>ML994652.1:752242-1170220 GCA_010093925.1 Zopfia rhizophila CBS 207.26
ATTATTATTATTATTATTATTATTATTATTATTATTATTATTATTATTATTATTATTATTATTATTATTTTTATTAATGTTCATATTTATATTTAATTTCTTTACATTCATGATCATTCAATTATTTTTTTGAATTTTTATGATTGATTATTTTTTTCATTGTGATTTATAATAATAAAATCATATTATTATATATCGAAATTGATTTGAAATCATTGAATTTAATAAATTCATATATATAATTCATGATTTATTCAATAAATAACGATAAATGAATGAAAATCGATAAAAAAATTAATTTCATCATGATATATGATAATAATATTGATTGATGAATTATAAAATAATATGAATATTATTATGATTAACAAAATCATAATTCAAATTAGAAATATTTATCAATTCTTTTATGATTTATTTAATATTTTGATAAAAAATTGATTGAATAATGAATAATTGATTTTTTATTATCATTTTAATATTTATTTGAATTTTATATCAAAATAATTTCATCATTTATTAATTTTAAAATATTTTTATAAATTACAATTATTTTTGAATATATTTCAATATCAATTATATATGAATAATATTCAATTTTATCATTGGAAAATGAATAAATATAAAATATATTATTCACAATATAATTGAGTTTATATATAATATTTTTATTATATATCCCAAAAAATTCATATATCATACAATAATTTAATATAATTATGTTCAATAAAATTATGATATTTTTATATTATTTCATTATCAAATTGATTAAATAATATATTGAAAATAAAAATTCTATAATCTTTATTTTTCTTTTATTCATATTTTTTGATTGATATTTTTGGTTTTTTTTTAAGAGAAAATTTATCATTTAAAAAAATGAATATTAAACGATAATAATTCAAAATTATCCAAATTATTTAAAAATAATTTGAATAATATAAATAATTTAAATATTGAAATATGTATTTTGCAATATATTAAAAAACAATAATCTAAAAAATTTATGAACTTATTATAATCGATTATCGAAATAAAATACAAATAATAAAATTTCATAAATGAAATGAAAAATGAATTATAAATAATAAAATACATGAAAAATCGATCATCGAACATTAATAAAAAATTTAATAAATGATATAAAATCATTAATAATAATCATTATAAGAAAATGAATAATGAGAAATATTATGAATGTTATTATTATTATTATTATTATTATTATTATTATTATTATTATTATTATTATTATTATTATTATTATTATTATTATTATTATTATTATTATTATTTTTACTTTTTAGTTTTTAGTTTTAATAAGTTGCTATTATAAAACTTTACTAGTAGTTAATAAACTAAATTAAAAAAGTAAATAGTTTAATATTACTTATATATATAGTATTAGTTTGTAACTTTTATTAATAGTTAAAACTTTATTATAAGTAAAGCTTACTATAATCAAGTACTACTAATTATAGTTATTATAGTTAGAGTTTATATAATACTAATAATAATAAAAAAATTATATTATATAACTTTTTATTTATATAACTGTTTTTACTTTATTAAATTACTAAATTATTATAAGATATTACTACGTTTATAGTATTAATACTAGTAATTTAAATAGTTTTAATACTTAGTTTCTATTAGTTGTTAATATAATCTTTCTGTAAAAGAGGCCTTACTAAGTAAGACTTACCTAAATTAATAATAAATACTAAATTAATAATAAAATTAATTCTATATTATATTATTATTATTACTATACTATAGCTATAGCTAAAAAGTCTTATAAATTATTTATTTATAATTAATTAGTTACTAACATTAATAAGGTAGTTAAATATCTTAAAATGTTACTTAATTTAAGTATTAAAAGTTACGTAGAAGTAAATAATCTTTTTTATTAATAGCTTCTCTATATCTATAAAGGTAGCTATAATAAGAAAATATGCTTTAAACTAAAATCTTTATTAACTAACAATTAGAAGCTAGCTCTTAAGTAGTTTCTTAATATAATTAATAATATTAGCTTTAGTATACACAAGAATCTAGTTACCTAGTACTGTAATAAGATTCTAGAGGTAGTATATAAGAGGTTAAGTAAACCTCTATAATATAGTAAAAACTAAAGTTAGTGCTAGCTTAAAGCTTATTTAAAGTATTATCTAATATAATTAAAGTTTCTTAAAATTTAGAGAAAGCTTGCGTAATAACTAGAGATAATTTAAAAGTAATTTAATAAACTAGAGATTATATACAAGTGCCTAGAAATTACCTTTAAGAATATCTAGAATATAGATAAATATAGCTGTTAAATAGGTGTTACAAAAAACTAGTATATATTTACTAAATATAAAAGATAAGTATTTATTTTTATATTAAATAAGTATAAGTAAGTTTTTCTTATTAAGGCTATTTTATAGCAGAAATGCATAATACACAATACTATAAAGTTATAAAGTTAAATATAAGTTAATTATTTCTACTAGTTATAGAAAAAGGTAAGAATATTTTCTACCTACTAATAAACATAATCACGTAATACTATGCTATTACGTAATATTGTATAGTAATATTTTCTTATATAGTACTTTTAGCTGATATTTATAATATATTTCTACACTTTAAGCTCTTCACGTCCTCGTGAAAACATATTACCTAAAAAAACAAATTTAAAAAAAAAGAAAAGAAAAGAAAGTATTAGTACTTTTATAAAGCATCTCTTATAATAATAAGAAATATAATAGAATATTTATTTAAGCTCTATATAAAGTAAGCTAAACGTACGTATTTATAAAAGTACTTAATTTAAATAAAAAGATTCTATATACGTGGTTCCTTCTATCTTCTTTTAATTCTCTAGTTAAGATAAGCTTATTATGAAATATAAGTATTATCTATACAAAACTACTAATATGTACTATAATATTATTTTATTTAATAACCTTTTAATTGTATGGAATTATTTATTACTATTTTTAAAATATATAGCTAGTTTTTAGTGTCTTTATATAGTACTACTGCATATTTTTCTTTATTACTTACTTATATTTTATACTACTTAAGCTAGAAAGCCTAGAGTTAGCTAGTTAAGAAATTAGTATTATTTTAATTAAATTATTAAATTTATTATCTTTAATATTACTCTTGCATTTTAGTTTCTATATCTCTTTATTTAAATTATATTTTTATAGCAAGTTCGTTTGCAACCACTCTATTTTTTTATTATTTAAGTTCTAAACCTTTTTCTATATTTATTATATATTTTTTTATACTTGTTACTATTTAGTACTTAACTTAGTAGGGTATTTTTAAACCTAATAATCTTACTTTTTCTTTTAATTCTTACTATTATTATTTTGTTTACTTTGCTAGCTCTTTTTTAGACTATAACTAGCTAGTTTAGTATTATTATTATTAGTATTAAATAAATCGTTATATCCTATATTGTAGAAATAAATAATTTAGAAGTTTATATTAAATGTGTCCTCTTCAACTATGTGAAGGTCTAAATTAATAAGTTTTATTTTATTTTCTTTATTACCTATACTATTTTCTAACTCTTTAAATTTTTTCTTTTTATAATCCTGCTTTATTAACTCTAAGAGTTTGTTATTATCTAACTTTTTTTTTTAATTAAATATATTCATGTTCTCTGGCTAACGTTATCTATATAAAGCTAATTATTTTCTAAAATAAAAATATGCTTTTACTAGTGTTTTATAGTTAATAGATTTTTTATATATATTATTTAACTTATAATATGTTTACTTTTTTAAATAGAAAACTCTACATACACGTTTTACATACACGTTATTTAATAGGAAATTATTATTAATTATTTTAATACTTTCTTATAAAGCTATATTAGTACACATTTTAAACACATTATATTCGCTTTATTATAATAGTTTAATAGCTAGTAAAATTCTTAATTTTATTATATTATCTTATTTAACTTATGTGTTCTGCTAATATGTTATAAATAAAATTACTAGTTTTACTTAGTTATTTACCACCTTCTTCTCCTAACGACTGTTAACTTAATTCTGAAGTTAATTAAGGTACTTAATAAAGATAGTAAATACTACTTTATTTATATTAGCTATATATATATAACTTTGTGTAAAAAGTATAAGTATATTAGTTACTAAGTTCTTATAAATCTAGCATTAAGTAATTATCTTTATTTTATTATAATCTATTAAATACATAAATAAGCTCTTTGTGCGTGTTGGTATTAGTTATTTAATAATTACTAGTATAATTTATTCCTTATTATTTATATATTTATCTTTTTTATTAAGCTCTGTTTTTTTATTACTAGTTATAACATAAAGCTATAGCTTACTTTTCTTTTAAAATAGGCTCTTAGTATCATTATTTCTAATATCCTACACCTATATCTTTTAACTAAGTGTAATGAATATAAATAATACTATACTATTTTATAAAATAAACTTTAGTAAATTAGCTTTAAAAAGTACACTCTATTTGCTTTTATATAGAGTATTAATATTTTACCTACTTTCTATAATTAATACCATCTTCTTAAGATATTAATATCTAGGAATTTCTTCTTATTATTATTATTAGTATTTTTTATTATTTGTAGACGGCTTTGTTTATTTAGTACATAAAGTTTATTAGTTACATCTTTTTATAATTAGTTTATTTTTAGAAATAATAGTAGTTTCTATTATTTAAGCCTATTAAGTATAGTTAACAGAACTAGATTTAGCTTTATAAAACTGTCTAAATAGATATATTCTACATAATTTTAATATACTTATTTAATGTTTAGTAAAGGAAGTGTGCTTCACTTTATACTTACTAGACTCTTTATTACTTTAATACTAAAAAGAATAAAAATTACTTACTTCATATATAAGTTCTATATAATTTAAAATTACTTATTTTTATTCTATATAAGGCTTTATGCTATTTAATGTTATTTATCAGCCTTATATACTCCTTTATATAATAAGTACTATTCTTTATTAGCTAGTTTAAAGACTACTATTTTATTCTTATCTATAATAAAAAAGTAATCTTTCGGCCTATAGTTTAGTATTATCTATTTCTATAAGTTAAAATTAGCTAATTAATGCTTAATTAGTGTGTTTTTCTTAATACTATTTGTTTTTTATAATATAATAAGCTAGCTAATATACTTGTTTATTAAGTATACACTAGCAAGTAGAAGGTTGTTTTTAGTAACATTAATTAGTTAATTATAATAAAATAGATAATTCTAGAATCTTACGTTACTACTATTATATTATAGCTAGATATTATTATATTTATTCTTTCTATTATTAAATAGGACTAGCTAATAATAAAAGATAGTACTTAAGCTTTTACTTAATATATTAATAGCAGTTTATATAATACTTAGCTTCAGTTTAGTAATTATTATTCTCTTATTATAAAGTATTAAAAAAGTATAATTCGAAAGTCTATATATAAACTAAAGTTTCTTAAAATTTAACTCTATTTTTATATTATTATTTATAGAATTATTTTATTAACTATAAAAGTAATATTTATATACTTAAAAAGTTTTATTAGTATGTACATGTAACGTATCTACTTTTATATAATAATAAAAATAAAATAAAATTTTTATAATAATTAAAGTAACATTACACTGTAACTGTTGTTACTAAATAAAATTAATACTAAACTAAATTCTAGTAAAAGCTAAACACTGTACGCTGTAAATTAAAAAACTTTATTTAATCTTAAAAACTATCTATTTTCTTACTATAATATCTACTTAGATAATTATATTTTATTACTATTTTATTTTTTAAATACTAGAGTTTTTACATTCTTTCTTTGCTTACAGTTAGTAGTTATTCTTTTTAGTAATAATAATTAATTAAATTTAGTAGTAAGTTTCTTATTAATATAATTTATTATTATTTATTTATTATATACAGAGCTATAACTTTTCTATTTAACTAGATATTATATAATAAGTTTCTTATATTTTTCTACTCTTATCATACGTTTGTCTAATAACTTCTTAATCTTAAAATATACTAATATTTCGTTATTATACTTATTTTTAATTGTACTAGATTTCTCTAGGATTAGTTACTTATATAAATCATTTTAATTAAAAGGTTCCAGGTATTTAATTAATATAGTAGAATAAATTTTTTAAATAAATAAAAATTCTAATTTAGTTATATTATTTCCTATTATTTATTTAATTAGAAATAGTTTTTTATATTATTTGCTAATCTTTTAATGGACTTTTAGAATCATGAATTTCTTATAAAGCTAAATATTAATAAAATCTTTAGGTTTTAATTTTAATAAAGTGTGCTTACTATTATATTTCTTTTTTATTTAAATTATTATAAATATAAGCACGTTTATAGCTTTTTTACGTAAAATTTTTCTTTCTTTTATTATATTATTAAATAGATAGTTAATTAGTAATCCTTTAGAGAGCTTAAAGCCATAAATTATCTTATTAAATAATAAACTAGTTAATATATTTACAGAATAATTTTTAATTTTTTAAATTATAAGTAATGCTTTAATCTAATAATCATGCCCTTCTACTAAGTAAAACCTTAAGGTAATTTTAAAAGTTTAATTTATTTATTTAAATTATCTATCTATTTGTGAGTGGTACATAGTTAATATAAAAATTTATATTTTTAAGATTTTAAAAATATTTTTTTATAGTGTCTCTATAAATCTACTATTTTAGTTACTAATAATTGTATATAAAATACCTTAATTAATTAGAGCTGCTAAAAATAACTGTATTTATTTTTTTATATTTTAATTTTTTCATTCTAAAATAAGTATAATTTTTTTTAAGAACTTATATATTACTATTATACATATATTAAATTCTTTATTCTCTAGTAATTTTTTAATAAAATTAATTATAACTATATTAAATAAAATAAAAGGTGTCTAAATTAGATGAAGTTAACTATATAACTTATAACATCTTATTTAGTACTAACTATATTTTTAATAGTAATTAATATATTTATTTAGGTACCTAGTAAGCTTTTAAATATAATAATTCATTCTAACAGCTTTATAAGCTTTATAGAAACTAATATAATACTATTTATTATAAGTTTACTTAAAAATATTATTTTAAAGCACTTTTAGTATTACTAGTTGTAGACATTTATCTAATTAATTAATGTAATAAAAAAAGTCTTCTCTTAAAATATATAGAATTGGCGTTTCTTTTTTATTTATTTTAAGTTTATATAATTTCAAAATTTTAATTACACTTAACTAGTACTTGTCTTTTTTATATACTTTCTTTAACTAGTTTTTAAAGCTTTTATCTAATCTTATTACTGTAGTATAATAAGTATATAAAAAGTTCTTTATACTTATATTATATACTTCTACTAATAAATTATTTAAGATATTTATCTTAAGATTCTTTAGATTTCCTTTAAAGTTCTTAAGTCTTAATAGAACGTCTAGTACTATATATTACTATTCTAAAACATATTATATATTTAAATAATATTATAAAAGATATTATAAAACTTATATAAGCTGTATATTTAGCTTATTAGTTAATAAACTAGTTAAGAATATTTACTTTATTATACTAGTTATTATAGTATAATCTATTAGTATAATTAGTAGTTTTAACTTAAGTATAGAGTTAATTATATACTATACTCTTTATATAATTTAAACTAAATATACTACTTTAAACTCTATAGACTAATATAATTACTTTATTAGTAATAAAAGCTTTAAAAGAAAATAAATTAACTAAAAATCGTTTTGCTTCATATCTTTCGCATTAGCCAGATTATTTTTAGTATAGTAAATTATAACTCTAAAACCCCATTTCTTAGAAGTATTTAAGTCTATATATAATTAATAGTTTAGGTTAAAATGCACTAGAAAACGTGCATTTTTAAAGGCATCTTAAATTATATAATATAAGATTCAAAAATCCTTCTTTTTTTATAATATAAATATTGTTTTTATATAGTGTGTTCTAACATAACTAGACTTTAGCACCTTTTTAAGTAGTTTAGTCTTTTCATATATAAGTAGTTTAATAAGCTAATAATAATACTTAATATACTATTAAAGCTATTTAGTTAAACTAATGTATACTTTAAGGTCTTAAATTATCTTTAGAAATCCTAAGTTTTAAATTACTATGAGTTTTTTCTTAAAAATATATATTCTAAAGGCGTTAACTCTCTATTTCAGTAGGATTACTAATAGAAAACTAAGATATACTTTTAAGCTACTTAACGTAAAATTCTTTCGCATAAATGCTGTAAATAGCTAGTTAAAGTATTATAAATACTTTTCTAAAGTATAATTTATTACTAGCATGTTATTAATAAATCCACATGTAAAGTTCTAATAGCTAGACTTTTAAATTACTTTATTAGTTTACTACTAAGCTTATAGTAGAAAACTATAATACTTTATAAATACTATATTCTATTCTTTTAGCTTTTTATATAAAATTATTATAGTTTTATAGCAATCCTTACTAGACATAGAAAACTAAAAGAAATAGGCTATTATATTAATTACTAATAGAAAACTCTTTTCTTATACACATATAATAATATCTTCTTAACTAGAAATTATATAACTATTTTTAATTAAAATCTTATTTAATTTTTAAATGTCTATAATTACTTGTTTTTTTTAAATAAGTTTTTTATTAATTATCACGTTCCTCTAGACTATGAACACTAGAAAAGTAAATAGTATACTATTTTTCAACTATAAGAGCTTACCTTTCTTCTAAAGTTTATTAAATATTTTATTTACTAACTTCTTTTTCTTAAGTTTAAATAAATATATATAATGTGTAAGCTTTGCTCTAACTAAACACTAGTCATTTATAAAAAGAATTCTTAACTATTTATTCTTTAGAAGGTTGACTACCTTACTATTATTAGTAAATATATTAGAATACTTTTTTATAATTATATTAATCTTTTATACTATTAACTATAAACTGTATATTATTACTTTAAAAGCTTTTTTCTATTTATTTTTTTTAATTTAGCGTAATTCGTGTAATTTAGAGAGCTCTTATTTTTTCTAAATATTACTTATACTAGCCTTAGCTATATTAGTATAATAACTAACTTACTTATTATAAAAATTAATCTTTATTCTTGCTTTCTACTTAATTTTAATATTTTTATATAAAAGCTACTTTGTCTTTAAATTATATAAGTAGTTATTAAAAACTATATTCTTTTTTATTTTCTAGAAAAGTGCACGTTCACCTGTAAAAACGTATAAGTCTTATTATATTTCTATATAGCTATTTAGTTTAAAATACTAAAGCTAGCTAATATTAACCTCTTTTTAAATAGTAAATAGTTTAGTTAAAGTATTATATATATACATTATATTAATATTTATATCTATAATTTAAAAATATAGTTTTTTAACTAAGCCTAGTTTTCTTAGATTATATTCTAGATTAAAAATATAGTTATAGTTCTTTAGAAGCTATTTCTTTCTATTTATAATAATTTAAATAAATGCTACTATATTACTTAGTACTGTTATATTTTCTATAATTTTTATTAACTAGTTTAAAAAGTATTAGTCTCTTACCTAAATAATAAGAGGTACTTTAAAATTCTTATATAATCTAATTCTCATTATTTAATTTACGCTGTTAATATTAATACTATTTAGAATAAGTATATTATTTTTAAGTAGAATATTTATACACAAGTTTGTTATTAAGTATGCTTTAAATTTAAAATATACTATTACCTTTACTTTTCTTCCATTTAGGCTAATATAATAACCTAAAATAAAAAGATTAAGAATAATGAATTTTAAAGCTTTTATTAGGTTGTTACTAACTCTACGTACTTCTATTTATTTAATTATTAAATAAATTTCGACTTTTAGGTAATGCTTTTATATAAGGTTTTTATTTATAAGCAATACTACATTTCCTAAGTCTAAGTAAATAGAGATTAATTCTTTTTTTTAGCTTTAATACTACTTATGTGCTGTAATAATTTTAGGTTTAAAAATTATTACTATTACCTATAAGTAACTTCACATTTAACTTAATTATCTCTATTATATATTAGGGTTCTAGAATAATAATTTTAGTAGCTTTTATTATTAATAACTTTTTTTTACATTTCTTAAGATGTGGATATAGCTTATTATTTAATAAGTACATTATTTTATAATATTTACACTAAAATTCCTTTAGCTTTTCTTAGACTTGAGTGTAGTATATACTAACTATATTTTTATCTTTTAACTCTTATAATTTATCTAGTTTAGATACTATCTTTTTTTCTCTACTAGTTATTTTATTCTTGTATGCTGTCTATACTCTAGTGTACTAAATTCCATTCTAAAAAGCCTATTTCTTAATATTCTAGTTACTTAAATTTACTGTTTCTATATTGTTTAACTAAAAAGATTATAATAGTACTATATTATACTAATATCTTATCCTAGTATACTCTTTTTTATTATAAATAAATTATTAGTTTTTGTTTCCTGTAGTAAGGGTTTGTTTTAGAAGTAATATTACCTATATAGTTATTTTATTTATGTTTGCTATATTTGTGTTTTGTTATAACTATAGTTAATAAGTATATTTATTATCCTTATACTAGCGCCAGCTCGTTCCTATAAATTAACTAAAACTATTACTAATTTCTTTATTTCGCGAGAATTAGTTATATTAGTACGTTTTAAGTATTAAGTACTAATTTTTTAATAAATAGAGTTTCTTTACACTTATTTTTATATTAAAATAAATTTATATAAAACTTTACTAGGTCTTTTACTTTTTACCTAATACTTAAATAAAGATAGAAACCTTTATTTAGGCTGTAGATTATAAAATGAAACTATAAAGAAATATATATAGTCTATTTTATATAAAACCTAACTACGTAACTATATTTAGTATTTTTACTAATTTTATATTTTAAATAATTATATATATATATATAATTCTATAAAGCACTATACTTTTACATTCTTAAATATATACTTTACATTTAATAGATTATCTATTACTTTCTAAAAAAGAGAATAGAACTACTAAACTAAATACTTTTTCTATTTTTTTAGTTCTAGAGTATAACGTAAAGTATTCTTTTTAACATTTATTAATACTATAGTAAACTATTTAAGAGTATTTTCATATAAGTATTATAATATTCTAGATTTAATAATTATTTTACTTTAGTTACCGCGTAACATAATAGGGTTTTAAATATAGTTAATAAAAATAAATATATCTTATATATATATATCTTATTTAATATAGACTACATCTTCTTTTCTAAATAATATAGGGAGATGTAATTGAAAATAGCCTATTTTATAAATATAAAAGCTTATATAATTAAACTATATAGTTTACTAGTTTTACTAATTTTACTATATCTTATTTATTCTGGTTTGTATGCTATTTAGGGCTGTTATAAACTATATAAGGAAAGCACCTATTTATTATATATTAAAAACTTAATATAGTAAAACTTATTATTTAGCTAGATATTTATTATTATTACTTAGTTCTTATTTAATTTCTTTAGTCTTATTTAGTAAAGTTATTTAAGTAATGTTATCTTTACAGTATTTTTTACTTTTATTTTATTTTAAAAATTTAGCTTTTTTATACTATAGGTTGCTGTTATTTTTAGATGTACTAATTATTTATAATATTATTAGATCTTATTTAAGTACACTTTTAGTATTAACTAAAGAAATAAATTTAGCTTATATAAATAGTACTAGTTTTAGAGTTACTTATTTAATATCTTTTAAAGTTATATCTACACTTAAGGCTTTATAATATTCATAATTAATATTAATATTTAAGAAATTATTTATATTATAAATTTAGATATTAATTATTTCTTCTTTTCCTCTAATACCTTGCGTTAACTAGATTTTTAGTAGTTAGACTTTCTACTTTATAGGTTACTAAACCTAATACATAAAATTATTTAGAAATTAGTTAATTTTATAGTACTATACTAGTTACTTATGTGACTTATAAAAGTTATAAATTTAAAAGCTAATAAATATTAAATACTTAAATATGTTATAAAATAGGTACCTTTAAGGTATATAGTAATCTAATATAGTTAAAAAGAATTATTTAAAAAGCATTCTCTAGAAATATGTATATATAGTTTATAAAATACGTTATAACTATAAGCTAATAGTATAATTAAGTTTTTTAATAACTATAAATTTATATTACTTATGCTTTTTAGTAAATGTATGTAGTAATTAATTAATTTATCTAGTATACTTACTTACAAAAGCTTATTAATTTAAATAGTATAAATTCTTTTATTTTTAAGTAAAAGGTATATATTATTTTAAATAAACAGCTTATACACTCTAGATAATAGTAGGTTTATTATAATATAATTAAATTTATATAGTGCTTAGTAAGACTAACTTAATAGAATAAATAAAAACTATAAGTATATCCTTTTAAAAACGTTATACTTAAATAATAGACTTTAGATAATATAAAAATATATTACTAGTAAGTTTAATAGCTCTAGTAAGTTTAGTAGTTCTAGTAAATTTAGTAACTCTAGTTAGAAAATAAAATCCTAGTAAATCAAAAGATTCTAGTTATTTAAAAAAGTTTTTAGCTATTAATTATAGCAGAAATGCACAATACACGATGCTATAAAGTTATAAAATTAAATATAAGTTAATTATTTCTACTAGTTATAAAAGAAGATAAGAATATTTTCTACTTACTAACTAATATAATTACGTGATACTATGCTATTACGTGATATTATATAGTAATATTCTTTTATATAATGCCTTTAGCCTATATTTATAACATATTTTTACTTATAGAAAGGTAATTAATTTTATGCTTATTATTAAGGCCTTAGTAATTCTAAAAGCCTGAGTAATAAATTTCTCTAGTAACTATTTTATTAATGTAAGTAATTCTAGCTATAATAATAATAAAATAAGTCTAAATTAAATTAAACACTTTAAAAAGATAACTAAAGACTAAATTAAAAGAATATAAAGACTTCTATTAATAAATAGCTATAAATCTTATTTTACTTAACAATTTATTAAGTATGCAATTAGCTATAAAATCTAATTATTTACTTTATTACTATATACTATATATTTTCTCTAGCTTTTAAATATAAGGTGTTTTTAGCTGCTTAAGTAATATTATAATAAGTATCTTAACTTTACTTTATAAACAAGCACTAAAAATATTATAAAAACTAATTTTTTTATAACTATAGCTTAAGTTTATTAAGAAACGTTTTATTTAGACATAATTTATAGTAGCTGGTAAAGATCTAGTATTTATTCTTTTAATTCTTAACTAGTATTAAATAAACTAGAGTAGTAAAAAATAAAGAAAAATATAATAATAATAAGTTATAAGCTACTATTTATATAGGCTCTACCTACTTCTATTTTTATATCTTTAGATTTTAAAGAGTATTTAAATAAAGAGTATGCTAGAATATTTTTAGTATATAATTAAGCTTAATAATATTTTCTTAAAGTGTATTATAAAAGTAAGTGTTTTAAAACTTCTCTTTTTATTATACTAGTACCTAGTAAGCCTAGCTGGCAAATACTTTTTACTATTTAAATACTTAAATATTAATATACTATAATTAAGAGTGCTATTATAGAGTAGCTATTGTTACTAATTATAAAAAATATTTACTTAACTTTTAAGAGAGCTTTATAATAACTAGTAATATATAAAATTACTAATATAAACTCTTTAAAACGCAGGCGGCTGAAATTACTAGAGAGAAGTAAAGAAAATAAAAGTACTAAATTATTTCTAAAAAAGAGCTAGTTTATACAAGCTAAGATTATAAAATAGTTTAATAATTTTAAATTAATAAAATCTAGGCTTTAGAAAAGCAGCTTAAGACTAAAAAGTTAAGAAAATATAATATTATATTAAATTAGTAGAAGTAGTTATATTCTATTATTTATAACTATACTAGAATATATCTTAAGTACACTAAATTAGGTTAACTAAAAGAATATAATATTAATTATTAGCTTTAAAATAACTAGCTTATACTTATAAAAAAATATTAAAATAGAATAAAGGCTAGAGAGTTTTATATTAGTAATAGAATATATAAAGACTTAAGTTTTAAGAGCTCTAAAAGTAGCAATAGTAAGATAAAAAATAAATTTAATATAGAAAATAATATAAAGCTATTAGTAGATAAATAAATAATAAATTAGATTAATTATTACCTGCTACAAGCACATGAAATATTATTAATTTAATAATTTAAAAATATTTATTATTAATCTAGTATTTATTATTAACTTAAGTAGACTTTACTTAGTAAGGTTTCTTCTACAGGAAGATTATATCAGCAACTAGTAAAAACCAAGTAATAGTTTATTAATATACTAATTATATTTTAAAGCTTTTTATTATATTAGTACTTTAATAGTAACTTTTATACTTGATTTTATAATATTAAACTATAGGCTTTTATTAATTTATAAATATAGTATATTAAGAAACTTTTTTTATTATTATACTAAAGTTTACTAATAATAATATAATTTTATATTTTTTTTAAACTTACTAAAAGGTTTAGTATATAGTAGATAATTTTAAACTTATAACTTTTAAGTTATATTTTAAGTTTAGCTAGTATTTTATTAATAGCCTTTTCTGTATTTTCTAGTTACTAAATATAGTAGCTATACTACTTAGAAGTGTAGAATACAATACTTTAGCTATTAATAATTAGCTTATAGTTTATTTCTAAGTTATAGTTATAGCCTAGTATTAGTAATAACGTAGCTTTTAGCTGTAATGAACTAGTAGAAGTTGGTATAACTATAGCTGCCTTTAGTGTAGTCTCCTTAGCTAGATTAATTATCTTAATTCTAGCTTACCTAGTTGCTACTGGTAGTAGTAATAACTTAATTCTAGGCAAGCCGGGCTCTATTAGCATAATAACCGGCGTGCTAACTTGAGCAGGGCGTGCCTACGGGCACGCTGTAGTAGTTACTAGGCTATTATTAGTCTCTAATGGCTCTGCGAACCGTACTTGATCGCACTGTAGGTGCTCTGCCTGCCCTCTACTGTGCGCTGTCCACTGCCCTACAGCACGCTTTATAGCTCTTAATTGCGCCTTTATCGCCTTTAATTGTGCCTTTTTCGCCATTGTACGCGCTGAGTCGGCCTCAGTCTCTCTGTCGGCTGTGGTGGGCCTACACCCTCTCTGGGGCCTGTTGGTGGGCATATTGATGGGGTACAACGCCAAAAAAACGCGTCAGTATAGCCATATATAGGTATTATTACAGCCTCAAGACTTACAACTAATTTTCTGATGATTACTGACGTTTCGTTGGCAAATTCACAGGTTCTATACAAAATTACGCGTGCGGGGGAAAATCGCTACGTTGCCAAGGATTATATGGATTTTTGCATACGATAGATGTGATTACTGCTGTGCCGCTCTCACGGCAAATCACCACTCTCTCATCCGCCTTTGCAATGCCACCGTCCATTTCCATTTAAACTCCACGCCCTTCTCTTTGACATTCAACCTCTATCCTCACGTTATCCTTATCGCAGTATTTGCATTCCTCCCTTGAGCCATGGCCATGCCGACCCTCTCTTCGTGACTGCAGACTTGCGCGTCGAGGTAGGTTACCCACCAAGCGCTCTTATGATGATTGCTAACAAGTCTTGCCAAAACAAGACCATCAACGCCATCCTGACTAAGGCGACCAAAGAGCGAGAAATTCACACTAAACCCGACCGAGAAGCGGGTCTCTTCGACAACAGATGGGTGCTTATAAAATTCCATGACCAGAAAGACTTTCAAAAGCCGGCGAACGCTCCCATAGAGCCCTTCAAAAGCGACTTCATTGGTGCCACTGTTGACGAACTCGGCGGGTTCGTCAAGGCTAATTTCGGTGAAGGCGGGTTGGGTCAAGATTTGTCCGACTCTTCTGACTATATCGCCGGAGAGGTTTTCGGCATCCTGGATGCTCGCACTGCCAAAGATGACACGTTGGTATTTGTAGTTGACGACTTGGTCGACGCGGTCGATGAAGCGAAGATTCGTGTTGCATGGGGCAATGGCACGAGACGAGATGACGCCTTGATTCGGTACTCAGACTTCGAAGCCACAAATGAAGACCTCACGATTTTAGTTCGAGACATACATGAGTCTGCGGAACATTCTCTAACCTCTAGCTCTCAGCCTACGGATTCGAAGACAGAAGTGAGCGCCGAAGATGTTGAGCGGCTAAAGAAATGGTACAACAACATCAAGGCGACCAGGAAGGACACATGGATAGAACTTCGGCTCAAGGCGGACTGTGCGTTTTGGTCTATTGGAGGCATACTCTATCGCGGTGGGCTGGATTACATGCTCAATCCGGGAGACGACTTCGATAAGAATGGGGTCATGAAGGCAGATCTCTAGTCGGTGTAGAACGTTGTGAATCCAATTAGGATTCGTTCGAGACAAGATAACTGGTAATCCCGACAGGGCCGGAAGGTGTTTGTAATTACGAGTCTGTCTAATACCAATTACTAGTAGGCCATAATCCTTGCGGTCCATGCAATCTCGACTGTAACAGGCAGTCACTTTTGTGTCATCACATCGCCATCCGACACCGACTGCGTGATTCAACACACACTTAGCATTTACCAGCATTACCATCCGCATCTAGCGTGGAAAAGACTCGTTTAGAATAACGCTAAGTCGGTACGTAGACCATCACTTCTCTAAACCGCCGTAAAGCTTGCACCTCCGCCGCTCGCCTGAACGCAAACCACATTCACTTTCCACCTGAAAAAAATCCATCCTCAAAACTACCAAGTATCTCCCTTCTTAATCGTTGCCTCAAACTTAATACTTCCCTTCGTATTAGTCCCACCTTTCGTATCGCCCTTCTTCCTCCTACATACCGAGCCCTCATTAACTAGTTCATTCAACTGGTCCGCGCAGTCCTTGATCCAATCTTGTAAATGATACGCTGGTTTCTGGCCGTCATTTTTTACCGCAACTTGATCCCGACCGTCAGCAAATCTAACCCATAATTGCAGAGTACACATTGAAAATAAGGACCTATTTTAGTTGTCAAGGCTTAAAAATTAGTATTTAAGGTATAATATAACTATTATAGAAAATAGAGTAAAAGTAATACTTTATGCATTGTAGCTACATGGTTTTTAAAGTATAAAAAACTATAAAAAACTATACTTAACTGTCTATAATACTTATCTAAGTAAGGAATTAAGTTGTTTAGTTTAAACTACTTAAATGCTACTTTTAATGTGTTTCTTTACTTTCTAAAATTAATAGAAGTTTTAAAATTACTTTACTTTATAAATATAAAAAAAATATTACTTATTTATAACTATTATAAAACCTAGTTTTAGCTTAATAATAAGTTATAGTATAAATTCTAGTATTAGTAAAATACCTTAATTATAATTTTATACTAACTTATATTTAATTAAAGTATTTAAAATAAAGTAGAAATTAACTAAAGCCTTAATAATATTAATTTAGTATTTAAGCTTTTTGTTGTATAAAATTAGAAAAATATATATATAATAGTTAAATAATTTTTTTTATATTTAACTAGTTTTAGTTTTTACTTTACTTTATTTAAATTAAAAGTAAATAAGCTAAGTTATTTTTTTATATTTTTAGTTTTAATTATATTAAAACCTTAGTTTATAATTATAGTAACTTTTTTTATTTTCTTTTTAATATGTTCTAAATTTAAGTTAGTTTACTTATATAAGTTTTAAATCTTACTTTTAACTTTTTTACTTTTTTAAAACAACTATTATATTACGTTAAAAACTTTATAATTAATAAATTAAGTACAAGCTTATAAAATTTAAAAAAAGTTGTTTATATATAATATTAAATATATTTATTAATATAATTTTTAAAATTTTTAGTAATTTTATAATATATAACTTATTATAAATAGTATATAATTATAATAGTATTAATTATTTAATTAAACTAGGTATAAAATTTAGTTTCCAATTATAGTAAACAAACATATAATAGTATAAATGTTTTTTATTTATAGTTTAAATTCTATTTAAAGTAAAATTTATTTACTAAAATATTAGGTAATTTTTTTAAAATTTTTTTATTTTTAGTATATACTTTCTTATACTAAATTAATTTAAAATTTAAATATTTATTTTATAAACATTAATTTTAGTTAAAAAGTATTATCAAAATTTTTAAAATAATTATATACATTACTAAATTAAGAATAATAAATTTTTGTGTATTTATTAATAGCTATAAAAGCTTTTAGTTTATATAATAGTTACTATTTAACATTCTACTTTTTTTTTTAGCAAATTTCCTTTTAATTTTTAAGTTTAAAAAAAATATAAACATAATATACTTATTATAACTAGTAATTTTATATAAGTAATTATAAGTAACTATAAATAAAAGTAAGCTATTTTAAAGCTACTCTAATATATAAAAAAAGTTATTTAAACTTTTATAAAGTAATTTTAAATTATTAATAATAAAGTATTATATAATAATATTATATATAAATATAGTATATAATAAGTTATTATACTACTAATAATATAAGTTTTTACTAGTTTTATTTAAATTTAAAATTTTATTATTAATATTAAAAACTTTACTACTATTATTTTTATTTTTATTTTTTTATTATTACTATTAAAGTTACTGTTATTTTTATATATATTATAATTTTTATAATTTTTATAATTTTTATAATTTTTATAATTTTTATAATTTTTATAATTTTTAAAATTTTTAAAAGTACATTTATTTAATACATTTCTTTTTTTATATAAACTAGAATTTTTAATTAAAATACTATATATATAAATAAATATTAAAAACGTAAGTTAAACTAACTATTATATATTTAAAAATATTAAAATATTATAAGTTTAATAATAATTAAAAAAAATTATATTTATAACTAGTATTTATTTATTAATGTATTAAAATTATATTTTTTTAATTTAAAGTTTCTTAATGTGATGGTCTGTTATATGACATGTTTATAAAAAGCATTACTACGTGTTATTACGTTATTATATTATAGATAATATTACTAGTTATGTGTTATACTTTTATATGTATGCTATAAGCGCCTATATAATCCTCCTCTGCTCTCTTTCTATACTCTTTTCTTTTCTTTATACTAGAGTAGCTCTAATATAGTGCTTTATTACTTATAACTACTTATAATTACCTATAGGTTCATACTAGCCGTAACACTTAATATATTTTATTTAAATAATTAAAGTACTAATTATATATTATTAACATTTTTTTTAATATAATTAACTAATTTTAATTAATATATTTTTTATAAACTATTACTAATGTTTAAATGTTTAATAAATACTTTTTTGTTAAAAAAAAAAAATTAAAGTTATTTAAATTTTAATTAAAAAAAGTATAGCATTTTATATTATAATATTATTTATTAATAAAATAGAATTTATTTTAATATTTTAATAATATTTAAAAAAATTAGTTTTATAAACTATATTTTAAAATATAAAATTTTTTATTTTACTATTTTTTTTATAAATGTCATTTAAATTATTTATTATGAATAGTAAATAGTTACTTTTTACTATTTTTATTTTTAAAAAAAATTTATAAAATCTTTAATTGCTGAGCGTAGCGAAGCTTTCTTCTATTTAAATAGGGGGGTTTTTGGTTTAGAAGTCTGCTGAGATAGCACCAAGGTTTCTCGCGTTCTAGTTGGTTAGAAAAAATGACCTTACGTGATCGGGTTCTGGTTGTTCCGCACCGGAGGAACACTAAAGTTTACTAAAAATTCTCGCATGACTAATACTTCAACGCCTTAACTAATACCTCTCTTATGTAACTTCTCTTATGCTTAATACTTTCCTAATAGATCCGCCTCCTCTTTGCAACCAGTGTGGTAACCCTAAAGATACTGCTACTAATAAGACAATCTATAGTGTTTAGAAAGCTACGTGCTTACGCTGTAGGAATATTAATACATAATATATATATACACTTATATCTATTAAGGCCTCTATGGCTAATTACATATATAGCGTAAGCGCAAAGCCGCATTATTCTTACCTTCTACTTCCCGCCGTTTTGCACCCTTGCCATAAGTAGTTATACCTATGCGACGCCCCTCACTAAACGTAGTTATACCTATATAATATTATGTGCCCTTAGCTCTGCCTCTTATACTACATAGTTCTTTAACTATACCACATAGTGCTTTACTTCCATAACGGTAACGCAGTCCTTCTTATTATTTACTAGGTGGATTAGATAGTAATAATGCACTAGCCTAAGCTAACGCCTGCTGTGCTTGAGCTAAGGTTCAGAGGCAATACCGCGTTAAGCGTTAGGCAGGTAACGAAGTGTTATCTACACTATCTATTTCATCTTTAATAAAACGCCAGAAGGAGCTAAATCAGTCTTTTCAGTCAACCTCTCTATCCCAGGATATGGAGCTAAATTAGTCTTTAGACTTAATATCCGCATCCCAGGATACTGAGCTGAATTAGCCTTCACAGTTGACATTCACATCCTATGATACTACACTTGATAAGTTCCCTTTTTCCACTCTATCCACACTCCCTGATATAGGTCCATCTTATAACCTGCTGCTATCTGACTCTGTTATGGATTTTTTAAGTAACACCTTCTTAAATAACCCTGCCCTTAGCCTTATAGATTAATAACTAATTAAGAGGTTTTACACCCGCCTTAATAAGCCTGTAATAGAGACCTGTAGTACTTGCAATGAACGCTAGTTTAATATGAAGCTTATAGATGAAAAGTGCTCTATTTACCGTAAAGACGAGGCTAAGCACTTAAGACTTAAAGATAGTTCTCAAGATCCTGATTTCGTATCCCTATTCGGCTATGATAATGAGATGGACCCTGGCTCGTGGCCTGAAGAGCTTCTAAAACTTTCCACTATAGAAGAGATGCTAATTGCTTGAGTGCATATCTTCATAGAAGTCCGCCAACATCAAGGTGCTCAATACAAATATATAGGGCATATTTACTACTTTTTATATAATGTTAGGAAGATTTTTAGTTTGTTATCTCTTCTACTTTAAGACCTCGATATTATACTCCTTAAGCCACCCCGTTCTTCTGGTGATAATCATAAACGTGTTAACTGACAGTTTTAGAATAACTATTGTGTACGGCGTTGGGCAGTTCAGCGTTGGCTACACTTCTTATAGCAGAATTATAACGGCTATAGAGATATTACTGTCAACGATAAAGCCTTAAGCGCTCTCCCTAATGATGATTATGTTGATAGTAATTTACCTACTATTAAGGTAAACAAAGTATCTTCTACGTCTGCTTAACAAGAATAGTCTATAAATACCACGCAAGGAGGTCTTGCCCATGACTAGGCTACTAAAGGTTTAGACACTAATACAGATATGCCCTATAAGGATAATAGTGAAGATGATAGTAGAAACGACAGTAAGAATGGTAGTAAGAATGATAGTAAAGATAATCCTGCTCCTTAAGTTGCTGCAGTCCCAGATCTGGTTTCTAATGCACAGGAGTTAGAGGTTCTACGGCGTTAGGTTAGAGCCCTAGTCTTACTCTCTATAGCATTTGTCCGATATACCCCTTTGTTAGAGTTTAACCGTAGTGAGGTGTTATTAAGTAGGGCTTTTCTAACATGCTTTCCTATAGATGTAGGGGAGTACACAAAGCCTTGTTAACAACATGTTGACTATAAATCCTACGTTAAACACATGTTACTATACAAGGATGGCTATATAGCGCAATATCCATGCTTTCGTTACGTGGCGTTCAATACGATTATAAGGAAGCAGGTGAACTTAAAGTCTAAGTTTTTTGTGTTAAGGATGTCTGATAACAAAGATATCTCTATTAACAAGCTTTAGAGTGCTTTTAAGGATGACAGTTTCTAGTCCGTAGCTATACTAAACTTGGTTATATGTTTTACTGGAGCCCTCCGTGGGACGCGCCCTTTTTAGGCAGGTAAAGATAGAGATCTTAAAGCTATAGTATATAATTCCATTTCGCTATTTACTAGAACTAATACTAGGACTAATACTGGGACTAATACCGGGACTAATACTGGGACTAATACCGAGACTAATACCTTTTCAGGTACGGTAGCTAAGGAGTCCAAGTTTATTTATCACTTTCTCTGCAGCTAATTACTATTAGGATAACCTAATGTAATATCTATCTTAATATAATAAGTGGAAGAATGCTACCCCCGCCGCTAGGATTAAGATCACACGTAATAATGTTCAGGATAATCCCCATATTGTCGCCTATTACTTTTACCGTCGTTTTTAAGCTTTCAAGGATGAGGTGCTCACCCCTAAGTTTAGTGTTATTAACAGTTGAAATCGTTTTAAGTGACAGAGCTGTGGCAGTACCTATAATCATGGTATATATTACTATAAAAACACGCCAAATCCTGACAAGGAGCTCTTTGATAAAGATAACTACAGGGCTTTAGCCGAATTTACGAGGTTTTAGAGAGTATATATTTCTACTATATATTCTTAACCCTAGCCCTAAGGTATTGCTAATGAAGGCTCGCCTCTTTCACTTACCTATTCTAATATAACCTAAGAATTTAAGTAATTATCCTTAATCTTGACTAGGATTTAAATCCACCGTTGTATAACGGAGTATTGCTTAAAGTTTAATAAGAAGATAAAGCAGCTTAAGTGCTGATTTTCTGCTCCCTGGCCATTTACTGAATTCCCTACTATTTACCGCGATAAGGGTAAGTTGTACTATCGGTTTTACCCTACACGTAATCACTCTTAATTAAATCCATATTATTGTATACTCCTAATGGGATGGCTGGCTAATACTGATATTCAACTATATACTAGTACTGCTGGTGTAATAGCATATAGTGGGAAGTATACCGCTAAGTGGGAGAAGCTCTCTAAGGACTATAAGGCTATAATTACTAGGATCTTACCTAAACTTAATTCTAAAAGGCCGCTACACTCTTTCGTTACAAAGATAATGAATAGGCTTATTGGTAAGTGGGACTGGTTAGCTTAGGAGGTTTCCTATCTTCTCTTTAATCTACCATTAGTTTATTACTCTCGTTAGGTACTTAACGTTAATTATCGGCCAGAGGAGGACCAGCTAAATACGTACTATTTTAAGGAAGGAAATGGCGAAGATGATGGAACTCTTCGTCATAGTAAGAGTCTTCTCCAAAAGTACAAAGATCGTCCTAATCTGCATGATCTTTCTTTTCACGATTTCCTTCTTAAACACAACCATACTGGCGACATGAAGGAGAGGCCTCGGGCTAAGCTAAGGGTTTTAAACTTTATACCCTAATATCGTTCTAACCATGACCCAGCGCAGTTTGCTCATGTTAAACTTATACTCCATTATCCGTTTCAGGAGATAAGTAAAATCCTTTTATCTGAGAATAGGACCTTTACTACGTATGAGGAGGCTTACCAGCACTGTAAGTCCTACTATAGTCACCTACAGAACGATTTGTATGAGGAAGAAGAACTGCTTACTGAAGAGAATAATCCAGACCTTAAAGACATTAACGAAGAAGAGGAAGATCTTGATTTATCTTAGAGAGAATTAGCCGCTCGTTAACCAGGCATATAGGGTATTCTGGTTAATAGAGAAAACTTAGGAGATCGCCCTAAAGATCGCGCAATAGATTAGTTCACCTGAATTAATACCTACGACCTTAATCCCTCTATGTACTGGAAGTAACAAAAGGCTAATTATCCTGTTGACCTTACTATCCAGGCTAAGGGGACATATGAGACTCTTACCGAAAAGCAAAAGTTATTTAATAGGCTTATTGTGAACCACTACTAGTTAATTTTAGTTGGAGAAAACCCCTTACAGTAGCTAGTTAACCTAGATAGAGAAGCAGGGTCTGGAAAAACGCATATTATAGAATTCACCTCTACTAAGCTTAATGACTTAGCTATTACTTATAGGTATTATTCTCTAATAATTTAAGCAGCACCTACAGGTTGCGCTGCCTATAATATTTCTGGTAAGACACTAAACGCACTATTTCGTATTCTAATTAAGGGTACGGAGTTTACTAAGTTGTTATCACAAGCTATCTAGGCTCTCCAGGCTACGTTTAAGGACGTTCGGTATCTAGTTATAGATGAAAAATCTATGGTTAGCTTAAAGATGCTTGCCTGGGTTAATTCACGGTGTAAGGAGATCTTCCCATTATCTAGTCATCTCCCCTTTAGTAGCTTGAGTGTGGTCTTAGCTGGGGATTTCTTTCAACTTCCACCTATAGGTGCAAGGCCTCTATATAATACTCATACATCTTAGAATGCAAGTAAGACGTTCGGGTAGTAGCTATATCAGCAGTTTAAGAAATCTATTATCCTTAACGTTATAATGCGATAGTAGGGCCATAATCAGGGGGCTTTTCGTAACGCGTTAGGTCATCTTTATATTAGAAAGATTATGATTCAGAACTAGCTCTTATTTACTACTAGGATTCAATTAACGCTTCTTATAGATGATATTAATTCGTTCCGGGACGCGATCCATATCTACGCCAAGAGGGCCTAGGTCTAGGAGTTAAACCACTGTCGGCTGCGAGATTCTGGCCAACCTGTAATAGCTATTACAGCTAGCTATAAGGGCGTAGGGGCTGAAAATTCCACTACAGAAGAGACTAGAAACCTTAAGGCATTACTTTCTTTAAGTATTAGCTCACGGGTTATGCTTACGGATAATGTATGGATAGAAAGAGGCCTAGTGAACGGTGCTCTAGGTGTGTTGGACGATATTATATAGTTAAGTAATACTATAAACCCTCGAAAAGAAGCCCCTTTAGCGTTACTTGTTACTTTTAATGACTATAATGGGCCATCAGTATACAGGACCTCAGGTGGGAAAAATGTAGTACTAATTTTCCATTATTGTCGGGATTTCTGGCGTGGGAAAGTTGCATGTTTACGGACTCAGTTCCCTTTAGTAGCAGCTTATGCTATTACTGTTTATAAGTCACAGAGTATTACTGTTAAACAGGCGGTATTGGATATCTCAGATGAGAAGGACTTTATTCCTGGATTAACTTATGTAGCTATTTCACGCTGCAAGACTCTCTAGGGTGTGCTATTTATAAATACCTTTAACTTTTAGAGGTTAAAGCAAAAGGAGAGTGAGATAACACGTATAAGACTGGCTAATATTAATAGGCGGTTTTAACATTAAGTTACGGTTACTAACACGGTGTTTAGATCTTAAAGGGAGCAAATATGTTTATAGTTAAATAGACTAATACTGACTAATACCTGGAACTTTGTTATTCTGTATCTACTTCTGCCTAGACCTATTAAGCAGCTCGATCCATGCACTAACGTCTTTTAGCATAGAATTATTATTATCTAAAAGCTAGTTAAGTAGGTGCTCAGCATTATTCTTATTAAAATTCCTAAAGTAAAACTCCTTAGTAAAGTCTCCCATTATGTTGGACCGAAAAGCACCCGGAAGACCTAAGTATCCTAATGTAGATGCTAACTGAATTTCGGACTAAAGATATTGGCCACAAGATTGCGCTGCAGCGACTACTGCCATAATAACACGTTCTAGACAGCTAAACAAGCTATAAAAGGGTAGAATTAGATAGCTACTAATTAAATCTACTTCGAGTGTTAAGACGCCGCGTTCAATTGCTAGGGCATATAAGGCTTTTAAAACAGGAATCTAGATTATATTAGTAATATACTAATACCTAGACTAATACCTTACCCTATGGTAGATGCTAAGTAGCATAGCTGACTTCTCCTTTGTAGGAATACCTTTAAGATTTATGCTCCTCTATGCTTGACTTACTTGGTTAAAGTGCTTAGCTTATATTATTATTATCAGGTATTTCTGGACAGGTATTAGTTTAGTATTAGTCTAAAACTAAGAAAATAGATTCTTACCTTAAATCGTGATTTGCTCATAAGCCTAATAATATATTTAAAGTCCGTCTAAGCGAGGAGCCGCCTTAATTTCTTGGCAGTACTCTTTAATACTATATCCCAAAAGTGTTGCACTGCGCGCCACTGTGTCATTAAATCCAGTGTAACTAAATCCTTAAGTACTTAAAGTTATTCTTTAATAGCGGTGCTTAGTTCTACTTTATTATTATTACCTGCATCATTATTATCGCCCGATACAGTATTACCAAGGATGGAAGATTGGGAGGGATATTCTTTATTAGGGTTTCATAGCTTCGCTTTCTGGGTCCAATGAATACTAACCTTAAACCTACTAACGTTAGTAACTAATACTAAGACTAATACCTTATCTGCTTACAGTTCTTTAATAGCCTTAGTCTTTGCCTTCTCTTTTAGGTTTTTCGTTATAAACTCCTTATCTTTCTCCTCGACAGCGTCAATTTCAGCCGCATGGTCCTTCACATATTTTGTCCGATATTTTAAGATGAATTTATTTATTGTATTCTTGTCCCGTGCTAGGGCCAGCTCTTTACTTTCTAGATTATTATGTCTATTTCTCTCTTTAGCGGTATACGCATTATCTGAATATTTGTTGTCTTTTTTTCAGTATTTGTTTAGTAACGTTGCAGAGGCGGGTTTTACAGCGCATTTTAGAGGCATAATAAATAGCTAGTAAACAAGGTATCACTAATATATAGTATTAGTCTAGGTATTAGTTACGCGGCGTAAAAACTTACAAAATATTATTTTAATAAGGTTAGTGTGTTAGTATTGGTAAGAGGGTAAGATAAAGTTAGATAGGTAAGTAGTCCGTGCGCTAGGCAGCTAATTAGATGCTTATGTCTTATTAAAATTTCCTCTTTTACTTATCTTTACCTGTATCTTTACACCAATCCCAACGCCCTAACATTTCAAAATCTACTTTAATACTCAATTTAATTACTAATTATTTCGTTTTAACTAATACCTGCCTAATACCTTAACTATGGCCAGCACAGAGCAGGTTACGCCTACCGGTTCTAATAAGCCTCGTAATAATCCTGCTAGCACTGAGCAGGTTACGCCTACTAGTTCTAATAAGCCTTATAATAATCCTCCTAGCATAGAGTAAGTTACGCCTAGTTTTAATAAGCTTTATAGTGATATCCCCAGCACAGAGAATGTTATGCTCAGCGGTTCTAATAAGCCTAGTAATAATATTCCCAGTACTCAGCATATTATGCCCGGTGGTTCTAATAAGCCATATAATAATATTCCTGGCATAGAGTATATTACGCACACCAGTTCCAATAAGGCGCGTAAGAATATTCTAAGTAAGAAGTATATTACGCCTACTAGCTCTAATACGTTTCGTAAAAATCTTGCTAGTAAAGCAGTATGTAAACCAGCCTAAAAGTTAGCCCGCAAGACTATTACTGCCACAGGTTAGTTCTTGGTATTAGGTAAGGTATTAGTTAATTGTAACTAATACTTCGCAGTCCTTCAGCCTCGAACGCGTATTAAACAGCTTCCGGTAGCTTTAGCTAGTGATAAATCTTAAGTTCTACTACCTCTATGTCTTAACCCTTTTGGTAATAATCGCAAGCGCAAGCCCGGCAGTACGTATTTCCAGTTTTCTTTTCTTTTCTTTTGTTTTCTTCTTTTTATTTTTATTTCTGATATTAAGTTAACAATTTATAGCTAGTTTGCTACACGAGATTAAATACTATTAACATTACTAAGGATATCTATTGAGGTGTCTTCCATTCCAGTGACTGGTCCGTGAGATTATTAAAGACTCTAATAATAATCTCCGGGTTTAGGCTACAGCTCTTAACGCTCTGCAAGAAGCCGCAGAGGCTTTCTTAGTTAATGTTTTTAAAGGTAAGTATTTCTAGGTATTAGTCTTGGTATTAGTCTAATTGGCTTTAGCTGTTAATCTATCCGCCATTTATGCCAAGCAAGTCATAATTTAATCTAAGGATTTCCATCACTCCTTCTAGATTATCTGCTGCTTAGCTGGTTATACTAATCTTATTAGCAACATAGATCCGGCTCATATCACTAGAGCCGGCTATTGCCAGTGGAGGCCAATGATGAAGGAATAGGGCTGGATATAGGGTTTGGCATTGAGTTAGAGTTTGGTATCTTATTTTTAAATAAGTGGAGTTTTGGTATCTACTCTAGGCTTGGGGATAAATAAAAATCCATACTATAGCTTTACTATATGCAACTATGTGTGACTTAAAACTCTAATATAAATTTACAATATACTTCGCTACGCTCAGCCCTCTAACATTTATGTTAGCTTTAGTATTTTAATACTTAGCTAAAAATTTAAGTTTAAGTTATAATTTTTATTATAAAATAGTTTATTATTTTAATTTTATTAGTTTATATTATTAAGTATATATATAGTTATAGGTTTTTTTAATTATAAATAATTACATATATACTTATATTTTAGGATAAAAATAGAAAAGTAATTAATAGCTAGTAAAATAATACTAATTATAAATTAATAAAACAAATTAATACTAAACTATATAAAATAGGTTAATAAATATAATAAAAGTTTATAAAAAAAGAACACCAAAATCGCGACCTAACCCATACTATTATATGGAAATTCTTTTCTATATTATTTTATTCTCTAGAGTAAACTAATAGTGAGAATTGTGTTTATTACTAGTATATAATATTTAGTATTACTAAAGAGCTCTTTTTAAAAGCTTAACTCTTAAAATAGTTAAAATAACAGAGTTTTCAAATACCAAGCACAGATAACTAATTAAAGAATAAAGAAACTAGGTAAAAACTATTTAATATTCTATCTAAAAGGCTGCCCTGCTAGCTACTTTAGTTTAATAATATAATAAAACATCTCTATACTTATACCGCTCTAAGAGTATATTATACTAAAAATAGAAATAATCTAAAATTCTAGGCCACCTATAAGAGACTTAATGATAGATTCTTAATAGACTTAATAATTAAATAATAGCGGCCAAATATATTTTAATAGTAATTTATTAAAAAGTCTTAAATAATATAGTGCTTATAGCTTTTAATATAGACTAACTAGTTTATACCTAAATTACTATCTAGGCACTATAGACTTAGGCTATTAGTAAGTTATTAGTCTTAAATAAACTTAAATAGAACTTAACAAAACAGTAAAATATAAGCTTAGTTAATAGAAAACTAAAAAATTAATAGTTATATAATATTAAATTATTATTAGACTTACTTCTATAAGATACAGACAGCCTATTATCTCTAAAAAGAATATAAATAACGTGAAGTAATCTGCTAGGCGTAAAAGGGATTATAGGATATAGTATATAATAATAATAATAAATAACTCTAAAGTACTTATCTCTATAAAATAAAGCCTTAATAGACTTATATAATTTTATATATAAATAGTCAGTTTTAGGCACCTATATATAGTAGGCTTTATAATAGAAGGAGGATTATATTTTTACTAATAATACTATTTATATAGCCTGAAAGAATGAATGTGTGTGTTAGTCTATCTAGAATATAAATAACAGCACTACTAAAATAGGCTTAAGAAGTAAATCAAGAAACTTATATATTTATAATATATAATAGAAAACTTAAATAAGCAAGTTATAATAACTCTATTATATAATATATAATATATATGTTTCTTTAGAGCTAGGAAGTTCTTCCTAAATATAAATAAAATAGATTTTAAAGATATTAATAATAAGATATAGCTAGAGCACACTTGAATTAACATTAATCTATATATATCTAAGAAGGTAATAAGTAACTTAATTATAAAATTTCTAAATAGAAAAGCCCTAGGCCCTAAAAATATACTAAATAAGATTCTAAAAATTATATTTCTATTAATAGCTTAGGAGCTTATACAGGTAGTTTATTAGTATCTTAAAAATAAAATAATATCAACCTGTCTTAAAGAATTAATTATAATTGTTTTATATAAAGAAAGTAAAAAGAATTACTTTTTTTTAAAAAGCTACTAACTATTCGCGCTAGAAAATACTCTAGTTAAGATAATTAAAAAATAAGTAGTAGACTTAATAGTAGTAGCCACTAAAAAATATAAACTACTTCTATAGAACTAGATAGGAGTAAGGAAGAAGTACTTAATACTTTTAGTAATTAGTATACTTATTTCTAGTATTTAAATAGCGTGGAGAGCGTGTTTAGCCTATGTTATCTTAATACTAAGTCTAGACCTAGCTAAAGTCTTTAACAACATCTCTTATAAACACCTACTATATATTCTAAGGAAGAAGAAACTACTAGAATAAATAATTTACTTTATATAAAGCTTTCTAACTACTTAACGAACGCGTATTATATTCTCTAAGTATTAAAATAAGTAGATTTAAATATAAATAAGTATTTTATAGAGATTCTTATTTTTATTAATTCTATTCCTCTTCTTTATATCAGAGCTTCTAGAGGAGTTTTAGTGATTAGATAGTAATATACTAGTATTTAGCTTTATTAATAATATAAACTTTATCTTATAGGAAAACTTTACTACTAAGAACTACTAATACCTAATAGCTATATATAATTAATATATAGCGTAAGTAAAACACTATAGAGCTATATTTATACTAAAAAAATACTAGCTTATATACTTTACTAGAAAAAGACGCTATAATAGCGTAGACTTAGTATTAATTATATAAATTACTAGCTATAAAGCTACTCTCTAAAGCTTAAGTATATATATACTTAAGATCTAGGTAGACCTAAAGCTCTAATAAAAAGAATATATTTATAAAGCAGTAGAGAAGGGTATAGTAGTTTTTAAAATTATATTATAAATTACTATATTAATATAAAGCCTGTTTATGAGATGCTTATGCTTTTTATATATAATAATCATCCGCCTAATAATACTCTATAGTGCCTAGATATAGGGAACTTATAATAATAGTAATTTAATAGTAAAGAATCTCATCCGGCCGCTTTAGAAGACCTAAAACCAGTATTTTCATAAAATAATAAAGGTATATAAAAGAATACTAATAGTAGCTATTAAGAGAGAGATAGTAGTCTTACTAATTATACTCTATATAAATACTATAGCTCTCTAGAGAACTCTAGACACTAGCTAAGACTTAATAGAAAAAAAGATAATAAATACTCTAAATAATATCTAGGCATTACTAGTAAGTTAATAGTAAACTATAATATAACTACTAACTCCACTAGAAAAGCTATAAAACTAGGTAAAAAAATACAAGAAAAAAGTCCTAGCCTATTCTATAAGAGAAAATTCTAGAAACTATTAATACCAATAGAGACAGAGATATATAGGAGAATTATAAATATATTATATTAATAGCTATTAACATTACTAGCGTATAGCTACTCTTATCTTAAAGTAGATAAATATAAAGTAGTAATACTAATAGTAAAGTGTAGTAAAAGAACAGACAGTATCTACCTAGCATACTTTATAAAAAATACTTATAATCTTACTTTATAAAAAACTCTTAAAGATAGAAGCTACTATTCTATTTTTATTATATATAAAAGTCCTTAGCCTTAATGCCTAGCTAGTAAAAATAGGGGTCCTAAATAAATTCTTATAGTATAATTATAGCTGGCTAGTGTAGACTATATACTATACTCTTCTTTACTATCTTAAGCCAGAGAAAACTAAACTAGTAGCGTTATTTCTATTAGAATAACTAGAAAAAATACTAATCCAGAGAGATAGTACTTAAGTAGTAGTAAAATAGTTTATAAGAACAAAATTACTTACTTAGTTTTAAGTAATAAAAGTAATTAATACTAAAAAAAATAAATAACTTCCGCTCATTCTAGAGCATAGACAATTAATAGGAAATAGAAAAAGAGAGTAAAATAAAAAAAATAAAATAAAATTATTTATAAAACACAAGCATAATAGCTAAAATTATAAACTATATAAAAAATAAAAAAGTAGAAAAGAAGTGTTATAATAGTAGAGCACTAGCGCCCCTTTAGTATAATATATTAATAAGTTTTCTTATTAGTAAGTTTTTTCTATAAAAGAAATTAGCCTATATAGACCCATTAGGGGGACCGAATCAGGCGGTAAATAAAAAAAATAATAATAATAATAAAGATTTACATTAATTAAAAAAAACTGGATAATATAATAAAGTATAAATAAAAATTATAAGTTAATAAAATATAAGTAAACACATATATTAAACTTTTTAAGTATAATTAAAGTTATATTTTAGTAAAGTAAGTATAGTAAAAAAAAGTATTAATAGTATATTAATAAAATAAATATAGATTTATTTTAAAACTTATTTAGTTATTATAAATTTTAGAATTTAAAAAGTAAAAAATAAAATAGTATAAAGTAATATAAAAACTAGATAAAAAAACTTAATAAAATTATAAAAATTAAAATTAATACTTTAAGTAATGTATTTTATAAGTAAGTAAACTACCTAAGTAAGTAGACTACTTTTACTAAGAAATTACTTTTTCTTTAATAACTTTATAATAACTTAATATTATTTAATAAAATTTTGTAATTAAATCTTTTGGTACTATATATACTTAGAATTAAATTTTTATAAAAATAGAATTACATAATACTAAGTTATTGAGCTTAAAATTTAGTTTATTTTAAAAATCTTTTAAGCTATTTCTATTTGTAATATTACTTAATAATAAATTTTAAAAACTAAAATATAAGTTAATTTATATATAATTTACTTTATATAAAGCTTTTATAGTTATAGAATAAGTATGTTTTTAAAAACTTTAAGTAAAAACGAGTTTTAGCTTCTACTTTCTAGAATTTTAGGAATTACTAATACTATAGCTTTAAAATTCTAATATATTATAGCTTTAGATTTAAATAATTTATATTTAAAGTTTTATAATTTATTATTAAGTAATATTATATATATAAATAGCTAAAAGGTCTTTTAAAGTCAACTAAATTTTAGGCTCAATAGCTTAGTATTATGTAATCCTATGTTTATAAAAATTTAATTCTAAGTATATAATAGCAAAAGACCTAATTCCAAAATTTTATTAAATAATATTAAGTTTTTGTAAAGTTATTAAAGAAAAGGTAATTTTTTCTAAAAGTAGTTTACTATTACGGATGGTAATAGTAAGATAACTGTACTTAAAAAGCTAAGAGAACTAGTAACAACAGCTAATAAAGCTCTAAAATAGAAATATATATTTAAGCTTAAAAAAAAGAATTGTAAGTAGGTATAGGATATATTAGCATAGGCTAAGGCGCAAGCTAAAAAGTAAGAATAGAGATATAAAATTATACTAATAAATTAGAAGTAATAACTCACGTGACTAAGGCAAGACTTAGTAGATAGAAATAAAATAAGGTAATAGAATTTCTAGTAGCTTTAGTAGTCTCTAGTAGTATCTAATATACTACTAACAAGTATATAATATACGCATGGGGGATTTACTATAAGTATAGGACATTAAACAACTTATAGTTACTTTTAATTCTTTATAGTTACTCTAAAATTAAGATTTATACCTTAAGTAATATAGTTTAATACTATCCTGTTGAATCTTAACTTATTATATTACTTTCTTTTTACCCTTTACTAAGTTAATTAACTTCTACTAAGTCTAATAAGCTATCTAATCCGGAAGTAAGGGAACTACTAAGTGTTATATAAGCAGTTAAATAGCTTATTACTAGTATAATTTACGTTAGTAAGTTAGTAACTTATAATATTATAACTACCATCTCAAAAGAGTAGAAAGAACTATTAGATAGAATTCTAATAACTAATTATTAAAAGTCTATAATAACTTACTATAAAAATAAACAAGAACTTTACTCGTTAGAGGAAAGTAGTAGTAAAGAAGAAGTTATAATAAAATCTTCATCCATAACTAGAAGTATATCTAGAGGAATAAAGAGTGTATAATAAGTTATCTAAGCATAAAAAATAGCTATTATAGAGTTACGTAATACTTTAGTAAACCTATAATAGTAGGTTAAAGCTAAATAATAAGCTATAGTAGTTTAGAAAGAAGGAATAGTAAAAATACAGCCTTTTAAGAAATTTAATAGTAATTAAGACGAACTTAAGACTTTTATAGCAGCAATAAATCTCTACTATTAGTTTAACTAAAAGTTATTTCTAACTAACTAGGATTGGATTTTAGTAGCTGGTATAAATATAATAGATAAAGTAATATAATAGTTTAAACTACTAGTAAGAAACTATCTAGCTAACAGAAATTCTAACCTAGAAGTAGTAGAGTTAACTAACTATAATAGTAATATATAATAAGTATTTAGAAACTATAAGCACTTTAAGCAGGAAATAATCGTTATTTTTAGAGAAATTAATAAAGAAAATAAAGTAATTTAAAAGCTCTAATAGCTTAAGCAACAGATATTAGTAGCTAATTATACTATAAAATTTAAGTAAATCTAATCACAACTTAATTAGGCAGACTAACTATTAGTTTTAATATATTATAAAGAATTAAAAGACAGAATTAAGGATAAAATTTCTAGAGGAAAACAGCCAAGTACCTTATTAAAAATTATTAAATAAATAATAACTATTAATAACTATTAGTACTAATAAGAATAGGAGAAAAAGATATAAGAGAGATTAGTAATCTATATATCTAAAAGAAATAGAAAAAACAACCAAATCTATAACCTAATAAACATTAATATTAAGAAAATATCTATTAGGAATAGGTAAGGAAAGTGAGCTAAAGAATAAATAAAATACTATATATATAAAGTCTACTTAAAATACAGAAAACAGGGACACTTTATTAAGGATTATAAATAATAATAATTAGATATTAAGAAAGCTTATATTTAGATTAAAGCGTTTAAAGAAATTAAGATTATTATAGTCTAAATAAAATAAGCAAGAGACACTATAATAGAAGAGATAATTATAATAAGAATAAAAAAAAATAGTGCTAGATCTGTAGGAGCTATACACATCTTAAATAAGAATATAAAATTCTATATTAATAAGTTAAGAATTATTTAATAGAGTAACTTAGTAATATAATTACTATAATATAAGAAACAGCAGTTTAATAACATAACACAAGAACTAAAAAAGAAACATAAAAGTTTTATAAGATTATAGAATAAGAAGGTAGACTATTTTATAAGAAAAATCAGAAGTTCAGATAAAGAAAGAATTAAGAGATTATAAAGGGTAAGAAATTTATATCTATAATAATTATACAGCGCGTACGCTAGGGATATTATTAGATATATAAATTAAAGTACGATTAAGAGAAACACTATATTACTAAATACTAGGAAATTACTTTAAGAGATAGAATATATAAATACTAATAAATACTATAGTTAGCAGGAAATAGATAATATAAAGGGCTAAGTAGATAAGAATTAGCTATATAGATAAATAAGGTATACTAATAAATATCTATACTAGTTATAATTAATATAACATACTATCACCCCGTCGGACACCTAGAAGTAGGATAGGATTAAAATAAAAAGAAAAAAGAAAACCCTTTATTAATATTATAGGTACAGGATAATAACACTGTAAATAAATAAAAAATACTAGATATATATAGCTTTTAACTATATAGAAAAGGACTATAAATAGAATAAACACGCTATACGTGTTAAAGGACTAAAGATAAGAAAAGTATTATAATAGCTAGTAAATAAAAAAGAACTTAACCTATAATAAGAACTGGTTTATATGGATTCAAAAAACAAATTATAGGACCCAAACTCAGATAAACATAAACAACTATTATGGGATAAATACTAGATAGGATGCTAATAATACTAAACTAAATACTATTAAGAAAGATAGTTAGCTACAGACTTACACAAAAAACTCATATATTAAGAATATTTCTTAGGATGGAAATGTTAGGATTATGGAGAATAAGCTAGAAATATATATAAAATACTTAATAAGGAAGTATGCTAACTCTAGAGATGCCTAATTTATAAACCTAAAAAGAAAATACTAAAGAAGCAACTACCACTTAGGAGTTAGCTATAAATAAAAAATTAGAAAACTAGTAGACTATAACTAAGCCACTAAAGAGCTAAGAACTAGAGATTAGAAATAATATATTAATTATATATACATAACTAAACTAAAGGAAACATAAAAACAAGTTATATATAAACGTATATATTAATAGTAATTAAATACTAGCACTTATAAATAATAGAGCTAGCAAGACACTTATATTAAATAAGTAGATATAAAGATACTAGATACTAACTAAAGTTTTAAATAAATCTATATAAGTAAGACGCGTAGACGATAGTCCGGTAGTATTTAAAAAAAATCTAATTAATCTTAAAATATAGAATATAACTATTAAGGCAGCAGGTTACACAGATAACTGTCGTATTAAAATTATAGATTTAGGTAATAAAGACTTTATTTTAGGATAGAACTAGCTAGCACGATAAAACCTGATAATTAATTAGAAAATAAAAACTATAGAAATCAGAAATAACTACCACGGATAGTGATAAATAAGAGCTATAATATAGATAAAGAAAGTAATACTTTACGACACCACGTTTATTATGCCAGACGAATATTAAAAGGAATTTAAAGAATAGTTCTTTAAAAAAGCTAAAGACTAGCTATTAGAATACTAGAACCAGAACCACAAAATCACGCTTAAGAAAGAAATAGATTTAAAACTAGAACTATTATATTAAGTGCCTATATATTAGCAGGAAGAGTTATGGAAATTCCTGTAAAAAAATTAATAGAAAGAATATATATAAACCAGTTAAAGTAAAATAGCTTTACTAATACTTTTTATACTAAAAAAGAATAGAAAACTAAAGATTATATATTAATTACAGATACCTTAATAAAGCTATAGTTAAAAATCGTTATCTAATACCACTAATATTAGAACTTATAAATAAACTTAGAGAAGCCAAATGGTTTAGCCTCTTTAATATTAAGAATAAATACTATTAAATATAAATAACTAAAGAACATGAATGGATAATAGTATTTAAAATAAGATATAAATTATTTAAATACTTAATTATGCTAATAGGACTTACTAACATACCAGTAATATTCTAGGCAATTATAAATTATATACTAAGAGAATACCTAGACGTATTTATAATAATATATTTTAATAACGTGTTTATATATATAAATGGAATGCTAAAAGAGCACATTAAGTATACTAGAAAGGTATTATAAAAACTTAAGAAATATAAGCAATATATTCAGACAGAAAAATATATATTCTATAGAATAGAAATTAGATTCTTAGGATACTTAGTATCCTAAGACAGAATAGTAGTTAACTTAGATAAAACTAAAAATATACTATCTTAGCCTACACTAATAAATATAAAAGAAGTTTATTTTTTTCTCGGATTTACGGGCTTTTGCTGATAATTTATTAAGAATTATTTAAAAATCACATCACCCTTAACGGAATTGCTTAAAAAAGATTAATAATTTAAGTAGAAATAATGAAAAGAAAATGCCTTTATAATGCTAAAAGAAATATTCTAATAACCACTAATATTAAAGATATTTAATTTATGACTTTAAATAGAAATATATATAGATGTATTAGACGGAGCTACAGGAGCTATTCTGTTATAGATATAAAATAATAAATATAAATATCTAGTAAATTTCTTATCTTATAAACTTATAACTACTAAGTTAAATTACGATATTTATAATAAGAAACTATTGGTAATAGTTTAAGTATTTAAGAAATAAAGACATTACTTAGAAGAAACTAAACACTAGATTATTATGTATTTAGATTACAAAAATCTGACGGCATTCATAATAACTAAGAAGTTAAATTAATAATAAGTCTAATAATAGAAACTAGTTTCTACATTCGACTTTTGAATACTTTATAAGTTAGGAAAAGAAAACATAGTAGCTAACACACTTAGTTAATAAACAGACTATATAAGGGATATACCGGAGATTTATAATATAATACTTAGATAAAAACCAGATAGATCCCTAAAGAGCTTATAAATAAATGTTAAGATAATAGTTATTATTAAAAATACATAATAAAAACGGATTAGAGAATATAACTATAGACGATTATAATAGCATGAAATAGGAACTATTTTTATACTAGAAGCATTACAGACTAAACTCATCAAGGACTAATATTCAGCCGAAATGCATAAACATTAAGAAATCGAAAAAACTATAGAACGGATTAACAGGCATTTTTAAATTCCTAGAATATAGAAAAAGGTTAGAAACATTCTTTCGGAATGCATTAAGTGCAAAAAGAATAAGGTATTAAGATATAAAAAGTATAGACTTATATAACTAATTCCTTTACCAGACCTACTATAGGAATTAGTTATAATAGACTTTATTACGAGAATACTGATAATAACCACCTTTAGAGGTTAACAGTATAATATGATATTAGTTATAGTAAACTAATTTATAAAGTACATATACTTTAAACCAACACATACAGAGGTTAAAGTAGACGAATTAGTAACTATACTCATTAGATTACTAATAGTATAATATAAATTACTATAAGAATTTATTACAGACAGAGATAAATTATTCACATTAATATTCTAAAAGACGTTTATAGGGAAGCTAGAGGCTAAATATCATCTCTTAACAGCATTTCACCCACAAACAGATAGATAAACAGAATAGATAAATTAGATACTAGAATAATACCTACGAATGTATGTTAATAAGTAATAAAATAACTGGATTAACTTACTACTAATAGCTAAGTTTGTATACAACTCTGTAAAGTCATCAACGACAGGAAAATTACTATTCTTTACGAATTACGGTTATAAGCCCACGGCTTATCAAGAACCACGGATTCTAGACAAGATATCAGAATTAGTAAGAATAAAGGTTGAAAAGTTACAGTAACTTTACCAGGAAATAGTAGAAAAATTTACCTAGAAAGGCATTCTTAGTAAATAGCAGAAAGATAAATCTAGAGTTAAGAGACTAACCTTTAAAGAGGGGGATAAGGTTTTCCTACTATGAAAAAATTTAGAAATAAAACGACCATTAAAAAAACTAGATCACGTCAAGTTAGGATTATTTAAGGTTAAAAGATAAATAGAATCTGTGAATTACGAACTACAACTACCTAAGGACACGAGAATTCACCTAGTTTTTTATATTTCAAAATTGGAACCAGCACCACCGAGTGCCAAACTACAGATAAGACTTAAACTTAAAGAAGATACTACTGAGTATGAAGTCTAATGAATTTTAGACTACTAGCAGTTTAGGCGTCAGTGGAAGTATTTGGTTAGATGGAAAGATTACAGACCTGAAGATAATACATGGGAACTAATTAGGAACCTGAGGAACAGTTTGGAGCTAATTGACTAGTACTATTAGACAAACTAATAAGGGCTGTATCCCACAGAAAGGACGACTGCAGCGCGTTCTAATCCAAACTAAAAGAAAGGGAAGGCAAAGCGGGTTAAGAGGAAGCCGGCACTGCGGGTTGCGGTGTGTGAGTTTCTTGACCCCAAGAACGAGCTTCTGCCTCTTCAAGAGCTTGAACCTCATGAATTGAGGCCATCTCTCGACCAAACATCTCTTTCTCTTTGGAATCCACTTTCGCAAGTTCACGACGAAGTCGCAATTCTCGAGCACGGAGCTCAGAGCGTTGATCCTTAAGAGCATCAAGTTAGCGACGGAGTTTCTCTTTATCGCGATCAAGACGATCCCACTCGGGTTGCGAGACAATCAGATCACATTTTACGTTGCGACCAGCACAGGCTGAACAATGACCAGAACTCAGGTTCACCAGGCAATCGTCGCCTCGACGGGAACAGTTCGAACAAGGTGTCGGCATGTGACGGGGTTCGTTACGGATCCGAGAAGCTAAACGGCGAGCACGTATTAGAGACGACTCAGGACGTGTCATCGTGGGGAGGCTGGGCAGGAAGGAAAGGAAGTCAAGGGTCTTATAGTCTGGAACACAGAGCGGAAGACCTACTGCCTTTATACTGCTTGTGGAAGGGAGAAACTATCTTCCGGGACGAAGACTTGGAAGAGGGGGATAATGTTACGGACGGTAATAGTAAGGCAACTGCACCTGAGGAGCTGAGGGAACTGGTAACAACGGCCAATAAAGCTCTAGAATAGAAACGTATGTTTGAGCTTGAAAGGAAGAACTGTAAGCGGGCATGGGACGCATTGGCACAGGCCAAGGCGCGGGCCAAGAAGCGAGGATAGAGATATGGAACCATGCCAACGGATTGGGAGCAGTAACTTACGTAACCAAGGCAAGGCTTAGCAGACAGAGGCAGAGCGAGGTGACAGAACCTCTGGCAGCTCTAGCAGCCTCTGGCAGTATCCAACATACTGCCAACAAGTATACAATGTACGCACGGGGGATCTACTATAAGTATGGGACGTTAGACGGCTTACGGTTACTTTTGATTCTTTATAGTTACTCTAAAATTAAGATTCACACCTTAAGTGACATAGTTTAATACTATCCTGTTAAATCTTAACTTACTGTATTACTTCCTTCTTACTCTCTACTAAGTTAACTAACTTCTACTAAGTCTAATAAGCTATCCGATCCGGAAGCGAGGGAACTACTAAGTGTTATATAAGTAGTTAGATAGCTTATTACTAGTATAATTTACGTTAGTAAGTTAGTAACTTATAATATTTACTTACTTAAGTAGTTTACTTACTTATAAAATACATTAAAAGTAACTTTAAAAATAATAAACAAAAAACTTTTAAAAAAGAAATTAAAAATTTTAAATATAAAGTTACTTTAGTAAATAATAAAATACTAGTTATAATAACTTACTTTAGTTTTATTTTAATAAAAAAAGTTAATAGTATATATAATAACTAGTTTATTTAAAGTATACTTAAGTTATATAATTATTTACTTATTTAAGTTTAGTACTTTAATACTAGTTTACATATATACTTTAGTTTTATATACTTTTAATAACTTTATTTTAAAGTAGTTAACTTTAGCTATTTAATTTTTAACTTACACATTAATTCTAAAAAATTACTATTTATAATATTACTTTAAAACTACAATTCATTAAGTTATAAAACTAATATAATATTTAAGTTAATTATGTAGTTACTTTTTAAATTTTTATTATAAAATAACTACTTATTTTTTTAAAAATACTATTTTAAATAAGTTTAGAAAATTCTATATACTATTTTTACTTAAGTTTAATTTTTTTTTAATAATATTAACTAGTAAACTACTACTTTACTATTAAAAAAAAGTATACTAGTTATTATGCTGTTTTTGTAGTAACTTTAAAAACTTAATAGTATTTTATTTTTATATATATTTTAATACCTTTACTTTAGTTTATTTTTGGTTATAATATTATTTTATTATATTTAAAAAACTCGGTAACTAAATTATAAATACTAATTTTATTTTAATTAACTTTTTTATATATTAAAAAGTTTTCCTTTAAGGTTTATTAATTTTTTAAAATAAACTAATTTATTTACTTTTAATATAAGCTTATAATAGTAAAATTTATTTATATAATTTTTATTTTATAAACTTTTAAACTTTAATTAATACTTTTAATTTTAACTAATACTTTTAGCTTTAATTAATATTTTTTACTTTAAACATTTCATTTGTTTTTTTTAATACTTTTAACTTTAATTAATACTTTATTTAATTAAATAAATAACGGTTTTAATTAAGTAATTTTTTTATAACTTATAATTTATATAAAGTATATTATAAGTAGTAAAAAAAGTACTTATAAAAAGTTATTATAATAAATGCAACTTTTATTTTTTTTTTAAAGTTAGTAGACTTTAGTTTTATAATAGTTAAAAATAACTACTAATATTTAAAAAAGTTTTATTAAAAAACTTAATATACTTTAATAAGTATTTACTATATAATAATATTATTAAATATATATGTATTTAGTATAACTATAATAATAAAGTACTTTTTACTATTATATTACTAAACTTATTTTAAGAAAATAACTAAGTAAGAATGTATTATTTATAATAAAGTTTTGCTTATAAACGAACATTAAAAAGCTTTTATTACTTTTATTACTAATTTTTAACTATTTTAAATAGTAAACAATTAATAAATTAACGTGTTATAGTATTTTATTAACTAATAAGCTAAGTAAATTACTAAACTCTAAAATAAAATTACACTATGAAAAAATAAAAAAGGTAAAGCTTAAAAGGTAAGTTAAAAACTTAAAAACCTAAGTAGTAAAAATTAAATAGTATAAAGTTAAGTTATATTTTCTTTTATTTTTATAGCTAAAACTTTATGTTTTAATATATAATTTACTTTTATATTAAAAGACTTTTTAAATAATATTTACTAATTTAAAAGTCTTTAGTTTATTACTATTATTATACGCCTAAATACTTTATTTATATTTTATAATATTAGTAACTTATAAAAGTAATATAATAACTACTAAGCTCTTATAATTGTTTGCCAAAATTTCTAATCTACTTATTTTTACTAATAGCAAAACCTTACTTTATAAGTATTAGGACTTCTAGATAAGTAATAAGTTTATTAGCAATACTAATTAGTATAAAAAGGGTTTAAAGGCAGCTATTAAGCAAGCTTAAGTATTATACCTTATTGGCAGAGTTGCAGGAAAGGCTCTGGATCATTTCTACTCCTATATGGAAGCTAACGAAGAACGAGCAGCCTTTACTACAACTAACATATTAGCCTTCCTCTGTACTATCTTTGTAAACCTGCTAGAGCGTTACTAAGCCAAGAACCAACTACGTAGCCTTAAGTACGTCCTTAGCAACAATATTACCAACTTTATTAGCAAACTCCATATGTTGGCAAACCAGGCCCAGCTCCCACACAATCAATGAAAGGAAGAACTACATGACAAGCTGCTGTCAAGCTTGCAGCTCCCATTAACAACGCAGTGCCTTGATGCTACTTTTAACTTTGAGGAGTACTGTATCACCACTAAATCCTACGTTATAGCTCTAGATTCGAGTGCCTATAAACAACAAATGCGACACACAGGCAAACAGCAGCCTACCATAAATCAAAGCCGTCCCGTCTCTCCACCTGCCAAACCGTCGGAACCAGCAATCATGTTGCCTGCTTCTAGCGTACGCTGCTACAATTGCAACAAGCCAGGTTACTTCTCGAAGGATTACAGGGCTCCGCGCATTACCAAAACCAAAGTAATTGAGCGACAGCAGACAGCTTTACCACTTGTTGAGAAGTACCTTTCTTTAGACGAAGTTGAAGAGGCTGATGCTTATATCAACAATTTAAAAGCCGAGCTCTAGGCAAAGACTCCAGCCTAGAGACAATGATAGGAGCAATTGGCACCTCTTTTACTGTAGAAGACTTGGTTGGAAGCAAATCATTGACCATGCCATGTCGAATCGCTTGGGGTGGGATTGTAATCAAAGTCGTCGCCTTTACTGGATACTGGAGCTGGCGGCGTAGTCTTTATCCACTCTCGATTCCGCCCTATCATCAAGAAATATCTCAAGCCCGCGTTCAACAAGATTCAAGGTAAAGGCATCGAGGTATCAGGTCCCAACAATCAGGCTACGAGTACGATTCGTCATTACTTTATCGCGCAGCTGGTGATTGACGGCCACCGCGTCAGCACTGCGTTCATGTTCTGTGATACGGGTCGTCACGACCTCTTCATAGGCCGCAAATGGTTTGAAGCCACCCGAGTTCGTCTAGATTACGCAGAGCGTCGCATGATACGTCCTGACGACAAAGATTACGACGTCAAACGCGACATCATAGTCCCAAAGGAGGAATTTGAATCCCACAAGATGAACGCTGCTTGCCAGCAAGATGCTGATAGGCGCGACCAGCAGATGATGTAACCGAGTGCAGGGAATCAATGTAGCAACCCATAATCAATTGAATGAGTGGAAGACTCGATCTTATATACACAGTCGAGGTAGATCATTCGTACGAGAAAACAATCAGCAGACGCAGTGAGGGCCTAATGTGTTGGAGGCCTGATGTGATAAGGGCCTCATGTGATGAGGGCCTAAATGTGATGAGACAAGACAAGGCATTACTTGGTGACAGATGAACCAGCAGATTCAAATCCTTAAGCACCCAAATCGTCGTCAACACGCTAGACCATTCTCAGCAACCGACAAAGACAAGCAAGCTAATGGCACCGCTGAAGACGCCATCAATGAGTTAGTCCCATTAACCCGGACGACGCCACCACCCATTCAAAAGCAGGAGAAAGAGCTGCGAGATCTAATTACCAAGAGACGGCTCCTACCTATGAAGCACCCAACCTGGGCCGACTGTATGCAGAAAGAGAAGGACGTCGCCGGACGGACGCGAGCCTTGGTTAATCCACAATTGGTGCTCAATGCCGTTGAACCTGTAGGCCTGGATGATCAAGCCTGGAACTCATTCGAGCTAATCAACCTGGTGCTCAAAGCAAACCGTAAGCACTCGTCGCTGTAATCATACCGTAATAGAGCCAAGCAAAAAGACCCTTAGGGTTTCGAGCTTTACAATAATAGACTACTTACGCGCCATGGTAAACTAGTAGTACCTGAAGCGGATTTCCTACGAACCCAGATCATCAAAGCTATACACGCCACCCAGGTCACTGCTCACCCAGGAAAGACGAAGACACGAAAGCTAGTTGCGGCAACGTATTACTGGCCATATCTTACACGCGATTGTGATAACTACGTAGCGAACTATCGCATGTGTCCATGGACAACAAAGCCCCGTAACAAGACTCCTGGCCTGCTTCATCTGCTTCCCATTCCCAGCAAACCATGGCGGCATGTCTCGATGGATTTCAAATCCTTTCCAAAAGACAAGAAGGGCTACAATAACGTCTTTATGGCAGTAGATTGATTTAGCAAGTGCGCTTTCTCTTTACCCTGCTATAAGACGGCGACCGCAAGGGAGGCTGTAGACCTTACTATCAATACATCTGGCGAGTATTTAGATCTCTAGAAACTGTAGTGTCAGATCGGGGCCCACAGTTCACTTCTGCCTTCATGAATGAGCTCATAGGTGTGAAGCAAAAGCTGTCAACCACATCTTACCTGCAAACCAATAAACAAACAGAGAACTTTAATAAGTACCTAGACCAACGTCTTCGCCCGTTCGTCAACTATCATCAATTCAACTGATCCGATTTGCTCCCATCAATAGATTTTGCTCAAGCCATCCTCCCCCATGAATCTACTGGCTTGTCGCCTATTGAAATCGAATTCGGTCACAACCCTCGCCTGTACTGGGATTGGGAAGAGCGTACGCAGTCTTTGCCAACCGCTAGGGAGCAACTCATCCGCGAAGAAGCTCAGCAGTTCATCAAAAAGAAGCGTGACGCCTTGAACGTGGCTCAGGAGACTACCAAGCACAACCTAGAAAATGCACAAGCTCGACAAGCCGAGCAGGCAAACAAGCGACGAAAAATACTAGACTTTGGTGTCAGTGACAGCGTTTATGTAACCCCAAAAGGATGGAGTACCGACCGGTCAAGCGACAAGCTGGACTATTGAATGAAGGGTCCTTTCGCCATCATTACTATGAAAGGGCACTCCCACGTGCTGGACACACCCAATTACATAAACATGAGCAACGTCTTTCATGCCAATTAACTGCACAAGGATGCCAATAACCTACTACTAAGTTAAATGGAGCCGCCTAAGGAACCAATTATTGTAAACGGTCAACCTAAGTACATCGTTGCTGACATCCTCGACAGCAAGCTCGTACGGGGCAAGCTAAAATACCGCGTCGTATGGCAAGGACATGACTCTGACGATGGTTGGTACAATGCTCGAGGCTTTATAAGTGCTCCACATAAGGTGCGCGACTTCCATGAGGCCTATCTAGAGAAAGCTGAGCCGCCACAGCAATTGAAGCAATGGCTACGTGCCTGAAAAGCAAAAGAAGATCTAATGACTGCGCTAGAAGGCGGTTTGGCTGAGCATGGAGCTCTCTCTACAAGGAAATTACGTCGGATGAGAAGGTAGGTACGTACAAGAGTCGGGGACGACTCTTCTCTATGAAGGGGGGTAATGTGACGGCCAGCTCACCTGAAGTGCACCCGGGTCACATGATCGTTTGCCTGTTTAGGTCTAGTGCCTTGGCACCAGTCTATATAAGCACTTTGGCCCTACGTACCTTTATTAACTTTGTTCTAGAGTAGTCAACTTTAGCTATCTCAATTATTAACTCATACGTTAATTCTAAGAATATTACTAGTTATAATAGTATAGTATATAAAATCTAATATTAAATTATTACTTTTACATACTTTTATAGCTTTTTTAAGTAGTAATAAAAAGTTATAAATATTATTTAGTATTTACTAATTTTTTAGTAATAAGTAGTTATTTTTTAGTTAGTTATAATTATTTTTAAATATTTTATTAATAGTTAATTTAAGTTACTAAATAATGTAAATTATTATTAGGTAGCTATTTTATTTTATATTATTATTTAATAGTATTATTTAACTAGTTAATTTAATAAAAGCTATTAATTACTTCAGTAATATTTAAAACTATATAATAAAGTTATAAGGTTTATTTAAAATACTTTATTTATACTACTTATTTATTTATACTTTAAGTATATATTATAAACTATAATAGAGTAATAACTTTACTTAAAAAAGTACTTTTATAAAAAGAAAAATATAAAAAAATAAATAAAAAGTATAAAAAAGCTAAAATAAGCTAGTAAAAAATTAAAGTAAAAAAAAAAAAATTTATATTAAGTTTAAAAATTATAGAAAATAGTATAATTAAATGTAATAAATTGTAAAAATAAGTTTTAGTAAATAAACTAAATAAAGTAAATAAAAAACTAATTTTTTTTATTTTAGAAGTATTTAATATATTATGTACAGGTATTTATTATGTATATAAAGAATTTACTATAAGTACAAAATAATTAAATAACTTATAATTACTTTTAACTTTTTATAATTACTTTAAAATTAAGAAGTAGTTTTTAAGTTAAAAAACTATTAAGTAAAATAGTTTAATACTATTTTATTAATTACTTTTTTACTTAGTTTATATTTACTAAAGCCTTACTTATCAAATTTAATAAGTTTTGTTATATATTAATAAATAAGAAAACTAAAAAACTATTTATTAACTAGTTAAAATAAGTAAGTATTTATTTTATGATATTATAACTACCTACTATATATTAAAAGGCTAACCTTAAATTAAGTTTAATAAAAACAATTAATTAAAAGTTTATAAAAACTTTATTTTAATAATAAATTAAGTAGTAGTAGTAGTAGTAGTAGTAGTAATAGTAGTAGTAGTAATAATAATAGTAATAATAGTAGTAATAATAGTAGTAATAGTAGTAGTAGTAGTAGTAGTAGTAGTAATAGTAGTAATAGTAATAGTAGTAATAATAATAGTAGTAGTAATAATAGTAGTAATAGTAATAGTAATAGTAGTAGTAGTAGTAATAGTAGTAATAGTAGTAGTAGTAGTAATAGTAGTAATAGTAGTAGTAGTAGTAATAGTAATAATAGTAATAATAAAAAAATAATAGAACTTTTATTTATTACTAAAAGTATATTAAAAGTTTAAAAAACTAAGTAAATTATTAAAAAAAGAAGTTAAAGCTATATAAAAACTTTAATAAATAATAATAATATTATAATAAACTAAAATAATTAAAAGTATAATAATAAAATTTTACTTACTAACTAAATTTAGTAGTAATTAAAAAGAATTAAAAATATTTATAATAATAATAAATTTATACTATTAGTTTAACTAATTATTATTTAAAATAAGCTAAAATAAAATTCTAGCTATAAAAATAAACATAGCTAAAAAAGTCATATAATGGTTTAAACTCTTAGTAAAAAACTATCTTAATAATAGTAAATTAAACTTAGAAAAAAATAAGTTAAAAAACTATAGATTAAATATTAAATAAGTTTTTAAAAACTATATAAGTTTTGAAAAAGAAGTAATAATTATAATTAAAGAAATTAATAAAAAAGTAAGTATAATTTAAAAATTATAACTTTTTAAGTAAAAGAAAATTAGTAGCTAAATATACTATAAAATTTAAACAGTTTTAGTTAAAACTAATTTAAAAAAAAATTAACTATTAATTATAATATATTTTAATAAACTAAAAAACTAAGTTAAAAACAAATTTATAAAAAAAATTAAACATGTTACTTAAAATTGTTAAAAAAGTAGTAGTTATTAATAATTACTAATACTAATATAAAAAAAAGTAAAAAACTTAAGTAATTATTTAACTAATATAAAGTAATAGAAAAAATATATACATATATAATTTAATAAACTAAATTAAAAGTAAAATTTTTTTTAAAAAAAATATAATTAATATACTAAAAAATATATAAATAAGTAAAGTACTATAACGTTTTTTATAAGTAAGTAAGTTATATAAGTGAGTAAGCTACTTTTACTAAGAATTACCTTTTCTTTAATAACTTTACGAAAACATAATATTATTTAGCCAAAATTTAAAATTAGCTTTTTAGATATTAGGTGCACCTATTATTAAATTTGTATACTCATAGTCTTACGTAAACATAAGTTATTAAACTTAGAATTTACCTTTTAAAAATTCAGTTTTTAGCTATTAATATTTTAATAACTATTAAATAAGAAACTATAGATATTAAACTTATGCTATTTTATATATAATTTAGACTATATTATTCTTTTATAGTAATAAAATAAGTAGGTTATTAAGATCTTTAGGTAAGGGGATATTTTAGCTTCCACTTTTTAATATCTTAAAAACTACTAATACTATAGCTTTAAAATTCTAATATATTATGAATTTAGGTGCTAATACCTTATATTTAAGTTTTTATAATTTATTATTAAGTAATATTATAAATATAAATAGCTAAACATTATTTTAAAGTACTGTAAATTCTAAGCTTAATAACTTATAATTACGTAATATAATTATAATACAAATTTAATACTAGTTGTATGTAATATTCTAAAAGCTATTATTTAGTTTTTATTAAATAATATAAAGTTTTCGTAAAATTATTAAAGAAAAGGTAATTTTCGGTAAAAGTAGTTTACTTACTTATATAGCTTACTTACTTATAAAAAACGTTATAAAAAAACTATAAATAAAAAAAACTTAATATTAAAGTAGTTTATATTTAAACTAAAATACTAAATAAAACTTTAGTAGCTATAAGTTAAGTAGAAAAAAAGTAAATAATATAAAAAATTTAGTTAAAAAATGCGAAATTTATAAAAAAAAAAAAAATTTTAAATAAAAGTATAAAATATTATACTAAGAAACTAAAAATAAACTTAATAAACTAGTATTTATAATAAAACTAAATATTTAAAATATAGTAATATAATAACATAATATAAATATAAAAAAAATTATAATAATTTTATAAAATTATAAAACAAAAAAAAGGACTTTTTACATAATTAAAACTAATATAAGTAAAAAACTTAAATTTTCTATTATTTAATAATAAGTATTTAAAAATATTACTAAATTTATAGCTTAAAGTATTACTTTAAATAAAGTTATATAAAAAAATATTAAAAAGTTAACTTAAAAAAATATACAAATATTAGTAAGTGTTATAAAATGTAGAAAATAGGTAATATAAAAAGTTAATAAAATTAAAACTATTTAAATAAAAACGTATTTTATAACTAGTTAGTAAAAGTACTAGAACTAAAATAAATAGAAAATAATACTACTAGTAGTATTATAAGTTTAAAATAATAATATAGTAAAAAAAGTATAACGTATTTTATAAGTGCTGTATATAAGTAAGCGCCGCATATAAGCAAGCGCCGCATCTTAAAATTTACTAAAAAAATAAAAAATTTCCACCCTAATATCTCAACAACCACTTAATAATAAGTTCTAAAAATCGAAATTTGAACTTTTCTCCATGCATTACAGCGTTTCTGAAGGTTGCATGAAAATTAGGTGAGTAGTTTTTGAGATATAGTAATTTGGGAGCTAAAACCATGCCAAATTGCTATATCTTAAAAACTACTTACCCAATTTTCATGCAATCTTCAGAAACGCTGTAATGCATGGAGAAAAGTTCAAATTTCGATTTTTAGAACTTATTATTAAGTGGTTGTTGAGATATTAGGGTGGAAATTTTTTATTTTTTTGGTGAATTTCAAGATACGGCGCTTGCTTATATATGGCACTCACTTATATACAGCACTTATAAAATACGTTATAGCTTAAAAGTTATAAAATAAACTTAACTTTTTACTAAATACTATTTAAAAAGTATTAAGTTATGTAATTATAGTTATATTTTTTATAAATTATTTCTATATTAGCTTCTACTTATTTTTATGATTAAATAAGTTTTTATTATTAAAAGTAGTAATACTATATACATAACTATATATATTTTCTTTTAAGTATGAATAAGTATAAAATTAGTAACTTTTTTTTAACTTAAGCCTATTATTAATAATTTTTATTATTTTAAAAAAGTAGATTATTATTTTATTATTATTCTTCTACTAACTTTTATAGTTTTTATTTAATTTTTATTTCTTTTATTTTTCTAACTACAGTACTTGTTTTTATTGTTAGGCTTTTATTTTTTATTTATTTTATTTAATACTGTAGCTTTCAACTATATTTAAACTTCTTTTTATAAATAAAGTATAAAAACTTTTTAACTAAAAAATAAACATTATTATTTTTACTAAAGTAAGTATGTTAATAGCTAAAAGCTATAAATTTCTCTTATATTATAAACTAAATACTTATTTACTAATTAAGTTTCTGACTTTACTATATTTCAAAAGAGTTAAACTAAAGCTTATTTTATATTTTAGTATTATATTTATATTATATTCTTTTTTTAGTAAAATGTTGTTTAAATGTTTTTTAGTAAAATACTACTTATATTAGTAGAAATAATATTAGAGTTTTTAATTAGCTATTTTTATATCTACTTTAAGTATTATAAAAACTCTTTTATTAGGTACTTCTATATTATATTTTGGTGCTAGTTAAATAGGATTTTACTAATTATAGCTAGATAATACTTTTAGCTATAACTATTTTAAAATACTATTTCTACTATTCTTTATTTAGCTTAAAAACCTATTTTATACTTTTCTTTTAACTTTAAAATATTAATTTTTTAGTAAATAATACTACGCTTACTTATATACTTATAACTATAATACTATACTATTACTATATAAGTATATTAAAATTTAAAATACTAGTTATTTATTATTATTATAGCTATATAAGTACTAGCAACTATAAAATACAATTATATATAAAAAAAGAAATTTTAAATAAATATATACTTTAATACTCTATTTTTTGTTTAGTTATTATAAATATGTTAGGTGTTAATTAGCTTACTTTTTAAAGTCTTTTTATTAATAGTTTAATTAATAACATTCTAGTCTAAAGGCTTTATTGAATTCTTTTTGTATTTTATGATTAAAAAATAATATTTATTTATCTTTATGGTTGTAAATTAACGAATGTTGTTTAATATAATATAATAAATTTTATATTATTACCTTTCTAGACCTCTCTTACTTTATTTAAGAAAAACAGAAAGTTAAGTGTCTTAATATTATTAATATATATAATAAACTATATAGTATAAAGTTTATAAATTTAAGTTAAGCTACTATTAGAAATATTAGAAATATAAACTATTAAGAGTAGTTTACATACTTGCTAACAAACTATATAATAAAATAATTAAATTATTACTTTTTTAAAGTAAATAACGTAATTAGTCTTAAGATTTTTAGTTAAGACTTAATATAATATAATATTAGTCTCTGTTTTATTATATATAATAAAAGTATTAATTAAGTTACTATACTTGAATATATTTAGTTTTTATATATTTGTTACTAATTAGCTATTAAGAGTTAAAATTATATCTAATTCCTTTAGAGTCTAATTTATATCTAATTCCTTTAAAATCTAACTTTTATTAGTAGTAATCTTTTTAATTTAAAGTAGTTAATAATATCTTAAACTTTTATTTTTAAATCTCTTAATTCATTCTACTAAAACTTAGTAGACTTAAATGAGATTTAATTTAAATTCTAACTTATATTTAAAAACACCTATTAATTAAGCTTTTATTATTTCTATTTTAATAACTTTAAAGTTAAGTAAGTTTATTTTTAGTAATGTTAACTTTTTAGCTATTTTAATTATAGACTTTAAAATTAGAGTTATAATACTACTAATTAAATTCTTATAGTTTTAAATAAAAGTAAAAAAAAAAATTACTTAAATAACTTTATTTTTTATTATTAAGATACTACTTTTTAATGTGTATGTAAAACTATTTTTAGTAATAATTATATTTATATTAGTACCTTTATATTATAGCTTGTTAATAATTTTGTTTATAAATTAAGTCTAAATATATGAAATAGATATTTTTACAAAACTTAAATTTCTTTAATTTGTAATCTTAATATAGATAGGTTTTTTTACTTATTTTAAAGTATTTATTAGATAAATAGGCTGTATAAATATTTATAAGTATTTAAAATAAATTATACTATAATATTACATATCTATAGTTTTAGTTTATATAAATAGTTTTTGCCTTAATAAATACAGATTTGCTTATAGTTAGCATAATATTATAAAATTAATAAAAAATAATATAATAAAAATATATAACTAAACTATATTTTATACTAATAACTAATTTATTATTTTTTAAATATATTACTATAGTAAATTATGTAATTAAATTAGTACTAAAATAGTTATTTATATAAAACTCTAAAAAACATCTTTAGCTTAGTAATATTTATTAAGTATAATAGAAATAAGATTAGCTTTTTAGGGTTTTAAAATAATAGTAAAGAATATTTTAGCTAAAATTATAAAGTCTTAATTTCTAGTTTTTTTATTATTTTAAATTATAAGTTTTATTTCTAAGTACTAATAACTATTAAAATAAATAATTTAGGTATAAACACTGTTAGAATCTTTAAAATATTTAAATTAGATAATAGTATAAAATTAATTTAGAAACGCGATATGTAAGTGTTTATACTTAATATAAAAAATAACTTACTATATAAAGTCTTTAAAACTCTATAAAATACTTCTAAGTTCGGCGTCTTTTTATTATCTACTTTTTTAATAAGCTAATAATAGCTATAAAAAAAAGCTATTTATTTAGCTAATAAAAATACTAGTATTATTATAAAAAATTAAATAAACTAAAGCTTATTATAAAGACATATTAAAAAAAATTCCTTTAGCAACAAAAATAAAGCAATTAGGTATTATATTATTTAAATTAAAGACTTTAACTATAATAGTGTATTCTTTTTTATTCTATAGTAATAATATTAATATATTACGCCTTATAATTATTATCTAGAATTATATTCAGCTTAAGAAACTGTGTAAGAAAATTTCTATTAATTTTAATTAGTATATTACTTTTTATAATTCTAGAATCTACAGCGTTTATTAAAATAATATATTTTATAACTAATATTCTATTTTCTTTAAAAAACTTTAATTTAAGAGTTTTTCTATATGTTTAAAAGGCTAAATTTTTAACAGTTATTAAATAACTCTAATATTTATTTAATTTAAATATCTTTATATAAAACCTACTTTCCTTATTTAACGTACTTAAAAGCTTGTAAAGAATAATTTAAGAAAAGAAAATAGTTAATTACAGCTTCTACATTCTCTTCTATATATAATACTATAATATATTTATTTTTAGTAACTATAAGGCTGTTAAAACTTTTACTACTGGTATTTATTATAACTTAAAAATAATTTATATCTACTTATATTAGTATTTATACTAATTTTAAATTAAATTAATACCTACTAAAATTTTGTTAACCTATGTATTCTAGAATATTATAATTTAACTAACTAATAATACTAAATAAAATACTTAGTATATTACTATTATTATTACTAATAACTTATATTTTCTAGTTAATATAAGTAAGCTCTAGTTTTATTTTAAGCACAGAAATTTTCATATACTTAATTTTATTAGAACTAAATTAGAGAATAGTAAAGTTATAAATAGAGTTATAATAAATTAGTAAAATATTACACTACTAAACTCATAATTAGACTTAAGTAAAATATAAGATATTATAATTATATTTTTTTTTATAGTTTTAGAAAATATATTAGCTTTTAAATAGCTTAGTGCTAATTATATGCTATTAATATTAAATTAAAAAAAACTAATAAATTCTAAAAGTATAACTTTATTTATAAGAATAAAGCTCTTAACGTTTTTAATATATATAATAAACTTCGTAGCCTTTTAAATACTAGTAACATTAGTATTAAATAAAATTAATTAATAGTACTTAATTAATATAATTTTTATAGTAACTTTTTATATTATTTTATTAGTTATTATAAGCGATTTTCCTTTATTAATTAAGGAAAGATTTTTCTTTTTAAATTAATAATAAAAGTTACTTATAAAAATATAATAAATTTTAAATAAACTTTAAGTACAAGTTAAGTATAGTAGGACTTAAATATATTAACTTTAAGTAAATAGCTAAAAGCTAAAATACTTCTTATTAAATATAAAAATATATATTTAGAAATTTAAGTTATTAGTAAATACTTTTATAAGAGCGTAACTAGTAAAAATAGAATAGTATATTATTAATACTATATAATACTTAGTATAATACTTTTTAGAACTTATAAATATAGCTTTTATTATTTTAGTATTTTATTTTCTATAGGTATATATAAATAATAAAAGTAATATAATTATAGAATATTTATATACAGTGTTATATATTTTTATTGTGGTTAGAATTAGTAGATAGTAATAAATTAATTAACTCTAATTTAACTAAAAACTCTATTAAATAGATTATTAATTAGTTTATAGCCTTAAGAGAAATAACTTTTATTTATTTATTAATACATATACTCTATCACTCTTACATAATATAAATAGGCTATTTTTATTATTATGTTATAATTTCCTAAAGTAACCTATAGTCTATTAATTAAAATTATACTTAAAAGAAACTTTTCTATTTACTTTTCTATAAATATAATTTTTATTAAACTTAGCTTGACAACTTATATTTATTTTATAATTATTTTATAAGTTAGTAATTTTAGTAGTTTACTAACTTTATCTACATTTTTTATAACTATTTAGAGTAAGGTATAACCCTTAAAATTAAGACGTTTAGTAAATAATTTTCTAGAAATTTTATAGACTAAAGCATAGATCTAGTTCTATACTTATTTTAAGTTAGGTTTTTTTTATAATCTTTGCTTTTTAAATAGTTTCTATAGTTATTACTTTCTATTAAAAGAATTACTGTTCGTATTCTTATTAGCTATTAATAATATCTACGTAATATAAAATTAATTATTATATATATAAGTAAGAAAATGTATGAAAGTGTTTATTAAAAGTTTCTACCTGTACTAAGCCTAAAAAAAGCTATAATACTTAACGTGTCTAATTACCTAATTAGGCTAATAAATACGTTATACATGTTTTCTTTTTTTCTTATACTTATTTCTACCTTTTAACTTAATAATTAATTTAATATGCCTTATTATTCTCTTAATTTATGTTTGAATTCTTTTTTATAAAAGCTCTTTTTAGTACTTTTCTTAGACTTAGATTACTTCTACATAACTTTTTAGAACACCTTTCTTTATTATCTTTCTTTTTATTTAGTATTAGTATAGCTTAATAATATTTAGGTCTAAAGAATTACTATACTAAAAAAGCCGCTTAATTTAATATAAGTTATATACTCTTTATTAAGCAACATAAGTATAAGTAGGTATTTTATTTTTTTTTAAACTATTATATTTAGATAATTATTTAGACACTCTTTTGTAAAGGAAATAAGCTTAGATATTAATACTTTTATCTAATATCTATACTAATTAACTGTATTATTAGTTTAATAAGTTAACTATAACGGTATTACTTACTTTACTTACTATAGGCTATATAATATTATAACTAGTTATATTAGCTATAACTTAGTATAGAGCTTAAAGTATAGCTAGCTTATACTTAAGTTATATACCACTCTATTTAGAGATAAGCCCTCTTTATATCTTTTCTCTTTCTATCTTAGTATAGCTAAAATAGAGCTAATTTATTTTATTAATCTGTATTTATATAACGACGCATGAAGACTATGCCTATTATTATATTAGCTTTCTATTCTTTTAATTCTATCTCTAGATAGGCTTTTGATTACTTTTTGCTTTTAAATTTAGCTATTTAATTTTTATTTCTAGCTCTTATTATTCTTATATTATTAGCTTAAAAGTCTTATTCATTTCTTTTAGAACTTTTTCTGCTTTATTTTTTTATTATTTTATTTTAAGTAAATAATAATAATAAGGGCCTTTTTAATTGTATATAAAATAGTTCTAAAATATAAACTCTAAGTATCCTTTCTAATACTTATAAATATAGTTTTAAATAAAAGCTTTATTTAAAATTTACTATATCTAATAGCCTCCTCTTTAATAGAGTAATATAATAGTTGTTTTGTTTAACTAAATTACATTCTTTTAGTTTTTAAGCATCTAATCTTTATGTACTAAATATTATTATAATTACTTTTTTTTTTTTATTAGTCCAGGCTTTTGTGTTGGTTTTCTTTTGTTAAAATTAAAAGCTTTTAGATATTACTATACTGTTATAAATAAAATAGTAGTATTTATTAGTTAAGTTTACTAGTAAAATTAGTATATATTTTCTCTTATTTATATTAATTATAGCGTACTTTTATAGTAATTGTCTACTTAATATCTTTAGTCTATTTTATTAAACGTTTAAAACAAGAAACATTTTAAAAATATTTATTTTTAATAATAAGTAGGATATAGTTAGAGTTAAAACCTTATTAAATTACTTAAACATAAATATCATTAATTATCTGCTTTAAGAGACTAGTTTTTTCAATAATTTTAGAAATTATTTTACTTTTAAAAAGTAATTTTAAAGTAACTACTAATATATACGTTACTATATTAGTATTTAGAACCATAATAAAATAAATAAGAAATAAATAAAGAGAAAATTTATTAAAAAACAAAGCCAAAGTGTGCTAAGAAAAGTGGCTTTTTTAGTATAAATAGAAACTTTTAATAAGTGCTTTTATAAGCTACTAACTTAAAAATACAGTACGCAATTATTTTATTTTATAATAATTAGAAGAAGATAAAAGTAATTAAAATAAATATAAAAAGCTATTAAAGTAGATAGCGTCTATTTATACTAGCTTAAGCTAATAATTAAAAACTTAGTAATAACATAATTATTACTATATATATATATACTATAATTTATGTTATAAATAAAATAAGTAATACTAGACTCTTAATAAATTATATAATACTATTTTAGCTTTAAAGTAAGTCGTATATTCTATTATATATACTACTAATATATATTATAAAATAATAGTAATAAGAGTATTATTTTATACTCTATATTTATATTAATACATAAACCTATTTATGGTAGCTATATAAACTCTTTATTATTTAAAACATTTTTTATTTCTCTTTTTAATTTCTTGCTATTATTTAACTGTATAGAGAAATATTTTATTTAATAATTAATATACATAAAAGCTTTAAGAAAGCACTTTTAATAATTATTACTTATTTTAATACTTTTAATAATAATTACCTAAAAAATATAAATTTTTTATTTAATTTGGTCTCTTTATGTTAAGAAACGTATCTTAGTATATTATTTTTTTAAAAGTATTTTTAGCTTTTACTATTTACTTAAGTTGCTTTAATCTCTATTTTTTAAATAATACTATTTTTACCCTTATTTTACTATATAGTATTTCTTAATTTACTATAATATATATCTTTATATTCTTATTACTTTTTCTAAAGCTGTTGCTAGGTACAAAGTTAAATAAATATACTTTAAAATAAAAAAGCTATAACGTTTTTTATAAGTGAGTAGGCTGTATAAGTGAGTAGACTATTTTAACTAATTTCTACTACTTTAATAGCTAATAACAACTCATAACTATTAACTATTATTACTAGAATTAATAGGTAAATAGCTAGCCTTAGTCTTAATTTATAGATATTTTCTTATATTATGCTTAGTCTACCTGCAGTGTCTATAGTACCTAAGCTATTATAGGCTATTAGCTTTATATTTTTTATTAAAAGCTATTTCTATTTTTATTTACGTGTTAATATTAGCTTAAGCTACTATAGCTATACCTTCTACCTATAATAAAGTCTTTAGTCTCTATATATACTTCTTTTTATACTTTTTATACTCTAATATGATATTATTAGTTTATTATAGAGTGGCTATTTATAAGCGTATTAGAACACTAGCGTATATTATTATTAACATACTCTTAATAAGCTAGTCTAGTAATTCTAGAATTAATATAAGTAAGCTATTCTAGTGCTACTCTATATATCTATATAAGTAAATAAACTAACTATTTAATTTAGTAATATTATTAGGTGTTTAGGGTTCTCACGAAATTATCTTTATAAACAGCTTAAAAGTTTATAGCTTAATATCTAGCCTAGATAGAATAATATTTAGGTTAAATAGAATAAGGTCTATATCTCAAAATCCTCTATATATATTATTTTTAGTAATTAAGGCTAGATAGGCTGTCTTAAAGAGTAATAGAAAGTTAAGCTTAGTAATATAAAAAATATAATTTCTAACTAGCTTATTAATCTCCTATCTGTAAGCCAGCTTAAGAAACGTAAAATAGTTTATATTAAGAGACTATAATAGATATAACGCGTGTGATGGTATATAGAGTATATAAATATTCTTCTTTTTATAAAATAACTAAAATTTAAGAGACTTATAGCTCTTATAGCTATCTAGAATTAATAAATAATTAATACCTATAGTCTTATTCTTTATGTACTTATTAAAGTGCTCTAGCTACTTAATATTTATTATATTTATTATCTAGCTATTCTTACTTAGTGTAATTTTTAAGCCTAGTAGTAGATTATTATTTTTATACTAGCAGAATAAGTAGATAACGCTAGTAAAGATAATAAATAGTAGAATTAGCTAGCCTTAACTATTCACGCCTTAAATAACTATATCCTATTCTCTATTATCTAGCTGTATAGTCTTAGGCTGATTATATTACTTAGAGCCTATAATAACTTTAGTAGTTAATAAAACACCTATCTAGAAATCTGTCTTATTAAAGTTATGTATATCTTTATTAGTAATACTATACTTTACCTTATAGTTATATATAAGATTAAATTATAGTTATATAATAGCAAGATCCTTACAGCAAGCATGCTGATAGTTATATTTCTTATTATATTTTATCTTAATTTCTTTAGTCCTTATAATAAAGTTATGTGGTTATTAGATGCTGATTATTAGATTAGATTATTTAGCTAGTAAATAGTTAGCTATCTCTCTTACGTAAATAAGCTAAGGCGTGAATTCTTATAAATTTAGGTCTAAAATATATATAACTATAGCTCTCTTCTCTTACTTTATAAGTTTCTTTAAATTAGGCTTATAATCATGTTATAAACTAATTCCATTAATTTATTACTTAAGTATATTCCTAGGGACTTTATAGGTTACTGCTGTATATTATATAGTCTAGATTTAATCTTACTAGATAACTAACTTAGCTAGTAATAGTCTACCTTTACTATAGATAAATTCAGTCCTGATTTATTAAGCTATAGTTATTAATAGTTAATGTGTTATGATTCTTGTTTTAGGTAGTTTACTTATTTATATAGCTCACTCACTTAAAAAAAACGTTACCTATTAAGAAGTTTTTAACTAAACTACTAATAAACTATTATAGTATAGAATTAATATATTAAAAACTTACCTAATATAAGTATAGCAAGTATTCTAATTATTATATTACTAATAAAAGATATAATAAAGCCAAAAAGGTTTTTACTACACTTATGTATATACTAAATAAAAGTTATTAAAATTTAAAATTAAATATTACAATAAACGTTATAAGTGATAAGAATAAGCTAGAATTTAAAATTTCTATAAATAATTTATAGAATCTTATAAGATTTACAAAAGAAGCTAAAAATACTTAATAAAATTTAGTCTTTATATTATAAGTTGCTAGGTAGTAATAATAAGTTAGAATAAAATTAACTCTTACTATATATATGCTTGCTTACTATTAAATAAAGATTACTTTTATTACTAGTTTTATTCTTATTTTTTTATAGAGTATGAATTTACTTTTAATTATATTATAGTGTTTTTAGGTTCTATTTTTATATTGTACTATTATTACTATAACTATTTTCTAATATTTAATAATTTCTTTACTGTTTTTCTTTTTATAAAGTAGAAATAATTCAAAATAGTACTTTTCTTTTTTTTAAGTAATTACTATTTATTTAAGTAAAAGAATACTCGTTAAATAAAAAGTATTTATAAAAGAGAATATATTACGTTATAGTCTTAAGATTAGAATTTAAGTAATCTATTATAAAAAAGCTTTAATATATTGTTTTAGTTTTAAGATTAAGATTTAAGTCTTTCATTATTATAAGAAAGCTTTAATGTGTTGTTACTTTCTTTTAGAAATTCTAAATATAGATTTTCTAAGTCTATAATAAAAGAATAACAGTGTTTGTAAAACATCTTATAATATAGTATACTTATAAAGATTAGTATAGTAAATTAATATTAGAAAATTACTTTAGTAACATACTAATAAAAATAAATCTATTATAACGTTTTTTATAAGTGAGTGAATTATATAAGTGAGTGAATTATATAAGTGAGTGAACTACTTTTACCAAGAATTACCTTTTCTTTAATAACTTTACGAAAACTTTATAGTATTTAACAAAAATTTAAAATTAGCTTTTCAGATATTAAATACACCTAGTATTAAATTTGCATCATAATTATCTTACCTAATTATAAGTTATTAAGCTTAGAATCTACACTACTTTAAAATAATGTTTAGCTATTTATATTTATAATATTACTTAATAATAAATTATAAAAACTTAAATACAAGGTATTAGCACCTAAATCTATAATATATTAGAATTTCAAAGCTATAGTATCAGTAGTTTTTAAGATATTAAAAAGTGGGGGCTAAAATTTCCCCTTACTTAAAGATCTTAAAAACCTACTTATTTTATTACTATAAAAGCATAATATAGTCTAAATTATATATAAAATAGCTTAAGTTTAATATCTATAGTTTCTTATTTAATAGTTATTAAAATATTAATAGCTAAAAACTAAATTTTAAAAGAGTAAATTCTAAGCTTAATAACTTATAATTACGTAAGACAATTATAATGCAAATTTAGTACAAGGTGCATTTACTATCTAAAAGACTAATTTTAAATTTTTGTTAAATAATATTAAGTTTTCGTAAAGTTCTTAAAGAAAAGGTAATTCTCGGCAAAAGTGGTTCACTTGCTTGTATAGTTCACTCGCTTGTGAAAAACGTTACTTAGTTTACTAGTCTAGAATTAACTTTTGATTTTCTTATTTTTTTTTTTTTTTTTTACGTTCTGTGCTCTTATGTTGTACTTTTCTAAGCTAATATTTTTAAACTTTTTTTTTTTTACTAAGCTAAAGCTTTAAGAGCGCCGTATATATAAGTAAAAAAATAAATAAATTTATAAATTAAAAGACTTATAATTAACTTAGGTAAATATAGTATTTTATATATTTTTAAATTACTATTATTCTCTAATATACTATATTTAAAGACTTAATATACTAACTTACTAATTATATTAAATTTAAATACTTTAATATTTTAATTATTTATAATCTTAATAGATTAAAATACTTTCTTTTGTGTATAAAATACTATAATTATAAAATAATATATTACAGTTAGTAATAAGTAACGGTTTATTATAAGTAATAATTATAATTAAAAGGTAGTAAACTAATTAAAAGAGAATTATTAGCTATTAATAAAAAAGCGCGCACGAAAATATAAGGCTAAGATAAAAGTAAAACAGATACTTTAAAAAACTAGGCATTATAATAGGCTAGAGCTTAGGATGGTTGACTAAGATAGTTATCTTAGCTTTAACTCCGTGCGTAACTACGTAACCTTAGTGACTTAATAAGAATAGCTATTAAGTCTCTATAACGTATATAGTTAACTCTTTATTAAATTTATTTTGTTATATTTAATTGCCATTATTGGCCTGGATCCTTACAGGCATAAAACAAAGCTTCTAGCTAATATTATTAAGATAATTAATAGAATTAATAGCAAAGAAAATACGTAACAACTCACGTATATAGTTATATAATAAATAAGTATAATAAATAGTAATAAGGTCTTAGCACACTTATTAAGACTTATTACTTAGTAAATTATAAGTAGAGAATTTATTATATAAAGGGCGTTCTCTTTAGCTTTTAGATAATTTCTTTTTTATACTTATCTTCTTATTTTAGAACAACTTTCTAGAATTTGTTATATAATAAATTAGTTAGACTATTACCTTATTATATTTTTATATTATTAGAATAATTATGTAAGTAAGTTACTATATAATTTTACATAATTACTAAAGTTTTAATACAAGTTGTATATATACTTATTATGTTAAAAAAATTTATATACTATATTTTTATAGTGTTAGCAGCAAAGACTATGTATATTTACTATAACGTATTTTACGGGCGAGCTGAACAAACGGGCGAGCTGAACACTTTACCAAGACCCCAACACTACTCTAATCCACAGCACTATTATGCCACCCACCAACCTAAAATCGATTTCTTAAGAAGCTAGAATACAGCTTGCTATCCAGGCTCTCGATCTAGGCCAAATCTACGGCCTCCGAAACGCTGCACGCATCTATAATGTACCCCTCACGAGCCTAAAGATGCGACGCGACGGAATCACCTCACGACGCGATACCACGCCCAATTCGATGAAGCTTACGGTTTCTGAAGAGGAGGCGATAAAGAAGTACATTCTTGAGCTGGATTCAAGAGGATTTGCCCCTCCGCTCAATGCTGTTTGAGAGATGGCTAACAAACTCCTGGCTGAGCAAGGGATGAGCCTACTAGGCATGAATTAGCCACACACCTTCGTCAAGCGTACGCCAGGGATTCAAACGAAGTACAATCGGAAGCTTGATTATCAGCGTTATAAACAGGAAGAACCAGCGATTATACAAGGCTGGTTCAACCTTGTACGTAACGTGAAGGCTAAGTACGGTATACAGGATAAAGACATCTATAACTTTAACGAATCCGGCTTCCAGATGGGCATAATAACTCAGCAGAAGGTTGTTACAGGCTCTGAGAGACGGCATCAACCAAAGGCCCTCTAGTTAGGCAATCGTGAGTAGGTTACAACAATCCTGGCTATTAGCGCACTAGGGTACGTGATTCCACTCTTTATTATATATAAGGGTAAGAATCACCTCTCTGCCTGGTACCAGGAACTCAGTATACCGCGTTAATAGCAATTTAGTGTCTCTGATAATGGCTGGACAACTAATGAGCTTAGTCTCACGTGGTTAAAGTACTTTAATAAGTGTACAAAAAAGCGTAGTGTTAGCGCGTACTGTTTGTTAATTATTAACGGCCATAAAAGCCACAACTCTCTCGCATTTACAGAATACTGTAAGGAGAATAAGATTATTACTTTATATATACCGGCACACTCATCACACATCTTACAGCCACTAGATGTGGGTTGTTTTTGGCCTTTAAAGAGGGCCTATAGACGCCAAGTTAAGAAGCTAATACATAACTAATTTAATTATATTACTAAACTAGAGTTCTTACCAGCCTTCCGCGACGCATTTAACGCATTAATTACTAAGAGTAATGTCTAAGAAAGCTTTTAAGGCACTAGCCTAGTTCTATTTAACTTAGATAAGATAATATTAAAGCTTGATATTTAATTATACATGCTTATACCACCTATTAATATAGAAGTCACCTGGCAGTTAAAAACTCTAAAAAACTATCGTAAATTTAGGTCGCAAATAAAGCTAATTACTAATAAGTTAGGTAGCTTTTTTTTATCTTTAAAGGATAAGTACTAGTAGCTTATTAAAGATATTCTTATAATAGCTTAAAAGATAGTACTTATACGTAATTATGTTACTAAGCTTAAAGTAGCTAATAAGACTATATTTTAATAAAAGCAGCGTAAAAGGAAGCGTATCTAGAAAGAAAAAATACTTAGCTTTAGTATTAACTAGAATAAATCTACTAAGAACCCTACTACTACAAGTTCTAGTAGTAAGAAAGATTATAGTAAGATAAGAGTAAATAGAACTAAACTAACTTAAAGATACTATAGTAACTATAGTAGAATTAAATATAACACTTAAATATATAAAATTAATAAAAATAGTATTATAGAATCTAGCAGTGATGAAAATAGTCCTATAACTAATAATACTATTAAGTAATAATACTATAAATAATAGTACTTTAATGGGGTCTTAATAAAGTGTTTAATTCACCCATTTATTCAGCTCATCCGTGAAATACGTTATATAATAACTTTAAATATATAAGAGTTATAGAAAGTTTTCTAATAAACTTTTTACTAAATTACTTTTTTAAACCTTGATATTAAACTGTAACACTATAAGTACTTATAAGTTATATAAATAATATATAATAATAATAAGCTTAAGGAGTTTAGCCTTAATACTAGTATTATTTATAATCTAGATTATATAGTAACAACAGGTACAAATTATAAAACTATAATAAATAATTATAGAGTTAAAAAATTAGGTTAATATAAAAGTTTATATATTTAGTACTAATATATAACTACTAAAGAGGTTTAATAGAACATGTAAATACCTTAAAAACTTTTTAACAAAAATAGAAATATATACCTACTTTAATAAAAACATTTTTTTAAAAATTAAAATAGGATTCTTGTAGCTAGTATAAATATAAAAAATAGAATTATAAATTAATTCAAGCTCTTAGCTAGAAACTATATAGATAAGAAAACTAAAGAAACTAATATAAACTATAAAACAAAAAATATAAAACCTTAAATAAATAAAATTAGTTTTAGTATATATTATAGAATTTTGTTAATTATAGTTATAAATTAATTAAAACAACGTGCTATTAATAGCAGCTTATTATACTAAACTTAAAAATTAAATTAAAAATAAGCTAGCTAGAAGAAATTAACTTGATAATTTTTACGCCTTTATAGAATCTGCTATATGTATTAATAACTAATAATATAAACATAAATTAGAATATAAGAAAGATTAAATAATAACTATAGAAAAAAAAACATTAACATAATAAGGTTAAGCATATAATAAAATAGATATTAATAAAGTTTAAATAAAGAAACTTATATTACAGAAAAAGCTAAAGAAGTAGCTTATAACTTAAAACTATAATAAGTAACTTAATAAAAAAGTATGTCTAGAATATAGTAAAATTAGACACTTTATAAAAGAATACTTAGATAAGAAGTAAAGAATTATAATAATTAGAATAATACTTAAGTTAGTAGAATAAAACCTATAATAAAATAAAACCCTATTAATTAAAGTTATTAATAAAAGACTTAATAATAATTAGTGTTAGATTTATGAATCTAACGGGTATTATAAAAGAAATTATAAAAAATAGTATTAGAAAATAAAACACGAACTCATAAATAGTTAGTAATGATTTAAGAAAGTATTATAAAGAGTAATTAAAAAATAATACTAAGTAATAAGCACAGAAACAAAAGACCCCATACTTTAAGAAATTAATAATAAATAATAACTATTCTAGGAAATTTAATTTTTAGTATATAAAGCTTTTAAAATTATAATAATAACTATTTAGTAATAGCTAAATAGAGATGCATATTAAATTTATAGATTAAACTAATATTTAAATAAAAATTATAGAACTAAGCATTAGAAAATTATGCTAGAAGAAGGGTTTTATAATTCTAAGAATTAATTAAGGTAAGTAGTGTTCCTACAGCATAAGAGTCTTATAAAAAAAGTAGTATCTTAATTTCTTATAAAAGTCTAATAAAAGAAACTATATATTCTTTAGAATTAAGAAAAAAAACTAACTTAACAGAAAGAAACTAAGCTAGAGAGTAAGAATAAATATAATAGAGTAAAAACACCTTTACCTATTATATAAATTAAAAATACTAATATTTTTTAGAGAATAAAGAATTAGAAATGTTAGATTTATAAGTTAGTTAACTATATAAAAAAAACATGCACATAAGTAATATATCTAATTTAAATAGGAAAACTAAAAAAACAGAAAGTATATAAAAAAGTAGTAAAAAAATAAGAACTAAATAAACGAGTTTTAGAGAACCTTAATATTATAATTAATATAAAAGATAAAGACAGTTAGTAAGACTATTAATATAGATAATAATATTAAAAGCAATATACGTTAAAATATAAATATTATAAAAAATAAAAATAAAAGATAAGATAGTACTAAAATAATATATAGTATTATAAGCTTTTTTATAAAAAATACTTTCTAAAATAGAAATATTTAGTATATAGAAATAAAGTTAAGTAAGAGTATAGCTAATTATTATATTTAGTATACTATTATAACTATTACTCTATACACGTTAAAAGGGAGCACTTTAACTTAAATAATAGAAATTAAAAGTATAAAATATATAACTCTATATTAAAAAACTAAATAGCTACTAGTAAAAAGCTTAAGCTAGTAATATAGTTATTAAAGTTTTTAGACTATAATAAGTGCAGTAAGAACTATATCTTTATTTTAATATAAGAGTAAATAGAAAATCTCTAAAAGTACTAGTAAATAATAAAGTAAACAAAATATTTATTTTAAATTAATAGATTAAATGAAATAATATATTATATTAAAAGAAAGCGCATTTGGTGAGAGTAAGATAAGTAAATAATAATATAATAATCTTTAAAAAAAGTTTAATTAACTTAAAGACTATAATAATAAAACTAAAAGCAACAGGCTATAAAAATATCTACTATATTAATATTCTAAATATAAAAGAACTAGATATAATTCTAGAATAGAATTAACTCTTATTATATAATCTAATAATAAAGTAATAATAAAAAACTATTTAATAGTATTATTTAGTAAGGAAGGTAGTATAAATGTAAAAACTAAACATAATAAAAAAACACTCTAAAATAGAAAAAAAAAATTATATAAGGCTATATAATAATTACAATAATAATAACTATAGGATATTAGTGTAGTATAAATTTAGAAAGCTTTAGATACTACTAAAACCTAAATACTTTAGGAATATAAGGAATTTATATACTTATTTAACAAGAAAAAGGAGAATATACTTCTAAAGTATTAACTTTAAGACTATAAAATACTAGTTAAAAATAAAAAAAGCTTAAACTAAAACTAATATATTCTGTATTATAAGTATAGTAAAAAGAATTAAAATAGTATATTAAGAAAAATCTTAAAAAGAAATATATATAAATAAGTAAGAGTCTAATAGCTTTACTAATATTATTTATACTCAAAAAAAATAGAAAACTATAATTATGTGTAGATTTTAAATAACTAAATTAAGCTATAATTTTAAATTAATACCTATTACTATTAATTTAAAAGCTAATAAATAGACTTTAATGAATTTAATAGTTTAGTTTATTTAATATCCACAAGAAATACTACAAGATTTAAATTAAAAAAGAATTCAAATAGTTAACAGCATTTAGAATAAAATATAGACTTTTTAAGTACTATATTATGCTATTTAGATTGATAAATATATTAATAACTTTTTAGGCAGTTATTAATTATATATTTTATAAATACTTAAATATATTTATAATAGTATATTTAGATAATATATTAGTGTATATAAGTAGAACACTTAAGAAGTATAAAGTACACATAAAAATATCTTAAACAAACTTTAGAAATATAATCTTCTAATTTAGCCAAAAAAATATAAATTCCATGTTATAAAAATAGAGTTCTTAGGATTTATTATTTTAAGAAAAGAAATTTTAGTAGATTTAAAGAAATTAATAAAGATACATAATTAGCTAATACTAAAAATAGTAAAAAAAAATATAGTTATTCTTAAGATTTATAAATTTTTATAGAAAGTTTATAGAAGAATATTTAAAAATTATAACACCTTTAACAAAGTTAACTAAAAAAGATAATAAATTTAATTAAAAATAAGAATAGTAGTAAGTATTTAAAAAACTTAAAAATAAGTTTACTTCAGCACTAATATTAAAAATATTTAACCTAAAATTACTAATTATACTAGAAATAGATATATCTAATTATGTAATAAAAGTAATTTATAGTTAAAAATATAGTAATATATTTTATAAGTGAGCGCTGCATATAAGCGAGCGCCGTATCTCGAAATTTACTAAAAAAATCAAAAATTTCCACCCTAATATCTCAACAACTACTTAATAATAAGTTCTAAAAATCGAAATTTGAACTTTTTTCTAAGCATTACAGCGTTTCTGAAGGTTGCATGAAAATTGGGTGAGTAGTTTTTGAGATATAGTAATTTAGACGTAAAAACCATGCCAAATTGCTATATCTTGAAAACTACTCACCTAATTTTCATGCAACCTTCAGAAACGCTGTAATGCATGGAGAAAAGTTCAAATTTCGATTTTTAGAACTTATTATTAAGTGGTTGTTGAGATATTAGGGTGGAAATTTTTTATTTTTTTGGTAAATTCTAAGATACGGCGCTTGCTTATATATAGCGCTCACTTATATATAGCGCTCACTTATAAAATACATTAATAAACATTTTTATTTTATAAACTATTTATTAAAGAAACTTATAAAAGCTAAGTTAAATTATAATGTATATAATAAAAAGCTATTAATAGTAATAGTAGTATTTAAGAAATAATAAATTTATCTTAAAAGAGCTAAGTATTAAGTAGAGGTTTTTTTAAATTATAAGAACTTAATAAGTTTTACTATTATTAAGAAGCTAAACTAAAAATAGATATGCTAGTTAAAAATACTAGCTATTTATAATTTCAAAATATTTTACTAAAAGAAATTAGAAAATAGAGCAGTAATTGTACTTAGTTAATAACTAAACTATATAAAATAATATAAACTAATACTAAGTATAGTATTATTAATAGAATTGGACGGATCTATAAGTTATAATTAACTAAAAATTATAACAATCACGAGAATTAAGGATTACTAGATGAAAAGAATTTAGAATTTTAAGTAATAAAATTCTCAGAACCTAGAATTAGAACCTATATACATAAATAGACTTATTTATGTACTAAATAAGCTACATAGAAAATTAATTACAGAAAATTATAAAGCTATTATATATAGATATTAAGTAGAAAAAATTATAAAGTGAATCTCTAGAAACTTCTATATTAAAAAGTTAAAATAAAAAGTAAGAGAAATAATTAAAGCTTATCTAAAATATATAAAAAACAAACTAACATAATATAAGTTTTATAGATTTTTATAATTATTAGAAGTACTAAAACAGCTATAGTAGTTAGTTTTAATAGACTTTATTATAAAATTACTATTATTTAAGAAACTAGAAATAAATAGAAAATATAATATAATACTTATTATTATTAATAAACTAACTAAGTACGCATATTTTAATTTAACAGTTATAAATTTATTAGTAGAAAAACTAGTAACGTTTTTCACAAGCGAGCGAACCATACAAGCGAGTGAACCACTTTTGCCAAGAATTACCTTTTCTTTAATAACTTTACGAAAACTTAATATTATTTAGCCAAAATTTAAAATTGGCTTTTTAGATATTAGATGCACCTGGTATTAAATTTGCATTCTAATAGTCCTACGTAATTATGAGTTATTAAGCTTAGAATTTATACTACTTTAAAATAATGTTTAGCTATTTATATTTATAATATTACTTAATAATAAATTATAAAAACTTAAATACAAGGTATTAGCACCTAAATCTATAATATATTAGAATTTTAAAGCTATATTATTAGTAGTTTTTAAGATATTAAAAAGTGGGGGCTAAAATTTCTCCTTACTTAAAGATCTTAAAAACCTACTTATTTTATTACTATAAAAGCATAATATAGTCTAAATTATATATAAAATAGCTTAAGTTTAATATCTATAGTTTCTTAATAGTTATTAAAATATTAATAGCTAAAAACTAAATTTTTAAAAGGTAAATTCTAAGCTTAATAACTTATGATTACGTAAGACTATTAGAATGCAAATTTAATACCAGGTGCATCTAATATCTAAAAAGCCAATTTTAAATTTTGGCTAAATAATATTAAGTTTTCGTAAAGTTATTAAAGAAAAGGTAATTCTTGGCAAAAGTGGTTCACTCGCTTGTATAGTTCACTCGCTTATAAAAAACGTTACATAAAGCCCAGAGTAAAAAGAACTTTTAAGCTAAAAATTTAAAAAAAAGCAAGTATTATAGTTAGTAATAAGTAAGAGTTTATTATAAGTAATAATTATAATTAGAAAATAGTAAACTAATTAAAAAAAAATTATTACCTATTAGTAAAGAAGTATATATAGGAATATAAAGCTAGAATAAAAATAAAAGAGATACTTTAAAAAACTAGGCATAAAATAAAACTTCTAGCTAATATTATTAAAATAATTAATAAAACTAATAGTAAAAAAGACACGTGATAACTTACATATATAGTTATATAATAAATAAGTATAATAAATAGTAATAAGATTTTAGTATACTTATTAGAGCTTATTACTTAATAAATTATAAATAAAGAATTTACTATATAAGAGGTATTTTCTTTAGCTTTTAGATAATTTCTCTTTTATACTTATTTTCTTATTTTAAAACAACTTTCTAGAATTCGTTATATAATAAATTAGTTAGACTATTATCTTATCATATTTTTATATTATTAGAATAATTATATAAGTAGGTTATTATATAATTTTATGTAATTACTAAAACTCTAATACAAGTTACATACATACTTATTATATTAAAAAACTTTATATACTACGTTTTTATAGTGTTAGTAGTAAAGACTATATATATTTACTATATATAATAATCTTAGGTACGTAAAAGTTATAGAAAAGTTTTTTAATCAATTCTTTACTAAACTACTTCTTTAAAACTTAATATTAAACTGTAATATAATATTAAGAATTATACTATATATAAAAAAGCCTCCTTTAATAAAGTAGTATAAATAGAATTTATTAATAAGTTAATAAAAAATAAAATATATTTTATTTTATAGTAATATAAATACTTTAACTAAAGAAAAAATATTATATAAAATATTTCTAGTAAATAAAATAAGTACAAATTTAATAGAAGTTTAAGTATTTAATATTAAATAAGTAGTTTCTAAGCAGGTAATATATTCAATATAATATTAAGAAATTAGTAAAAAAGATTCTGCTTAATTTAAGTTACTATTTATATTAATTTTTAGGCTTATTTCTACTCTTACTTTAACTAATTTAGTTTTTTTAACTACTTTATTATAATAATCTTCTTTATTATATAAACTTATAAACTTTAAATTTATTTTTTAAACTATAGTAGTGCTGGTTTAGGTTTTTAAATTAATTTAAACTTAAATTAACTATTTAATTTAGCTATATAGCTTAATTTTATATACCTTTAGCTAATTATTAGGTAACAGTTTAAAATTTTTTACTAGAAAAATATTAAATACTTTCTTTTAAAACTTTCTTTATGCTGTTTTTTGTAAAGTGTTAAAAAAAATACCTAAAATAATAAATAAACAGAATCAAGAAATAAATAAAAGTTACAATTTTAGTAGAATAAACTCTATATATATTTATTAAATTTAAGAACTTAACTAGAACGTAAATTATTGTATTATAGTATATATTACTTATAAATAAGCTTAAAAGAGTTTAATTTACAATTATTATTTAACTAAAATTCTATAATAGTTTCTGCAAATGTTGAGCTAATTCTTAACTTAATTAATCATTTAAATTTTAGTTAAAAGTTATTAGAAATATAATACTAGGTATTAGATTATAAGATATTAAATTATTTAAACTAAATAAGTGTATTTACACCTACTTTAATTAAAACATAGTATTTAAATAACTATACTTATATAACTAGAAAGAGTAGAAGAATTCTACCTATAGTAATAAATTACTTAAATTAAATATAGACTTAAAAAATACTAGTAGTATTAGTAGTATTAGCTGTACTAGTTATACTAATAATAAATTATTTATTTTATTTATTCCTATTATATTACTTAAAGATCAAAAATGGGTTTTAAAATAAGTAAATAAAAGTAACATGTTTTATATAATAAAGAGTTTATAAGAATTTAAATTAAGTTTAAAATAAAAGTTAAAAGTTCTAGTAGGATTTTATATAAACTTATAGCCTTTAAAGCATAAATTATTATAAGATTAATGTATATTTAGATAAAAAAAAGAAACTTAAAATGCTTTTAAATTAATTTTTTTATAATCAAAAACTTACTCTTTTCTATTATATAGAAGGGGAATTAATAAGTTAAACATAGTTAATAATTTAAAAAAGTTAATTAAAAATATTAGTTAAAGAAAGAAGTTAAGAGCATTAATTAAAAAAATTAGTTAAAAAAAGTTAGTACTACTATATAAAGTATATATAAGCTATTTATTTAATTTTTTAAAAAATAGCTAGAGCTTTTTAACTAAATACTTTTTATACTTTACTATATTAATACTAGCTTAGAATAAAACCTATTTATATAAAACACTTTCTAAAGTATAAATAGTCTAGTTAGTTTATTTAAAGATAAATATTTTAGTATTAACTAAAGCACTAATACACTTTATATAGAACAGTTTTTTATTTTATAACTATTTAATCTAAATTATTAGAATCTATATTTTACTTATATTTAACTGTAAGTAACTAAATGAATTAAATACTTATCTAGAATAAAGTAAAATAAACTAAATATTAACACTATATAAAAAAAGTACTATAAATATAGGTAAAGTAAATAATTTTAAATTAAATTACTTCTAGTCTTTTTATTAGAATATAATTTAATATTATTTATAAATTTTTTACTATTTTATACACATAAATAATAACTAGTAAAGGAAGTTTAAAAATAATATAAAATATACTTATTTTAAAAACTTTATTACGTAAAAGGTTTTTTTTTTACTAAAAAAAAGAAAATCTTTAAAATTAATAGAAAGTAACTATACTAGTTACTATTTTATAGCTATTAAGTTAGATATCTCTAACTAAGTTATATAAGCTATTTTAAATTGCTATTTTTTTTCTATTTTTAGCTAGTTTTACTAAATTAAGCTTATTTCTATAGTATATTACTTTAAAGGTGTTAGGCCCCTTTTTTAGTAGTAATTTAATATTTTATTCTAAACTAGTTACTATCTTATATTTAAGTAAGTTATAATATATATATTTTTAACTTTATTAGCTAAATAAATTTAAAGCTTTAAATTTAAAATTAACTAACTTTATTAGCTTTTGAATCTAGCTCTTTTATATTTTAGAATTAAGAATTTTAATATTTTCTACTACTCTGTGAGATTTTTTTACTAATTTAGAAATATTTTTAATTTATACTTTAAAGAAAACATTTTCCTTTCTATGACTTGTATAAAAGAAGTTAGAACGAATTTATAAATAGAGTTTAGTTACTAGTATTATAGTAAAAATTTATAAACAAACACAGGTAAAAAGTACTCTATTTATAAAAATAATACTTAAGTATATTATAGCTATTTTAAGTACAGCTAGTAAACTATATATATTTATAAAGCTATAAGTAATTATTTATTTTATTTTAATTTTATTAAAACTACTCAACAGGTACACAAGTATAAAGCTTAAATATATATATATATAAGTTATAAAAAAAAGAGTTTAATTTTTATAATAAATTTTTTTTAATATAAATTAATTAGTAAGGGAGCTTTATAATAATAATTTTTAAGTATAATACTTACGTCTAATAGTAATAGTTATAAAATATTAAAATACTATATTTTCTTTTTATTTCATAAATAATTTAATAGATCTGTTATTTTATAATATTTATTTCAATATTAGTAAGCATTTAGTAGCTAACTATTAATTAAAAAGCTAAGAATATACTTAATAGCCGGCTTAAATAATATTTAAATAAAGTTATAAAATATACTCTAGTAATTTAAATAATGGTTTTATTACTCTGTTTTTTATAAAAGTATAGGAAATTTCTAGAGTGTTTTTTAAATAAATAATATCTTATTTTTATAGTTATATATAATAGTTATACTAAATACTTACAGGCCCTATTAATACTTTATAGTTTTTTTTTAATAACAAATTTCTTTTTAGTATTTTTTTTATTTACTAAATTTAATATAATAAATATGCAATTAGCTTTACTCTAGTTAATATATTTTAAATAGTTTAATATAAATAGTTAAAAATATATATAAGCTACTATAGTAGTACTGCCTACTTACTATATATTAATTAATTTATAGAACTTCTAGTTAGTACTATTTTCTAAAGCTATATAAATACTATTATATTAAGCTTCTTAATAGAAGGTTATAATAGGAAGTTAGAAATTTTTTTACTAATAGTAACCTAATATACTACTTAAAACTACTTAATATTTTATAACTAAGTAAGTTATAATATAAGTGTAATAAATCCAAGCTAATAATAGTAATTAGGTGTAAATAAAATAGATTTAATAAAAAGTTAACTACGTACGCTATAGAGACTTAATAGCTAATCTCTATTAAGTCACTGAAATCACGTAGTTATATATAGAGTTAAAACTAAGATAATTATTTTAGTTAACTATCTTAAGCTCTAGCCTATTATATTACCTTCTTTTTATTAACTAGATAAAGGCCTTTTAGTGAACTATTTACCTAAAAGTCTTTATAAATCTATTTTAAGTTCTATTTACTATAGCTTTTTCTAAAGCTCTTATTAGTAATTTACTAGTAGAAACTTATATCTACCTCTTTATAGAGGTACTATATACTTCTTCTAATAATTTAACACTACTATATCTTTTAGCTAGCTTATTAACTCTATAGTTATTAATATATAGCTCTTTTATTTTACTTTATACTGTAGCTAGTAGCCTTGCTTTTGTTTTATTTATATTTTAGTAATAATATCCTACACTATATACTCTTTATAGTTATTTATTTAAATAAATAGTAGTTAAAAGTTATTTATAAGCTAGCTTAATAATAAGTTATTACTTACTAGCTATAGTTTATTTATATAAAACCTTAGGTTTAGCTTTAAGGGCGTATTTAGCTTTATAGCATATAAACTAATTATATTTTCTATAGTGTATTTAGTATTCTTTTAGTCCAGCTTCTTATTTCCTTGTCTAATAGAGAGTTAGTTATTTAGTTTTAATTATACCTTATCTCTAACACGCAGTTATAGGGCTTTATTTTAATATTAGTTTATTTTTATTTTTTTACTTTTACTATACCTTAGCTATAGTTGCTTGTGTTAAGTTAATATACTTTTTTAGCTTTTCTATAATTTCTCTAGTACTAGCTTTTAGGTCTTAAGCTGTTATATTATATCTAATTCTAATATCCACTTATAGCAGTTCTATATTATATTCATGCTAAAAAAAAAATAAGCTTATTTCTATTAAAATAGTATCTCTTTTTTTTACTATAATTTTAGTTATTAGGTAGAGCTTTATCTAGTTTACTTAGTCTCATATAATAAACACTTAAAGATAGATCTTAACTATACTATTTATCCTTTTTATTAAACTATCTATTTATAAATAAAACACTATTAATAATTACTTTTTAATTCTTAGGATTTTATAAAGCTTAGTTTAGAACTTACTAATAAATTAGCTGCCATAATTAATTACTATAGTATTAGAAATCTAATAGTAAGTAATAACCTTATAGATAAAAACTTATATTACTATTTTAATATCTATATTTAGAAGAGGGCAGAGAGTTATGTTTTTATTTAGTTTATTAGTAATTACTAGTAAAACCGTATAGCTATTGCTTTCTAGTAATCTAGTTACAAAATCTATTAAGATCTCTTTCTAAATATAATTAAAAATAGGTAATAGGTGTAACAGCCCTTACTAATAATTTCTCTATAACTTTATATAGCTATAAATATTATAATTTTAAATATAATACTATACGTGGTTTGATATCCCTAGCTAAAAGTAATTTCTTATTAATATTAAATAAGTGCTCTGCTGTCCTAGGTGTCCTGTTACTTATAATAAATAAATTTAGTAAATAATTAATATCTTTAATAGCTCTAAGTCAGGCACTTACTTTTTATTCTAATAATAAAGAGTTTTATCTTTATTAATTGTGCACTTAGCTAGCGAAACTTTTAGTTTAAGCTCTAAAAAAAATCTCTACTCTTAATTATAAAAAGCCTATACTACTTTTATATATACTTTATTATCTAGTGCTGTATTATACTATCTTTATTTAAGCTTATTATAAGACTCCTAAGTATAAGACTTTTAGACTTCGGTTATGCTATTTTCTATAATTATTAAAAGACTAATTTAAGCAGAGAAAGCTTATACTACTTGTTTATTATTATTTAATTTAAGTTCTTTTTTCTAATATATAACTACTAGCTTTAGTAGCTAAATTATATAGCTTTTTAGTCTTTTATTATTTTCTCTACTTAAATAATTCTATTTGTGTTTTAATAATATATTAGCTTATACATTTTCTTTTCCTAGCTTATATTAAATCTCTATATTATATTAGCGAAGGAATAACTACCAGCGCGTGTATCTTTCGCTTAATTTTTAAGACCTTATAAAGTACTTAAGGTTTTTATAATTAGTAATAACCTAGAACTTTTTAATAAACCGTAATTTAGTATCCTATGTCTTTAGGTAATAAATAATTATAAGGAGTTCTTTATCATATATCTTATAATTATACTTTATAGGTGTATTTTTCTTTAAAAAGTATATACATAAATATAGTACGCTATTATCGCTGTATTATGAAAAAACTTTTCTAGTTATATAATCTAAAAAGTCAGCTTCTAAAATAGTCTTATAGTTAGGATTAAATTAGGCTAGTATTAGTTCTAATATAAAGATTTCTTTTAGCTTATTAAATACTATTTGCTTTTTATTAGTCTATTAAAATAGTATATTACTTATAAGTCTTATAAGTAGGGCAGTGTTTTCTAAAAAAGACTTAATAAACTAATAATAGAAATTAGTAAATTTAAGAAAGCTTCTGACTTCTTTTATAGTTATTAGAGGCTATTACTTAGTAATTACTTTTATTTTAGTAGGATCTATTTAAATTTCTTATCCTACTTTAATAATAAACTCTAGATATTTTATGCTCTTAGTTTCGAATTTGTATTTCTTAATATTTAGATATAAATCTATAGTGCTAAGTTTTTTTAATACTATATTAATTTACTAGTAATACTCTTTTAGTAAGCCTAAAGAGTAAATAAGTATATTATTAAAAAAGGCTAAACAGAACTTATTAAGATACTTCTATAGAGTCTAGTTTATATACTGCTAAAATATACTAAAGGCTCTTACTAGTCTAAAAAATATAACTAGCTATTTAAAGAGTCTAAATCTTATATAAAAGGCTGTTAGCTATTTATCTTCTTTTATAATACAAATCTTATAAAAAGCTACTAAAATATTGAGCTTAGTATACTATTTTATCTTACTAATCTAGCTAAGTATTTTATGGATTAAGAGAAAAGAATATTTATTCTTCTTAAAAATCTTAATAAGCGCGTGGTAGTTAATATAAAAGTAAAAACCTCTACTAAACTTATATATAAATAGTATTAGAATTATAGCTAGAGAGTTATTTATATAGATAAAACCCTTCTCTAGTAGCAGCATTAACTCTTTTTATAGTATTAGTAGTTTTTTTCTTAATATATTATATAATAGTTCCCATAAAATCTTAGGGTTCTTTCTATTAATCTTTTTAAATTTAATATAATAGTCTATTTTAGGACCTTGCAGTGGTAGGAGCTTATTTACTTTCTTCTCTAAAAATAGCTTTAAGTACTTCTAATAGGCTTTAGAAAGTAGTATTCTAGAATCTAGCTTTAGTTTAAAAGCTAAGGCTTTTTAAATATTTACTAGTAATACTATAAAAATATATATTTTACTTATTTTTTTTAATTTATTTATTTATATTAAAAAAGTAGCTGCGCTAATTTTTATTAGCTTTTACTAATATAATTTCTTCTCTTTCTTACTATAAACTTTTATTCTTAAAGTATAAATATAAAACGATTTCTTTACTAGCGTAATTATAATATTATTTTAGTTTATTTAGGGTTTACTTAAAATAAGATTAAACCTAAGCACTTTATTAATAACATATATATAGACTTATTTAGTATATTCTTTAATATTAAGGTTAATTTATATAACCTAGATAACTCTTTTAGGTTTTCTATATACTTTAATAATCCCCTATAGGGTTATGTTAATACGTGTTAAATAAACTTTAGTAATAAAAACAAAGCTTATAAGACTATAGTATAAATACCTAATATTAATCATTATATATACAATATTCATCTGGTTAATTAATAAGTATATAGTAATAGAGTTTATATTTATATATATATTTTAGAACTTCTACTATTTTTTTATAATGTTATTTTACCTATTTCAGCTAGAAACTTCTGCTTATAACTATAAGTAAAGACTATTCTTTTTCTAACACTTCTTCTTCTTCTTTTTTATTTCTATTTTCTTTGTTTTTTTTATTAGTGTTTATTTATCTAGTTTTTATTAATACTATAGTAGCTAGACATAACTAATTTATTCTTATATATTTACACTTATTCTTTATATAGTTAGGAGAACTGTATTAATAATAGAGATTTTATTTATAGCACTAGTTAAATTTCTTTTAGCTTATTTAATATATTTTAAATTAATTATTTTATAGCTTTACTACCCTTATACGCGTAAATATTACTTTCTAATTTATTAATTTAAATATTAGTATAAATAGTATTATATAGATAACCATAGCAGTCTTATAATTACTTAATATAATTTATATAAGATTATTATTAATATAAATTACTTCCTAAGTATACTCTTTAAAGCTTAGTGTTATTAAAAGGGCTATAATATGCTTCTAAAGCTTTCTATCTAATCTCTAGGTAAATATACTTTTTTTTATATTTTTATTTAGTTAATTACTTCCTACTAGCAGCAGCTCTTTATTAAACTTTATATAATATTCTTTTATTAACTTCTTTTTCTATTTCATGCTTTGCAGCTTATCTAGAGACTTTTATCTTTAGTACTAGTCTTTAAACTAAGAGTCTATAAATGCTTATATTACTTTAAGGGTGGTATTATTATTTTAATTAAAAAGCTATAAAAGAATAGTTTATACTACTTATTTTTTTTAAATATTAAAAGAGATAGTCTATTTGTTTTTTTTTACCGCCTATATAGTATCTGTTAAATTATAACTTAGTCTTAGCTTAATACTTAAATATAAAGTAAAAAAACCATATGCTATTAAACATAAAGGATTTAGGAAAATTAAATAATTTAACTACTAGTTTAATTACTAATTATAGCGTTGGTATAAAGGGAGTTACTGATGTTATTACTAAAATCTATATAAATAATCTTAATAGAGAATCACGACCTTTTAGTGTAGTTAGTTTTTTAGATATTACTTATAATATATTTATAATTTTCCTAAGTGAGGTGCTGTTGCTGGTTCTATTTACTAGAAATAAAACTTTCCCTTTATCACGCTAAGTAGGATAGTTATTAAGTTTAATTTTTACTTAATTTATTACTACTTTAATAGCTAGGACTTCTAACTCTTATGAAATAAGTAACTAGTATAGTTTGTAGCTAATCTATTTATTATTATATCCTATATTAAGTAGGTTTATCACTTAGGCTATTAGTATTAATACTAAGTAGTTATTAGTATTTATTAATATTTACTATACTACTAGATAGCTCTTCTAAATACTAGAGAGCCTTTTATTTTTCTATAAAGTTAATTATACTACCAGAGGCCTCTTAGCCTCTTATAAGAAATAAAGTTAATTAAATCTAAATATAATAGATCCTAGCTAATAATAGTAATTAGGTGTAAATAAAGTGGATTTAATAAAAAGTTAACTATATATACTATAGAGACTTAATAATTAACCCCTACTAAGTTACTAAGATTATATAGTTATGTATAAAGTTAAAGCTAAAATAACTATTTTACTTAATTATCCTAAGCTCTAGCCTATTATAATAAGTATTTCTAACTTTATTAGTTAAGCTAGTTTTAAATTTTAATTTAATATTAATCTACTCTATTAAAATTTCGAATTATATTCTTATAACTTTTCTAGTGTTAGTATTTAAAAACTTGCTTTTATTTTATTCTAGAAAAGTAGAGTTATATAAAATATAAGTATTAATATAAATATATAAAAATAATAGTACACTAAAAAAGCTATAAATAGTATCTATTATTTAAGTTTTATCTTTATATAAACTAAGCTTTTTTTTAGTAAGTTCTAAGACTAGTTCTTAATACTTACTATTTTAATAAATATAGGCCTTATTTTTTAGTAAGTAAAATAAGAGTTAGAATTTTAAAATATAAATATTAACTACTATTTAGTAAGTTCAACTATATTTAAATTAATTATATATTCTAATTCTTTTTAGTTTATATATATTCTAGAAATAGCTATTTTAATTAAATTAATAAAAAATAATTAGTTTAAGCTACTTTTAGATTTTAATAGAAAGTAGATAATATACATAACTATTTTAGTACTTTTAGAGTAGGCTATTATTATTTTTAAATAACTATTACTATAATAGCTATAAAATAATAATTAAGTTTATTATAATAAAAAGAATATAGAACATGTTTTAATAGTAAAAGAGAACTTAGTAAATACATTATTTTTTAAATATATAAAATAATATAACTAAGCTATTATAGCTTTAATTAAAGATAATATATAAGTAATAGCTATTTTTAACTAGTAAACGTGACTCTCTAAGTACGTAATATATTAAGCTAGTACTAGTTTTATATTTTTATCTAAAAAATAAATAAATTTTTATTTTTGAAATACTATACACTTCCTACCCTAGAGCCTAATCTAAAGAGGACTAATTAAATTATTTATACATACTTTAAGCTATTATCACCTAAAAAAGTAGTAAAAGAAGTAACTAGTTTTTAATATTATATTAAGTATATTACGCTTAGCGTGATTAATAGATTTTTTAATTTATTAACCTACTATATTTTCTATTCTTTACTTGCTGCCTTCCTATAAGAATAATCTACTTTTTATATTTATTTATGTTTTTATTTACTTTATATTTATACCTAGTATCTTTAGTAGAGTTACTATTATATAAATAAGTAATTAAGTTATAAATAGCTTTTCCTAGTTATATTTTATTTCTATGCTTTAAAGGTTTTTCTAGTATTAATATTCTTAATTAACAGCCTTAATAGAATTATATAATAATTCTATAAATACAGCGTCCTAATTTACTATTCTTTATTTAACTACTTAAAGTAAATAACTATATATTAACTTATATACTATAAATATGAATTTTATAGTTACCTTATAGCTAGGGATATTTACTAGGTAAGGATATTATTCTATATTTTAGAAATATCTTCACCCTTTAATTAGTTGTTTATACGTGTTATAGTCGGCATGCGTAAGCAATAAGCAAGTAGGAGTATAACCCAACTATATTAAACTAAGAAGCAGAGTGCTGCTATAAAGGCTGAAGCTATATACCTCTATTAAGGCTAAGCCTAAGCATGAGCCAGGCATAGGCTTAAGCATGAGCTAGGTATAAGCCTAAGCTTAAACCTTAGCTGTAATTACAGTACGCGCCGTTATATTACCCCTCTCTAAAGCTCAGTTTTTACGTACAATAGGGAGCTCAAAATTGAGCTGAAGAATAGAAAGAATCAGAATAGTTTGCCGGCCCTATAGAGAGATCTCGTGAACTAGGTCGTAATTATTATCACCACTATCATTACTTGTCTCATACTTGTGGTAGTCATCTTTATTAGGTTGCTAGAGAGTTAGATGCTTAATCGCTAGTGGTAGTGGCTTGGCTGCAGCTGGTGTTAGTAGTGGTGGGAGCCTTAGGCAGCTCTGAACCCAGTGTGTTTATGAGCCACAGCGTACACAGTATCCAGCTTTCCTCTATTAGAGTTGTTGCGACGGAGTAATCAACTGTGCTCTAGTCGCATCAGTAGTGTTACTGACCTTAGTAATATTAATCGTGCTGATATTGAGCGCTTCTGCTGTAGAGAGGTCTATCTTCTCAGGTTTTGGCTGAGCAGAAGCTGAGTGTGATGAGTATGTTACTGATCGTGTTGCTAGGCGCTAAGCGGCCTGTAGGAATTCTGGGTATTTGTCTGGTAGCAGCAGTTGACTGTCCAGTGAGCGCTGGATTGAGGCGTTAAGACCTTGGCGGAATGTCGTGATTTTGACGGCAGCAGGCTAGTCTCTTCCCTTGGCTTCGTGTAGGATCCGTTCAAAGCGTGCAATGTAGGCAGGCAGCGGCTCATGCTCTTGTTGCTTGACTTTGTGCAGAGCTTGCTGTGCCTCACGGATCTCATTCGGGTTGGAATAGACTCGTTCCAGCTGCGTCGTGATATCATGCCAGTCCCATTAACTACGTTCCTCAGCATCTGACAGCTGTGGAAGAACCATTGCCTGGATCTGTGGTTCAAGGTTATCCCACACGAAGTAGAACTTCGCTGTATCGTCTCCTATAGCCTGTCCATCAACAGCTATCTTGGCCTTAATTGTAGGGAGCCAGGTCTTGAACCTGTATGGCTTGCCATCAAACTTGGTAGGCGTAGGAAGGACGAATCTAGGTCGTGAGGAGGTGGTAGAGGCGATGATAGTGAGAGTAGCTCTCAGAGTCTGGTTTTCTGTACGTAGGCTCTGGATCTCCTGGTAGAATTCAACTCATAGAGCCTGGATTTCAGCTTGGAGTTGCTGAATAGGGTCGTTTATCGCGAAAAGAAGAGAAGTGCGAAAAAAAAGAAACCGTATGCGTGTAGAGCTAGGACGTAGCGGCCTTTGCTACGTTATCTAGCTAGTCATATACGTGTGCGTGTGCGTGTGTAGGGTAAGGATATGAGAATACTTAACTGGCTTTACCCTCCAAAGACAGCTAAGGGTCGCCTCTGTCTCCACGTATCAGCTAAGATAGGGTAGATCAGGCTCAGTAACCAAGACAGGTGCGTGTGCATAAGAATATGAGAATACTAAGCTACCTTTACCCTCTAAAGACAGCCAAGGAGTTTAATATAATGTTACAGTCGGCATGCGTAAGTAATAAGCAAGCGGGAGCGTAACCCAACTATATTAAACTAAGGAGCAGAGTGCTGCTATAAAGGCTGAAGCTATATACCCCTACTAAGGCTGAGCCTAAGCATGAGCCAGGCATAGGCTTGAGCATAAGCCAGGTATAAGCCAGAGCTTAAACCTTAGCTGTGATTGCAGTACGCGCCGTCACAATACGCTGGAGAGTTGCTTACTTTTTATTTATAGAAACTAAAATCTAACTAGTCTACTTTTACGTAAGATTTATAGCTTTAGTGCGTGTAAAGTCTTATATTGTTTTATTAACTTAAACTTACTAAGCTTATATCTATACACACTAAAAACTATTTCTACTTAAATTAGTTATAATTAGTAATCCTCTGTGCTTCTTTACTGTTTAAATTAATACTAAAAAGTATTATATATAATAGCATTACTCTATACTCTATTTAATTAGAGATAAATATTATTATTAATAAAATAGGGTTTTTACTAAGCTCTAAGCTACTCTTACTATACTAACTATATATAATAACTATATTTACTATACGTGATAACTATATGTAATAATAGTTTTTTACTAGTCTTATATAAGCTATATCTATAAAAGTGTATATATAATAACTTAAACTATAACTTATATATTATAGTAGATCTTTAAGGAACTTTTTAGGTAATAGAGCTTAGTATATTAATATATAATAAATAATATAACTTAACAAGCGTGAACTAATAGGTTCTAACTATTTTTAATTTATAGTAGTATTTAGCTAGCTATTTCTAACTATATTTAACGATTTTTCTACTCTGTTAAGCAGGTATTAAAATTACCTTTAAGTTAAGAGTTCCATAATTTATAGGGTATAATTAGTAATTAAAGGTAACTAGTTTAAACTAAAATAAGACTTTTAAGTATTATATAAGCTAACTAATTTAAAACTAGATCTATAGGCTATTAGTTAAATATTATATAGCTCTAATAAACACTAACACGTTAATACAAAGTATAAGAATCTATTTATTTATATATTCTCTTAGATCTAACTAAGAGCCTAAAAAATTACAGAAATTAGTTTAGTAATTAGTTTAAGCTATTCTACTTATTAATATATTTTAAGCTTTTTTTTAAAAACTAATCTATTTTCTTTAGAAATTATACTCAAAAAGTGCTTATTATTATACTATAGGTAAACTATATATTTATATAAAATATAGTTTTTTTTAATATAATATACCTTTTATAATAATATTAGTATAGTATTTAATAGATTTTTAAAGGCTTATATTTAGTTTTTCTACTACTACTATTATTTAGACTATTAAAATTAATGTTATTTTTATATACTTTAAGAATTCTAATAAGAGACTCTTTTATTATAGTTTACTTAGAAAACTATTATTCTATTTCTAGCTATTTAATAGCTTAAATTTACTAGCATTTATTATAGCTTTATACTACTTAGAAAAATTTACTAATAGTATATTTTCTAGCTAGTAAATATATTCGTTTTAATATAATAAAAAAGTACTAAGCTAGGATTAAAAGAATACTAAAAAGTTAGAAATTAGTAGAAGTTTTAAGAAAAATAAGTTAACTATTTACTTTAAGAAAAGTAGTAAAGAGCTTAGTTTAAATATCTTTAATAACATAACCATAAAAATAATAATACAACACTTAAAAAAAAGGTAGTAAAAAAAGTATAGTTTATTTATATACTAAAAGTATAGTATATATTATATTTATTTATTTCTTAATTTAGGCTAGTACTTATTATTAATGTTAATATGAGATATTTTTTAACTTATTAAAACTAGTCTTACTTACTTAATAGAGCTCTTTTTAGAGCAAAGAATTAAGTACTTATATATTCTTAAGTATTCTGAAATAAGATTAGTTTTTAGTTATTTTAGGTTTATCTAAGTAAGATTCTTTCTTATTAATAGAAATTTAATTAAACTAGTTTTAAATTTAGCTTAGCCTCCTCTAAAACTTTCTTAATATAAGAATTTTTAGGTTATAATATTAAGAAAGTTTAAAAAAGAAAAAAAATCGTTTAGTTACTAAATTAGATTTAATTACTAGCTATATAGTATAATAGAAAGAGAAGTTATTTTATAAACTTTAGTAACTATTTATTATAGAAACCTAATTTATATTTAGTATGTTATTATATTAAGTTTTTAAACTAATAAAATTTAACACTTTTCCTCTAGTAATTATATTAGAGCTAGTATTTTCTTTTTATACTAAATAGTTTAACTTTATAGCCTTTTTTATTATTACAAGTTTTTTATTTAATAAAGTTAATAGTAGTTTATTTATAACTAATTTATAGTAATTAAATAACTTATAATTTATACTTTAAAGTCTATACTATAGTTTTATGCTTATAGGTTTAAACTTAATAATAGATTTCTTAATACCTAAATATATATAGTAAATACTTAGTGGTTTTAAAAATTCTATTACTATAATAAAGCCTTCTTTCCTCTAGCACCTAATACTAAAAGTAAAGAAATTATTAAATATAATCTTAAAACATTATATTTAACAAATAATTTCCTTAGTTATATAGCTAAAAATCGTATTAGTAATAAAAATAGTAGTTTAGATAATATATTTTAAGTATAGTTAGTATTTCTTAAGTAGTATAATTTTACTTACTTACTTTTAAGCTATTTATAATAAATTAAATTTTACTAAAAAATAGCTATTTATAAATAAAGTTTACTTAATATTTTTAATTAAATAAATAGTTTTTATTGTCTTAAAAACTTTGCTATGTAAGAGAATGTTTTAGATTTTTAGCTAATATAATACTAACTATTAGTTACTTAAAATGTGTTAGTTACCTAGAATGTATTTATTATTATCTAAAAATTTAATTTTATAGTTAGTTAACTTTTACTATAAATAGTTTATTTTTATAAATATTTTATTTATTACTAAAAAAAGATGTACTCTTTAATAGTAAGTATTAGATTCTAAAAAAAAAAAAAATTAAAAATATTAGATTTAGGCCTCTATAGTCAACTAGGACCCTTAAAATTATAAAAAAGTTTTTTTTTACTTATTATTAAGCTACAAAAACATTATAACAAATAATAATTTAAGAAATAGAATAATATAATAATAAAAATAGTAGTAAGCAATAAAATTATACTATAAAAGAAATTTAAATATAGTAAATAATAAACTTTATACTTTTTATATACTATTAAAGTTATAGCTTTTAAACTTATTTCTATACACATATAGTTAAAAGCATGTTTAAACTAAAAGTAAGTTTAAATAATTAAGTATAAACTAAAGTCTAAAGTAATTAGTTAATTTAAAGTTATTTAGCTAGCTAAGTACGTTTTTTTATTTAGTTATATATTTTATATACTATAGAACTAATTACTACTATAGTCTTTTTATACTATATTTAATTACTTAATTTCTTTTCTTTTTAAATGAAGGCGTTAATTAACATAAAGCTATATAATATTAAATAGCTAGTATAACTACTTAAAGTATTTTATTCTAGCATAAAAAGCTAGCTAATATGTTTTAGCTATTTAACTATTTATTTAGGAATCTCTAGAGAGGTATATTAATAGAAATATATACTTCTTTCTAAAAAAAATTACTAGAAGTATTTAAGAAAACTAAGCTTTAGATATTATTTTATATTACTCTGTAAATAGATATACAGTAATAAGGTAAGAAATAAAATAATAATATTTATAGAGTACAGTAGTACTTTACTTATAAAGAAATAATTTACGTATATATATAAAAAACTTAAATTAATAGTACATATTTTAAGATAGGAATTTATAATTACAAGTTTAAATACTTCTTACATGTAAAACTAATTATAATACTAAGATTTAATATAAAAGCTTAATATACTATATTTACTATTTTAGTATACTATATTTTTGTAAAAGAAACTATAATTAAAATACTTATATTTCTGCTTTTTCTTATTAATATAATTTCTATTTTACATAAACTAATAACTCTTTAGTTTAAATTTAGTAAATAAATAAATAATTTTAATAATTTACTTACTTCTTTAAAATTTATTGTAAGGTTAATAATTAGTATTTTCTTATAATCTTTTCTTTATATAAATTTGTAAAGAGATTTAAAAGCTTTAGTATAGTCTATATCTTAACACTATTTTAACTCAGAATTCTTAAATAACTTCTAAGAACTATGTTACTTCTCAAGCCACTTTTTTCTATTAAAATAGTAGTGGAATAAAAGTATAGGTATTTTAGAACTATTAAGAAAGCAATAACTATATAGTAGAAATAGAATATTAGTAGCTATATATATAAGAAATTATTTATTAATTACTTGTCTATAGTAGAAGTAAAAGACCTAGTATAAAAATTTTTAAGATAATAACTATAAGAGGTAAGTAAAAAGCTTATAGAAAATAATAAAAAATATATATAAAACTAATTTATATAGAAAAAGCTTTTTAGCTGTTATACTAATACTAATCTATACTCAGCTATTATAGCCTTAATTAAAAATAATATTTAAGTAATAGCTATTTTTAATTAGTAAACTAATTAGATTATTTTATATATACTTTAAGCTATTACTACCTGAAAAAGTAGTAAGAAAAGTAACTAATTCTTAATATTATATTAAGTATATTATACTTAGCGTAACTAATAAATCTACTTTCTTTTATAAATTACTATAACTATTATTACAGTATTAATATAGTAATTTCTAATTCTAGTTTAGTAATATATTAGTAATACTAGAGGTCCTATAGGAAACTACTTTAAGATTAGTATAGCATTTTTAGGCTAGTTTATAAAGCAGTCTATAGCATTATACAGTATTATTTTCGTGCTTTAAGGCTTGGAGATGGTTGGAGTAAATAGAGTGTTCAACTAATTTAGCAGTGTATATAACTAGACATAAGTGGATTTAAGAAAACCTAATAAATAAGTTTGTTTTCTAGAGTGAGTTTAGCATTCCAACGTCTAAGTGAACCTCAGGTACTAACTAGGCAACATTAAGATCTAACTTTTCAACTTTAATAGCTAATCTCCAACCATTATTAGTTTACTTAGAGTTAATGTATTAAATATTATTATTATAGTTTTACTAGTTAACCTGGTATGAGGATAATAGAGAATCTCTCTTGCTATATGAATTTGGATTTATATGCATCTGATGATAGCGTCGAAGACATGGTGAATGCCCTATTATGGATTAAGTCATGCAAGAGTTAACAAGGTTTTTTTCCTAGCATATTTTAACAACTGGCTTCTCACGTGAACGCTAAACATTATGATGGAAGTTCATATATTAAGGCTAAGTAGTGTTGTGGCGTGTACGTAACATGGTGGGCGCCTTGCCTATTTCATTCAGATTAGCTAGTAGGGCGTATTACGTGCGAAAAGACTTAGCCCCGCTATGCCCTATAATAATAGTGAGATTTTTCTGGACCTCACCTCTTCTAGCTATGAAGAAAGCTATTTATTCCCACTATCCTGTCTGGGATACCTGCAGGAATCACCGCTGTTTCCCTAAAGGTACGTACAGGGACATTATTAGGTGACGGAATATAACTTGTCTTTAGAACATTCTCTCAACATTGCACCCATATGGCAGAGCAAAATAACCTTAAGCAAAATATGCTATCTCCTACAGCTATTAAGGAGATAGGGACATTCGTGCGATGGCTAAATACAACTAAAAATTAGTGTAAGGTGCATAGTGGTTTACATGGATGCATAGATCCCAAACTTAAGTCCAACCTGGCACCCCTTTGCCGTGAACTGGTACTATTATAACACCTTTGATCCTTTATGTGTCGCTTACTCTATTAGAATATTTCTGAAGATACCGTGAACGTGTTTAGAACAAGTGCCGGGCCTTCACTAATTTATTCCTCCAAAGGCACTATTCACATAATTCCGCTCTAAGGTTTAGGACGGATTTCTGGCCAAGAGGTCTAAGTCAGGCGCGCTGTTACATATAAAGAAGCCGTCTCTATCCCTATCAAGCCACCGTTAGACATTTTGGTTTCAACTGAAGAGGAAGCCAAGGAAGCCGAGGAAGCCTCATAGGCTTACATATTAAAGCCCCTAACTTCATCTTCATGGAAATTGTTCGGCTGTGGCAGTGTCGTGAATGAGTTAACGTCAAATGGAGGGAAGTCCAGCAATGTCTGGAATGAATTAACATCGAATAGGGGGAAATCGTTCGGCCGGGGCGGTGTTAGTAATAGGTTATTGTTAAATACAGAAGGATCGTTCGACTGTAGCGGTTGTATTCCTATTAAGACTATGTTAGCCCTTCCATGCTAGAGATATATACTATATAACTTATCGTTCTATGGGATTGTAGAGTAACCTTCTATCCTTTCCCCGTTAGGCACCCATCTGCTTCTGAAACCTGTTTGCAGATACTCATCCCGAAAATTGTCCCCCATGGATAAAGGTATAACTTGAGCTGACTGTGAGCTTAATAATAGGAGTGTACTACCTTCTTATTTAATTAAATTAGCTTATGTCCTACTGTCTCTTTAAAGAACTTATACTGTTTATAATCGCCTGGGTTAGGCATCCACCCTATCGTTCATGCGTTAATCCCGTACTCATATCAACGCCCATCACTTTATCAAAATCGTCTTAGATAGTATTCAGATTATTGCTGATACTTTTTGCCAACTGTAAAATTAACGTAAAAGGTGGCTGTTTAAGGCATTCTGTACACTTCTTCATATCACTACGCGGTACCCCTTTCTTAAAGAGTAAGTACTCGCAGCAGGCCACCACGCTAATCCCAGCCTCTCCAACTTCTTCTTCAAGTGCCCGCCAGGCATTCCCACGATAAATCGCATCCAAAACCAGGCTTTCATCTTCGTCCGTTAAGTACAATGATTTAGCAAATGATTAGAATGAGGTTTGCTTAGACCGCTCGTACGAGAGAGCTAGACTTCGATCGGTGAGGAATCGTTCAAACCTGGCTGGTATTGGAAGCTCCCCGACCCGCGGACCATATTTTTTCAAAATCTCGAGTCTCGCATCACCGCGGGCAAGTACTTGAGCTGCAATCGCCGCCGGACCAGCTGAGAAGAATTCTTCGATCTTAGGGAGTGCAAGGAGCAAGGTGAAAAGGAATCTTCCAAGCGGTCCGCACGGTTCCGGTGAAGCTTCGTCCACAGTAGTTAACGGAGTCGAAGCGCTATCGCTGACGGAGCTTGCGCTCGTAGAATTCGTTGACGAGGAGGGACTTCGGTCATCTTGAACTGGTCGGCGAAGTCGCGCAATCCGAAGTCTTTTCTCGAGCGTTTCCAAAAGACAGCTATCAATGCTGTCAAGTCCATCAGTTAGCAAAGTAACTGCTGCGTCCTGCACGGGGGACCTCTTCCTTTTACCCATGATTGAAGAAGGGAGTAAGGACTCTGTCCGGCCACCATGGAGAACCAGTGGTTTTCGCGCCAAGCATGTGGAAGCGAGAGGGGCGGGGTAGCTGGTAGATTACATGAAATCCCCGGCCAATGAAAATCGCTAGCACCTCGTACCGTACGAGGTACGAGCGATTTTCATTGGCTGTCCAAGTAGCCCGCGTAACCTAAGCCTGTTCAGCAAGCCACTTGTCTCATGCATACGAACATGGTGAGCGTTTCCTGTTGGGGAAGTCCTGTGGAATTAAAGGGCTTAGATTGATGATATATATAGACGCCCGACTAGGCTGAAGGTATATGCTTGTCTTCCTCCACTGAACCTTGTTGCCTTAAAACGTCCTGCATCAAATTCGACCAAGAATCAGACATCCCCAAAAGCACCTGCAGACACATTGGTTTCAAAATGTAAGTAAATATCAGCGCAAAGGGATGCGGCAGGGTCAGATCCAATATTAGAGTGATGGTTAGCAACTCCTTCCCTCCATTTCCCCCTCTAGGCGCTCGCCGAAAGCGACCGCGGACTTCATCTCAGGATCAGAACGACGGGCCCAATGACCCAGAGGTATGCGACCCCCAGGACGCAGGCCCCAAAACTCGATTCAAGCTTCCGGCAGCAGGAACAGGCGCTAGGGTGCTCTGCATGTACTAATGGACGTCATGTTCAGTATTTGAAGCTGGCGTAGGAATGTAAATATGATGTCTCTCACACCTGAAGGATTCTTGCATTTTGATGTCGTATTGTCATGGATTCCTTGCCTCTTCTCTCACTCTGTATTCCCTACAGCGTCTGTATTTACTTCTTCATTATACTTCGAAATAAAGTCTTTATATTCGGCACAGTTCTGAGGATCCGAAGGATAAGAAGTTCGGCTAAAGGTAGCAGAAAAAACGACAGTGGTTTCGCTAGATTTAGTATTTGTAAAGGGTGCCAGAGGGGGGCCAGGTGAGAATGGCAACTGCTGAAGCCTTTGAGCCGTTTCATATAATTTGGCATGTTCAAGACGAAGTAACTGCTGGAGATCGTTCACAGTGGCACTATAGAAGGTGTTCAAGGCTGATTTGAGGTTATCCATAGTAAGTGGTTGAAAAGTTCGAGTTGGAGTTGGAGCAGACCGCCGAAGTGCCCCTAAAGTTTCGCACTAATTTTGCCGGTCCAATCAGATCGTCACTTGATGAAGACGCGTCTTCATCAAGCAGCGATTTTATTGGCACGCCTGCCTCCCCCCTCTGAGCGACAGCTTCAAGAAACGCCACTATTACAACAATTGCCATCTGCGAACACTTTTCCTTAAGAAACTGTTACAAGCATGCCGCTACCGAAGTCCAGTAGGACGAAACATACATGAAATCTCTTAAAAGTTTGCTTTCCGCTTCCCCATGAAAATCAAGGCGTGATCTGCTTGCGAAGGAACTGTGACGAAGTGCGAAGGCGTTATGCTAGTCACAGCTGAAAAGCATGAAAAAAGGAGGAGGAGCGGATCTGGTCATCAATATGGCACAGCACTTTACTGTGTCCGGATCTATTGAGAGTCGGTAATATATAAAATTAGTTACGCCCGTCAGGCTGAAGATGCACGTTCTGCAGCTTCTTTTGTCACCGGTCCTATTTCTTCAGTCCTGAGTCATCCGACCCCAGTCCTCAGCCAATTTCGCCTATTGGATTCTGCAAAGGCTGCACCTCAAGATGCAGCCTCTAATTTTCGCAGTCTTTCTCTTTGTAATTTCGCTGTTGCAACATATTCTTTGTTGGAAATACAACAAAGAGTCCCTCAAGTCTCTTATATTGCCCATTTTGCTCACTGTAGCATTCTTCTCTATTCCTCTTACGTTATGTCTTCTTGTCATCATCCGCGACCGCTATGATCTTCTATTTTGGTCGGCTGAAGTATCCTGGCTGTATGGAATGTGGATCGAGGTAAGACTGAGTACATTATTAAGGCAATTACTAATCTGCAGCAGTTCACATATTTACTGCCATTCTTTAGGCAGGCCGGAAGCCGAATATTCAGATTCGCTGGCATAACGACCGCGACCATAGCCTTCTCCTTGCAGTTTGCCGGCTTCTTGATTGGATTAAAAGAACGGAACCAGACTAAAGAATGGAACCAGACTAAAGAATGGAACCAGATTAAAGAATGGAACCAGATTAAAGAATGGAACCAGACTCCGAAATGGCTTCTACACTCGGGTGGTTACTTATTCCACTTCTTACTGGCGTTGTGGATGTCTGTATTTGTTGCAGGATTACAGAAATTGACGTGGAGAATGTGGATTGTTCCAGTTGCAGAAGCTGTTGCTGGACTCATTACTTTTGGCTCTACCTTCAAGAGTATAAAATCCTCCTTTTTGGTACGTTAATATTGATCAGATGGGGAGTTTAATTAACTCACAGATAGATCAATGGCTTTGAAGAATGTATTCTCAACTTTGGATGTCTCGCTTGGCAATACTTCAATTACCGACGCCGTTCAAGGGAAGAGAGGGAAGGAGCGAAAAAGACGGCGAAACCAATCACCGACCATATCCAGTAAGAAGTTTGAGCTTCCGATCTCTTATTCTGCACTAACAGGTTTCTGCAGAGGCGAAATATACGTTCACAGAACTATTGAACAAGACCCTGAGAGCTTTCACATCGTAGGGTCTGAAGTGGAAGCTTCTGAAGGGGGACCTAGAGTTAAGATATGGTCGGATAGTACTCCTCAGGATCACAACGACATACCTGTCAAGATACAAACTGCGAGCGAGATATAGCGAGATATAGGAAGAATTGATTCTGCAGATACTCTATCAACTAAATAGGCACTCAGGGCATAAGTCGTGACTGCATTTTCTGCAGGTTGCGTTTAATGAGACTGCAACTCGGGCTTTACAGGAACAACAGTAGTTGCTACGCCTCATCCGAGGAGTTTGTGTCACCCTGTCTCCATTTTCAAAGGCTACTGCTGCCCTCTTTTTCCTTCCAATTTTAAGCCTTTCAAATTCCATGTAGAGTTCATCGGTTCCGTCACTAATCGCCGTTTTGGTTTTCCCTTCTTGTATCGTAATTGTGTTTATTATAGTTTCGGACGCGATGTCTACGGAGGCATCGATGATAGTTCTCTTTTTTCGTGGGTCAGCAGCTTCTTTTACTGCTTCTGTAGACTTTCGTTTACGAAGCGAGTTAGCTGGAAGGGAGAGTGAATCTAGCATAGTCCCGTTGTTGTAGCTAATTACCAGAGCACCTTGTTAGCTTTCCAATCCAGATAAAGCGCATCCTGCTATTCTTACCGTAAAAACTGAAAGTTAGCCTAAGACGAGTAGTTAGAGGTGTGTGATATTCGCTCCGGCAATGTTTAGTGAATACCTCCAAAAATGGGACGACTGTTTTTCAACTCCTGCCCGTGGTTTGCAGGGCATCTCTTATGCGTCTCCTAGTAATTTGCGCACCAAGTCTCCACCGCGTTATCGAATATGTGTACACTTGTAGTGAACTTGAGTATAGTCGTACATGTTGTGTAATCGGCAGAGGAAACATCAGACCACAACTGTGGAAGAGTCAGTACGCTAAGATAATTGGGCTTTTTGCATACTTAATACCCCCACAGCGGACCTACAGGAATTGCTAACTCTGGCGAATTCTGCAAGCGTTTTGGCCTGATCTAAGCCACTGGCAGCCACTCGACTTGGGTCGACCCACGCTAGCGGCACTAAAGAAGCCCCCCTGCAAAGGAACGCAGGCGGCAATGTAGCTTATGTCGGTAGGTGCCCAGTCCGTCAGCCATTTGCATGTCCATTCGTTGAAGCTATGATCCTGCTATGAGCCTACTGTCGAACCTGTAGGAAGTACTGCCGCAGCCCGCTAAAATAATATTTGTTAGTAGAAACCATCCTTCCTCGAAAAGCAAAAGGCCTCTGCTCTTTGAGTGTTATATCAACCACATTGCCTGACGCGGCTATAAGGTCCTTCAACTCGTTGCCTTGCCGCTATCCTTCTCCGGTTGCCTTCCCGTAAGATCAGCCTGCCTTCTAGTCACATACATTTACGTCCTTCAAATATGTATGCAATGAATTATTGGCTTATGAACCCCTCGGACCTTCCTTTACTGCACAGCCAAACACCCCTCGGTCTCTTGGAGGGCGCCGGTGATTAAGGTTAATGTCTTAGCTGGCCAGCTGTGCCGGAACAACACGTTAATAATAGCTATCCCGCAACGAACCTGCCCCAAAATCTCTGTTATATAAATCCTGTGACGGGATGAACCTAGCCACGAAAGAAGATCGCACGCATCAATCAGGTATAATAGGCGTCCCCCTTTTCTACGTCTGATATTAGACATTTAACTATGAATGTAGGCCTGCGAAACCTGCCGCTTCTGAAAGATGAGATGTACTAGAGGGGAACCGTGTACGCTCTGCGAAAAGAAGAATCTTAAATGTATATATAAGGAGGGACTTGCACCGTAAGACATGGACCTCCTTTTAACTAGCTACTCCGCTGACTGCTTAAGGCAAGATAAAATAATGCAAAAGTTAGATCGCATAGTGACGATCTTGGAGTTTAGGGATAGTTCTACGGGCCCGGCTAGCCAGTCGGCTAGCACCCTAGATACAGCGGCATCTCCTCATGCTGGAGGGCCCACCACACAACTCACGGATAGTGAAGAACCACCAGGGAACCCCACGCGGAGACATCGAGACCCTTCTGAACAGAATTAGAATTCATTAACTCCCGCATCTAGCCTTCCGGAACAGACTCTATATTCGGCTCCTACACTAAATGCTGCTCAGAGCTATCATAATCCCGTCGTTCCCATTTGCACAGCTTCACCTAGCCAGGGAACCCGCGTTCGGCATCTCACTAAAGTGGGTGGATTTGATACTCTTCTAGTATTTCAAATTTCCCTGCCGGATAAATGTCTAGCCAGCATTCCAGCTGGACAGTTGTCTGGCGGTTCCGTCTTTATGAGTCACCTCCTTTACCACCTAACGTCCTTTATCTACGGTCCGCACGGGCAGCTGTATACTGAGACTGGAAAGGAGGCGCAATATATCCTTGAATATAGGATCCGGCCATTCGCCGCTGCTATTCTACCTATTGTCTCTGACTGTGATCTAAGGAAGCGCCTGGTAGAGCTTACCAGCTTTTTGGGCATGCAAGTTTCGTTAAGTACTGGACAAAAGGCATATCTCCGTGGTTTGTGCCCTCATTCGTGTCTTATTGAAAGTAAACCCAAATTTTGGGAAGAAGTAAAGGAAGGAGATATACTAGGGCCGGTGGACAATATTGCGCAGTAACTGGATAATGGAACGACAGCGGCATCAGATACGAGGGAATGATTATCAGTGCTTGTTTTCGATGCGGTCTTGGAATACCGTTCAAGTTTAAACTCTTACGGACCTGCGAGAACTCATCCTTTGTATTTATTTCTTATACGTTCTTGTATATGTACATAGAGGTTTTGTATTATGTAGTATAGCCTGAAACCTCGCACTTGATGCGCGTGCCGCGAGCTTTTCTAGTTTTGGGACAGGAAATTCACAAAACATGGGTTCTAGTGTGCGGCATATTGTCCACCAAGATGGGTGCTAAAACAGGAGATTACATACATAATGCCTCCAGAAGTCATGCTGCCTGTTTGGCGCAGCGCAGGCTTAGGATCTGCGCTGTCGGCTCTGATCCTGTTCATCCTACCCCCGAGTACACACTGCCATATTGGCCAAGGGTGGTTCAACCTGTTCATAAAACGTCGTCGAGAAACCCCAGGGGCAGACACCCTATTCACCCAAACCGTCTCCGAACCTTAGAAGGGAAGCGCCAATCCGCTCGCCCAGGGAACCGACATTCTACAAACAATATCTACTCTTTTTGAGTATTCCCGATGGCTCTTGACTCAGATTGGGCATGGGACACGCATTATTCTCAGGCTGAAATGTCTCTTCATGCTTTTGTCAGACGGAGGGATTCAGTAGAAAGGCAGGGCGGTTCATAACCAATTTGCAGAGCACGTGTGCTATTATTGTAGGAGATCTGTTGGCGTGGATTTTGCTACAAACTAATTTGCCTGGAAAGATTGCCGTAGATTAAGCTATTCTTGAAATTCCTTACTGGTCGGGCTCCACTAGTAAAGCAAAGATAGCGCCTACCGCCTGCGTCCTATATAAAGAGGGACATGGGTTAAATTTCTCAGATGTCACAGAGACTGGTTTTATTGCATGTACCAGCCTATTTTGACCTCAGCACACCCGTTAATCCAACAGTTGCGTCACATCATCATGTGCTGATACGTTGACCCGGGAGCCACTCGGCTAGGGTCGACCCACGCTAAATTGGTCCATGCACTTCCTATATGTAACTGGCCATTAAACAAGCCATGTGACGCAGGAGTGCAGGGTAGTGTTCCCAAGCCATGGCATGTGGGGTGGAGTAGAAACGTCTCCAGGTATATATGGCACGCAGGGGAGATACGGCTAGCCACTAGCTGCCCTCCCGACCCTACACTCAACAATGGTACGCGAAACGTCAGATCTATCATTCTATGCTAATAGAGTTCAAAGTCAGACGTCGTCCAGCCCAAAAACCTTTATGGGGAGGTTGGCGAACAAACCGATATCTTGAATGGAGCTGCAACGCACCGATGGACCTTGCAAGAACTCGGTTTCGCTGCGAGTACCGGTGCATCACCGATTGCACTGGTTGGTCCATTTCGTCTTTTCAGCGATACGACCATTCGAAGAATGAGAGAGGAGTTGCTTAGCATGGCAGAGAAATATGGAGTTGAGGGAAAAGTTGTTAGGAATCAGATGAGAGGAATGGTTCCCGAGTATATTCAAGCAGAGTGTTTTTGATGAATGGCTGCTAAAGATGGAGCAGGGCGAAACATACAGCAAACGTGTGGAGAAACGAAAGGACTATAACCCGGATTTCTCACTTCGCCGAACTCGACCTTGTCCCAGTAATAAAAATGGAGATTTCCCAGGTTAATATTGCTGAGCCATTGGAAAACGATACCATGAGCGTAGAAATGCACAAAGACAGCTACCCGTTCGTCTGTGTTGTCATGCTAAGTGATACAACGGGGATGGAAGGGGGTGAAACCATTTTAAAAGGACCGCTCGGTGCAACTAGGACATTAGAATCACTGAAAATGGTAAGCACCATGAAAACCTATGTTAAGCAGCACTAACTAAGTTGGTAGGGGTGGGCATATGTGCTTCAGGGATATCATGTCGCCCACGCAGTGAAATCGTTTAGTGGCCCACATAATAGGATCACAGCGATAACTTCATTTCGACCTTCTTCACCGTTGGTGTTGGATGAAACCAATCTCGGGACGGTTCGATCAATCTCTCATTTTGACAGGCTTCATCGAGAATTCTATGAGTATAGGGTCGGAATGATACGGGATATTGGGAGACATATACTGCACGACGGAATGGATCCCCAGAGATGCCTCGCTCTCACAGAGACATTGTTGACTCTTATTCGGCGAACACTTGCCGAATTTGCTGAGAGTTTCTCCTCAAATCCAGCGAAACTAATCCGATGTGTAGTGGAGTTGTCGGAAGCTGAACTACTCCAAGGAGAACGTTTTAGCCTCACAAAGGCTTGTACGTTCTTAGCCTCAGTAAAACTACTTATCGAGGGTGCAAGAGGTCGATTAAAGATGAACTTAGCTCGCGTCCATGTGGAACTAGAAGACAGAACCGGTAGGCAGCACACTATTCGCCAGGCGACTCCGACAGATCTACCAAGACTCGCTTTCGTCCTTATGGTTGCATTCTCGTTCTCACCAGTTAACCAATTTCAACGACCGCGTTATCAAGCTTATCCTGGAGATACCTTTTATGACTACTATCTCCAACTAGTCGAGTCGTTCCTTAACCCTACCACGTGGATCTATGTCTCAGAAGATTCCTATGCCCCAGCTGAGGAGAGTATCCCTGAAGCATTTCCAAAGGAGTATTTCTGTCCGGGAACCGGTGATAAGGTCATTGCTGGCGTCGCCATTTGCAGAGGCATTGGACGGAGGACGATTGTAAAGAAAGATCAAGGCATGTAGTCTTACAACTTCATTCCTGTAGCTCTAACGATTACCGCAGAATACTTAACGCTCCTCAAGGATAGCACCCGTAGCCGGGGTCGGGACAAGGACCAAGAAGCGGTGAAGTCTTACGTTAAGCAGACTGAAACCGCAAAAAAAGTGTATGGATCTCTGCCAAGAGATGTATAGGTCCGCTAACAAAGCTAGGCGATTCCAGGGAGGCAGTATGAGCATCGAAACTCTTGTCGTGCATCCTTGTTACTGGCGTCGTGGTCACGGGACTGCACTCGCGGAGGTTTGCGCAAGATTGGCGGATAAGCGTAGTGCGAATGCATGCGTATCCGCCACAAAGATGAGCAAAGGTATCCTTGAGGGTTTCGGATTCGAGTTTCAGGATTTGGAGGTGAAATGCGAGCATCCATTCCCAATATATCTTGGAGTGCGCCTAAGCAGGACAAATTGATGGAGCATACAGAGAATTTGAGGGTGCGCAGCGCGAACACAGCTTCTTACATTACTTCCTAATGATAAGCCATAGATACATTGAAAGGGATTTCAGGAGATCAGCATTTAACAGTCATCAGAAGTTGCCACAAATGTACTAAAAATAACCCCCGCCTATAGAAGACTTACGCACTGGAAGTATTTGGGGCGGAATTAAGGTAATTGCGGAACCGAGGCAGATGGATATGAATGGATTTAGGGTCCCTACAGGCGAAGCTTCCTAATAGTGTATGGTAGGGAAAGGATTCAAAGCTGAATTAGAATATTAAGGATATTTAAGGGACCTGGTGGCGAATGGTAAAGAACGTTATCTCTCCAATTCATTCAGGCTCACGGCCTACAAATTTCCACCAAGATTCTTAATGAGACGGCTGTATCAGGTGTTGCAATAATGGAAGGAGAAAGAAAGGTGAGGCACCTGCAAGTGGTGCCGAATAGCTATGCAGCTTAGTCACTCTACGCCATGCAAGTAGCTGCGATCGAGCTGTGGATAGCGTATGACTAGGGATACAGCATGATTATGCACGGTGAGATATTCTGGAGCTTCTGCATATGCAAGCCAGGATGGAAGGCTAGCCTGGTGATCTGATGGCTCGCATCGTTCTGCCTGGCATAGTGAGTGCCAATGACTGTCCCCTCATTTCATCGACAATTACGGATACGCGCGGTTCCAAACCATGCGTGCCGGGAGCGAGATGAAGGGATCGCCTTCTACAGCCTCTCACGCATGGGCTAATAGACACGTAGCTCTTAGAGGTTCTATGATGACGTGGGTCCAAATTGTGGTGCCAGCTTTCAATACTGTCCCACTGGTCCTCCAACGCCATTGACGCACGAGCCTAGACCACTTCATCCCGTTAATCATCCCCGGTGTCTATAAAGCTAGGCTGTCCGAAGATCTTATTAGATTCTAGCTATCCTAATTGTGCCGCGCTCCTTAACCTTAGTCATCTTTAATAATTCTCCAATCTCTCTTAAAATGCCTCCCCCTGTATGGGCCTTAGCCGTACATAATTTCGAAATACACGCTCTCGAGTGTGATACTTGTCCGAACGACCTCTGTGATGATGGCAACAGATTAGCTGAGGTTATTGCCTGCCACATTAGGAAAAATAAAAATAGTTGTAAAATACAAGGAGGCCACGACGTTCGGATTGCATTTCCTATCGACGGGACCCGCGAGTACGAGTGTATTGTAGTCAAAATTCCGAATGGCTATAAAAATGTCAGTCAACTCTTAAAAGTTATGGATGAAAACACTAAGAATCGCTACAAACTTGGTAGCGGCACGACATCAACGGGTATCCCGGAGCCCAATTCAGAGGCAGAGCCTCATAAGTGCGAGGACACCAACCCGAAGACAGGCCAGCCCTGCACACAGAGTCTTCACCCAGGCCTCCCATCTCAAGCGACATGAGAACACTATTCACAACAAGAAGCAGGTGGTCCAGTGCGAGTACTGCGCTGAAGAGACGACCTTTACCCGAAACGACGCCCTAGCGAAACACATTCGTACTTTCCACTCATAAATAACAACCTCTTTTTGGGTACGCTAGACCATATCTGAATTAATTGCATATTCTAATCTTCCTAAGTCCTTTGCATTTTAGAACGAATAGCTAACGTTAGTTTGATTAGGATAGGGGTGCTTTAAGCGCTGACCGCTGTTTCAATTTCCGTTTACATGTCCTACCCGAAAATAAAGTATCTTGTGTTGTTCTCTCTTGCTTTGTGTAACGGTATTGGGAATCGGTGGCAGTGCTGATTCGGTTATGTGAGCGAGCAGCATGAAAAGTTCATGACTTGTCAGTGCCAGTGAGAATGGAGATGCAACCTTGTGTCGAATTCCTATGTCTATCTAGGGATTTAAATACATAAAGGAGTGATTAGGTAGAACAAACAGTAGTAACTGTGACGATGTTTGTCAAGCACGTAACAAATTGGAATGATTGTGTGGATGTTTGATGTTTGTCAATTAGTGCTGCTCGGTAACATGTTACATAATCTATTACCAAATTTGGATGTTGCCACACCTCGCCTACGCATTAGAATGCTCAAACCATTCCGGATTCTAGCAATAATGGGGAGTCACAGAAAGATTCAACGCAGCCAGGATGGAACGCCAGTTCTCTCGCTCCTTCAGGCCAGCTCTGCCAGCCGCTCTCTTCTCGGTAGAGCGGATTATCCCTTTATTTGCATTTCTCAAACATGGCCTGCGCTGCCGATTCGAGACCTGCGACTTCTCCGAAGAATGCTTCGAAGAAACCAGGAATCCCAACGTACATAAGCCCTAGCTCCTCCTTCAGCACGTCGTCTACGTCTTTGCGGTGTTCGGTGGAGTTTGCGAAACCGCTCGTGTTGCGTAGCCATGGAGTTTGTTGGATGGATGAGGCAGGACGGAGAGGGGGAGTCGATTCTGTGGCGGCGTCGTAGACCTTAGCCCAGACAACCTCATTGGGTTCATGGTTGAGGACGCAGGATGCCACGGTTAGCGATAGATGGGGTGGACCGAGCGACTAGGAGATTCTAAAATGTCACTATAAGGTCGAGGAGGGGATCTCTGAGTTCTACTACTATTAGAGTACACATGTATAAGAAATCGATGAGCCCTTACCTTCACCGACGGAGTTGATGCAAAGTATTAGTATCAGACATGGTTGTGCCTTTTATGTTTTGCGTTGAGCGTGTCTGCCCAGGCTGCCGGGGGATTCGGCAGACTCCTTAAGCCGACGTTATTCCGGACCAGCCTCTTGGCCTACGCGCTCTCCAACAATCGCACTTCTCCTAGCTTCTCATACTTTGTCCGAAATACTTATCGCTGTAGCATAATCTCACTCTAGAGACCGTAATTTGCCTTCGGCATTCTTAATCGCAAATTTTTTTCACATCATATGTAATTTCACGGGACGCGTCGCCAGTTACGGCTATTATTTTAAAGAATATTCGTGGACTTACGATAACGTAAAGAAAAAAAGTAAAGTTTATCAATCTAGAACAGGAACCCACGCTTTTACGACTAGAAATCTTTATTATCTTAATAGATATGATAAGTGTTACCGTAAATTGAGCTTGTTGAGCGGCTGAGAGATTGAACAAGATTGCATTAAGGACCTAAGAATCTAGAGGGCAAGAAGAGTCTATATACAGCAAAGAATTGCCAAGCCGGCTAATAGTATGTCTGACTAGGAGGTCGCTCTCACGGCAACACACCCCCTCAGATTCGAACGTAGTTTGAAGCTGTCCTGGCCCCGGGGTCCTTTCTTAATTGAGTAGTACATAATAGTCTCCCTAAGTAGTAGTGTCTTGGCTCTGTGCGGCTAGAGAGACGTTTTATAGTGGTAATATAGCGCTGTACGGCCATTGCTCCCAGCACTGTATGGCTAGGGTAGTGTCTGTCTTGGCACTATGCGACCGTGGCTTACTTCTCTAGCTCTGTGCGGCTTAGAGAGGTGGAATCTAGGCTCTCTGTAAAGAGGCCCTCTCTGCTCTGTACGGCGGAGATCGATTCCTGATTGAGAAGCTGTCGATAGAGAGAGGAGGCATCCCTCGCTCTTTTTCGCCATCAGTCTTTCAGCTGCCAACTATGTAGTGTGTGAGGGCCGTCATGTAAGCCTCATATATACTAGCTAGATTACTTAATAGGCAGTTTTTATGAGGCCTGGTCAATAAGATATTGTATGTCTATAAGCCTTAAGAGCTTCATCTAGTGTTCATGTCTTTATTAAAGGAGGATCTTTGTAAGCCCATCTGCCGGCTGATTGCTTATCAGCAGTCACTGTACTGTAATTACATCTTTTTATACTTCTTACCGTAGCCAGTTCTGGTGTACATCGACGTGCTTGAGCTGCGTTTTTAGCTTTAGTGCTTCGGCGGTAAGAAGCCTGACTGTTTGCTTATTATCACAAAATAAAAGGTGCTGATTGCTAGGATAAAAGCCAATCTCTATAAAAGTTCTCCACCACCAAATGAGATTAGTAGCAGTAGATGAGACGGCTAGCAATTCAGACTCAGTCATTAATTTGGTGACACAGCGCTGTAGATTCGATTTCCAGTTGATAGGTCCTCCATAAAGAAAGAAGATGAAGCCTTATAAGCTCTTTCGTGTAGCCTTGTCGTCGGCAAATAAAGCATCAGATGCTCCATAAAACGTGAGTGCTTCTTCGTCCTCTATATGAATCTCTAGTACTAAAGCCTCTGTATTATACTTGATTATAAGTGACTTTGTATGAATTAAGTATCCTAGTACTTAAAGCGCTGCTTTCAGTTGCTTGTTAGAGGAATTTATAAGAAACTCAGTAAGCTTAGAATAAGTTTTGGCAACGTCTGGCCTAATAGCGTTAGCAATATATTCAATTGAACCTACCATCTGGGCGTAGTAGTGTAGTCGAGCGTGATTTGCTGACTTATATATAAGGAGTAGCTCTTCAACAGGCAAGGGTGTTACTTATGGTTTCTATTTATTAATAGGTGTAAATTTGCTGGCTAATTTGCTAATATAGCTGTCTTAATAAAGCTAGATTTTAGTGTTTTATTAATCACGTATTACTTAGATTCTATAAAAAAGTAATAAGTCTCCTAGTGTGCGTATCTAATAGTTTTTGAGAAACTTACGTTCAAAATTATTAAAATATTACTAATAGGTAGGCTTAGCCAAAACAATGATATCATCCACGTAAAAGAATACTAGTAGTTTATTATTAGTATAAAGGTAGTTAATATCTAGAATTACCCGTAATCCTAGCTTTTTAAGTATTTTTATAAGTTCTTTGTACTAAAGTAATAATAAGGTCTTTAATCTATATAGTACTTAATGTAACTACTAGATATAGCCTACTTCTTTAAATCCTACTAGAGGTTAATAAAATACTTTTTTATAAAGCTTTATATTTATAAAAGTATTAACAGCGTTGTATTAGTAAATCTTTAAGTTAAATACAGCAGTAATTACTATTAAGACTCTAAATATATAAATTACTAGAATTACTATATAAATCTCTTTTTCTGTTAATTATAAATCACCTTATATATATAGGTAAGCTTTGTACTTAATGAGATAACTTATTATAAATATAGACTAAAGACACTATATAGAAGGACGTTATTATATAATATCACGTAATAGTATAGTTATTACGTGATTATGTTAGTTAACAGACAGAGGATATTCTTACCTGCTTTTATAGCTAGTAGAAATAATTAACTTATATTTAACTTTATGACTTTATAATATTATGTATTATGTATTTCTATTATAATTAGTAGCTAAAAAACTTTTCAGACATCAGAATCCTTTAATTTATTAAAATTCATTAATTTACTAGGATTTTTTTCTAGCTAGAGCTATTATACTTACTAGTAATATACTTTTATACTATTTAAAGTCTATTATTTAAGCCTACTATATTTAAAGGGATATACTTAGTTTTTATTAGTTTTATTAACTTAGCTTTATTAAGTACTAATATGAATTTAATTATACATACTGTTTTAAAGCCTTTATTAAAGTCTTTTTTAAAGTTTACTATTTTTAAACGAGTAGAAAAACCTACCTTATTATAGAATCTTTTAATATACTAAAATACTATATCTAATTAATATTTTTATATTTACTAGTGGTATACTTCGCACTCTCTGAGTCTAAAAGCTATTTATTTAAAAAAAAAATTAATATTTTTTAAATAAGTGTAAGAAAATCTATACTATTTAAAATTACTATTTCTATAAAATAAACGTACTGACCTGAATTGATAATACTATACTATTTTATTAGATAGCTATTATTTTATTGCTATACTATATCTTTTAAATTATATATATAAAAAGAGAACGTTTTCTATTTATTTTCTTTTAATTATACTAGAGCACTATATGCCTTAAAGATACTTATTTTATAATATACTAAAGTATTTAATAATTATTAGCTTTTAAATCTATAATTTTTATAGATTATATAAATAATAAGCCTTATACCAGGGAATTGACTAATTCCTAGATAATTTTATATATTAGATATAGTAATTTATAAAACAGGAAGTCCAACCACCAGAAATCTAATTAATATAAGATATTAATAAAAAAAAGATTAATTAATATCTAGATCTGTAATATAGATAACTTTATAGATATTAATATTAGTTATAAACATTACAAAGCTTTAAGTGTAGGTATAATTTTAGAAAATATTAAATAAGTAACTTTAAAGTTAATGCTATTTATATAAGTTAAATTTATACTTTTAGTTAAAACTAAAAGCATGTTTAGGTAAGACGTGATGCTATTATAAATAATTAATATATCTAAAGATAGTAACAACACTTAGAATAAGAATACTAGATTTTTAAGATAGAATAAAAATAAAGAATATTATAAAAATAACACTATACAGATAACACCATTAAACAAGACTAAAGAAATTAAATAAGAATTAAGTTATAATAAAGAATATTTATTTAGATAGTAAACTCTACTACATTAAGCATTTAATCTATAGTAAATAAGTACTTTCTTTATATAGTTTATAATAGCTATAAACAGTATATAAGCTAGAATAAATATAGTATAATATAATTAGTAAGACTAGTAAACTATATAGACTAATTACATAAGCTTTTATATTTATAAGATAGGCCATTTTTAACTAAATCTCTTTATATTATTTAGAAAAGAAGACGTAGTTTATGTTAGATAAGATATATATATATAAAATATATTTATTTTTATTAATTATATTTAAGACGCTATTGTGTCACGCGGTGACTAAAGTAAGATAATTATTAAACTTAGAATTTTATAATACCTATAAAAAAATGCTCTTAAATAGTTTATTATAATATTAATAAATATTAAAAAAAATACATTACGCTACACTTTAGGCCTAAAATAATAAAAATTACTTTTAGTTTAGTAGTTCAATTTTTTTTTTTTTTTTCAGAAAGTAATAGATAATCTTTTAAATATAAAATATATACTTAAGAATATAAAGGCACAGCGCTCTATAAGACTGTACATGTATATAATTATTTAAAATATAAAATTAGCAGGAATACTAGATACTATTACGCAGTTAGGTTTTTTATAAAACGAATTATATATATTTCTTTATAATTCTATTTTATAACCTACAGCTTAAACAGATATTTCTATTTTTATTTAGATAATAGGTAAGAAATAAGAGACCTGGCACAGCCTTATATAGATCTACCTTAATATAGAGATAGATATAAGGAAATTCTACTATTTAAGAGGTTAGTATATAACACCTGAAACGTACCAACGCAACTAATTCTCATAAAACGAAGGAGCTAGTAATAGTTCTAGTTAATTTACAGGAATAAGCTAGCACTAGTATAAAGATAGTAGGTATACTTATTAACTATAGTTATAATAAAACGTGAATATAGTAAACACGAATATGAATAAAATAACTACGTAGGTAGTAGTACCTTAAAAACAGATATTTATAATTAGAAGTAGGGACTAATAATCCTGTTGTAGTAAAAGAGAGTATACTAAGATAAAGCATTAGTATAGTGTAATACTGTTAAGATCTTTCTAGTTAAACAACGTAGAAACGGTAGATCTGAGTGACTGGTACCTAAAGGAATAAGCTTTTTAAGATAGTATTTAGTATACTAGAGCCCAGATAGCGTATGAGAATAATATAGTTAGTAGAGAAGAAGAAATAGCATCTGAATTAGATAGAATATATGATTTAGAAGATGAAAATGTAGTCAGCGCACACTACACTCTAGTCTAGAAGAAACTAAAAGAATTCTAGTGTAAATGTTGTAAAGCGACGTACTTATTAAACAATAAGCTATATGCACACCTTAAGGAATGTAAGAAGAAGATACTAACCGCAAAGGCTATAAGAAGCCCTATCTTGGAACCCTAGCTTATAATAGAGATAATTAAGTCAAACGTAAAGCCACCTACAGGTGATGGCAATGATTTTTGAACCTGGAGCTATTCCAGTGTACAAGCAGCATTGGGGCTGGGGGAGGGACTAATCTCTATTTACCCAGACACGGGGAACGTTATATCGCTTGTAGATGAGGACCTCCTACGGAAACACTACCTAGAAGTCGAAATCCATTCAATGAGCGAACGAGTGGGAGTACGCGGGGTCAGCAACAATCTAACGGAGGCCTCAAGATTCACCATTCTCAGCCTTTTCGTACTAGGCCATTATATCGGCCTAGATGGAAAGAAGATGAGGGCGTTGGCGCATCTCAAATTTGAAGCGCACTTAATAAAGAACTTACGCGCAAACATCCTGCTTAGAAACGATGTTCTTATTTCAAATGGTATCAAGACTAATGGCGTAAACTGAACGATGAGGATTGGATCGTGCAAGAATCTTGAAGTACCTCTTTCTGTCCAGGTAAGAGATCGATGCCTCCTGCATTAGTTAGTGAGGACTACGGAGGACACGATAGTGCCAAGTAATACGGTGGCGCCAATGTGAATTATAATATATGGAAAGAAATAGCTCCCAAAGAACTGTGATTACATCTTCGATTCAGGATACAATCTAGAGGGATTGGGTCTAAACGGAGGACTCTATTCCCAGATTGTAGATGCGGATGTTGACACGGTGTTCGTGCATAACACCTCAACCAAACCGTTTACTATTGGTAAAGGTGTTAAGATGGGTCAGATACAGTATTTCGAGCCTAATGATTATAAGGAGATATAATAAGACTTTCATATCCTCACAGGGGAACGCGCACCTTTCTGGCAAACTTAGAGACATACAGTTCTTAATAACTGCTTATATAATCCAAAGACGAAGCGGCTTTTACGTGAGGATATTAAGCCTAAACGGAATCTAGGGAAATAAGAGCTCTCCAGATCGCACGAATTGAGCTAAATTAAAAAGGATAAATAGAAAAGAGCTTTTAGAATAACAATACACGGTTTAGAAACGGCAGTATGAAGGATTAACGAAATCATAGAGGAGCATTCTAATCTATTTACTAATAATAATAAAGTAGTTAACTTTTTGGAGGATAAATGGTTAAGAATTCCTCTTATAAGTAACTAGTATTTAGTTAAAGTAAAGCTTATACACTATATATACCCACTTAGACTAAAAGAAAAAGAACTAGTAAACAAAACCTTTGATAAGCTTTAGAAGGAAGGTAAAGTCTTATAGTTAAAAGAAAATACACCATTCACTTTCCCAGTATTCGTAGTATAAAGAAAATACACCATTCACTTTCCCAGTATTCGTAGTATAAAGAAATATATAATAATTAATAAAAAACTTATTTATAAAGAACGCGTAGTCATGGACATTTAAGGCTTAAATAAGATTTTAATTAAAAATAGTTATTTTATTTCTAGTTAGAAAGACATTATTGCACGCGTATAGGGAAAGAACTTTTTATTAGTAATTAATATAATAGTCTATTTCTTCTAATTTCCTATAGTAAAGAAAGATCGTCATAAAACTATAATAATCTTATATAGGGAACTAGAAGAATAGAATATTGTATTAATAAAATACTATAGTTTCCTACTATACGCTTAGTAGTAAATTAATAAAGTAATTTAAAAATCTAGCTATCAGAACTTCACATGCGGATTTGTTAATAATATGTTAGTAATAAGTTATATTTTAAAAGAGTATCTATAGCACCTTAACTAGCTATTTATAGTATTTATGTAAAAGAATTTCATATTAAGCGGCCTAAAAGTGTATCTTAGTTTTCTATTAGTAATTCTACTTAGTTAAAGAGTTAATATATTTAGAATATATATCTCTAAGGAAAAGCTTATAGTAATCTGAAACTTAAGATTTCTAAAGATATTTTAAGACCTTAAGGTGTACATTAGCCTAACTAGATGGTTTTAATAGTATATTAAATATTACTACTAGCTTATTAAACTACTTACGCGTGAAAAAACTAAGCTACTTAAGAAAATACTAAAGTCTAGGTATGCCAGAATACACTATACTAGGATAATATTAGTGAACTAAGAAAAAAAGAATCTTTAAATCTTATATTATATAATTTAAGACGTCTTTAAGAACCTATGTTTTCTAGTATATTTTAATCTAAATTATTAGCTATATATAGAATTAGACGCTTTTAAGAAATAGGGTTTTAAAATTATAATTTACTATACTAAAAAGGACCTAGTTAATATAGAAAATGTTAAGTAAAATAATACGTAGCTAATTTATTTTCTTTTAAAGCTTTTATTACTAGTAGAGCAATTATATTAGCTTATAAAGCTTAAAATAATATACTTAGTTTAAACTATATAATAAGTAAGACATATAATTAACTTTATATTTAAATTAAAACTATTAATTATACTTACTAATTATATAGTGATAACTAGTATAGGGAAGTAAACATCTTTAACTAGTTTATTAATAAATAAGCTAAATATATAACTTATATAAGTATTATAATACCTTTTATAGTACCGCCTAAATATATAATATATATTAAGTAAATAACATACGGTACTAGACGCCCTATTAAGGCTTAATAATCTTAAGGAAAATCTAAAGGATTTTAAGATAAACATTCTAGACAATCTATTAGCTAAGATATATAATATTAGTATAAAAAAAACTCTATATACTTACTATACCTTAATAGTAAAATTAGATAATAACTTTAAAAAATAGCTGAAGTGAGCGTATAAGGAAGATAAGTATTAATTAAATATAATTAAAATATTAAGACCGTACGGTCCTGAGACTAATGAAGAGGAAATATTAATTCTATATATTATAAAAAGTAACCTTCTTTATTATATTAATTTATTAGATAAATGTCTATAACTAGTGATACTAAAAGTATTTTAAGATAATATCTTTAAATAAGCTTATAATAAACGGCAGTATATTGGTTTCTATAAAGCTTATAAAGTTATTAGAATAAATTATTATATCTAGAAGCTTACAAAGCGCCTGAACGAATATATTAATTATTACTAAAAATATAGTTATTATTAAATAAGATATTATAAGTTATATAATTAACTCTATCTAATTTAGATATCTCTTATTTTATTTAATATAGTTATAATCAACTTTATTAAAGGGTTACCAGAGGATGAAGGATTTAATATATATATAATAATAATATATAAGTACTTAAAGAAGATAGTAATTCTTCTAGGACGAAAGAATTAAAACGCGGAGAATTAAATACAACTGTTTTTAATAATACTAACTAATTAGGACATTTCGTGTATGATTATTTATAACTAAGATATTAAATTTATAAGAGTACTATAAAAGGGTATATTTTAAATCTTAGAAATATAAATTCTAATATTAACTACGTACTACCTATAAATAGATAGATAATTTAAATAAATAAATTAAACCTTTATGTTATGGTAACTATTTGTAATATAAGAATCTTCTAAGAAAGCCTTTTTATAAGCTTTTTTTTTATATTATATGTTTATACTTTAGTTTCATGCTAGTGTATAAGCCCTCGCCCTAAATATTTTAGCTTATAACTTATTATATTCTTTCTTTTTTTACGTAACGTTTTAACTTATTACTTGGTATTATACTTAGTAATTAATTAATACTCTTTATTAAGCACTTAACCTTCTGCTTATAGCACTATTATAATATTATATTATGTCTTTACTAATTTCTTATAATAGATAATCTAGATCTTACTAAAATCCTTAGAGACTTTATCTCTTAACTTGTGACTCTAAAGGTAAGTAATAAATTACTTATAAACATTTTAGTAAAGTAAGAAACCTAATATAAAGAGAGTATAAAAGCTTTTTATACTAAGCTTAATAAGATAAAGTAAGTATTTATTAGTTTAATTTCTACTATTACTATCTTCCCTATTAAAGAAAGTCTAGCTCTTATTACTAGTTTATTTAGAAATAGCTTAAGTCCTATAATTCTAATCTTATCTATAATTATAACTAGTACCTATTTCTAAGTTTCTTAAGCTACGGTTAGGAACATAAGATTAACTATTATATTAGAACTTACTATATTATTAATAATAATAAAATCTGACTGCCTGTTTAATTTCTTAATGTTTACTAGAAAACAAAAGAACCTATATATCTTTATTAGGAAACTTAATTATAAGCTTAAAAATAATACTAACTACTATCTTACTAAACGCTTTTAACTTTTATATACATATTTAAAACTAAAGAAGGCCCCGGTAATATTTATAGACTCTTTTATAAATAAGAATATATACTTAGTAGAATAATTAATTATCTTTTTATAAGCTATATATAGAGACCTAAATAGAAAACTTACTATCTTAAGTAAGCTTAATTTATTTTACTACGAATAAAAAAGTTTTATTATTTATTTTACTAAATTTTATAGACTAGCTGCTGATACTAGACTAAATGAAATTAGTTTAATTACTTAGCTAAGAAGGTTATTAAACGACGATCTCTACTAGATAATAGTAGATATTAAAATCTCTAATATATTAAATAACTATGCTAACCTAATATTCTTATATAATAATAATTTTTAGTATTTTTCTTTACCGCATCTTGCTAGGCTGTAATCTGTATTATAAAAAAATTCTAATATTATAGAAATTAATATCTCTAATTATGTTTTTATTAGATTAGCTAAACGAGAAGCCTAAAAGCGTAATAGCTAATATTTTAAGTGTAATAAATATAGTTATATTTCCTAAAACTATTTTATCTTTTTATTAGAATTCTAATCTATAAGTCTATCCTAACCCTAATAAGTAATCTATTTTTGTTCTTTTTCTAAATTTAAATTTTTTTATAGATGAGAATGTTTTTAAATTTTTTAAGCTAGCTTACTAAAAGCTTTATTCTAGTATTAAGTTACTTTTTAAGACGTTTCTAATATTAGATTTCTATTAACCTTTAGATCTCTCACTCAGTAACTGACTCTTAGAACTATTAAGTGAATATTTTATATACTATCTAATAAGATAGCTCGTCCTACTCTGTTACTACTTTAATTAATACTAGAGTAACTAATATAGGTTATATTAGTAGATCTTTAGTTAGTATTTAGAAATTCTATCTTTTATTACTCCCAAACGTCTTATATCCTACTAGTTTTAATAATAAATATTTTAAAGGGGGTTATATTTTGTATACTACTAGTATAACTCTCTACTATATAAATTATATTAAGAAAATCTATTTTTTTATAATAGCTATAGGAAACCATAAATTAATTCTTAGCTAACTTTAAATAAAAAAATATAAAATTAACTTTAATTATAACTTATAAAAGCTATTTTTTAATGCTTCCTATTACTAGGCCTATTACCTACACTTATTTTAATCTTTTATTTATTTAAAAGAAAATACTATTTACCTAAGGGACTTTTTAGTAAACCTTTTATTAAAAGATTTTTATTTTAATATTACTTACTTATAGTGCTTATAGACTTGCTCTTTAAAGTTATTACTAACTATTTAAACTTAATATAATAACTAGTTAGCTAAAATAAACTATTAATTATAAGAACTTAATATCTATTTAGAGGACCTTCTAGTAAACTGTTCTCTAAAAGGCTTTTATCTAGAATCTAAATTTACACCTAAATCTAATACTAAATTAAATAAGGATTTTATAAGAAAGTCTTCCTTTTAAGGCTTTAAAATTTTTTAGTAAAGGCTTTACTAGAAGGCCTTTATAAGAATTCTAAACTAAGTATAGATATCTACCTAATTAGGGCAGTTCTCTTTATATAAATAGTCTAGAAACATAAATATAAAATCTTTATTATCTTAATAGCTAATATTAATAAAGTTTTAGCTTTAAAAACCTATACTAATTTAATTACTAAGGTTCTAAAGGAGTACTATAACACTCTTTAAATATTCTTATATAAAAAAGCTAATAAACTATCTGAATATTATCTATATGACTATAAGATTATTCTTAAGAAAAAAAAGTAACCCAGATTTAGACCTCTCTATAGAATGTTCTAAAATAAACTAAAAGTTTTTAAAAAGTATCTTAATAACTATCTTACTAAAGGATTTATTAGAGTAAGTTTGTTTTCTATAGCTATACTAGTTATTTTTATAAAGAAACTTAATAAAGGTTTTTAATTTTATATAGACTATTAAGCTCTAAACGCTATTACTATTAAGAACTATTATTTAATTCTATTAATCTAAGAAATTCTATTCTGCTTTAGTAAGGCAAAGTACTTTATAAAGCTAAATATTATCTTAGCTTTTAACTACTTTTATATAGTAAAAGAAGATAAATAGTTAACTACCTTCCAGATCTAATATAGCTTATTTGAATATTTTATTATATTATTTAAACTAGCTAACGTATTAAGCATATTCTAACATCATATAAATAATATCTTTTAACTATTTCTTAATATATTTTATATAGTCTATCTTGATGATATTCTAATCTATAGTAATTCTTTATATAAATACTAATAATATATAAAATAAGTTTTAAAAGCCCTGAATGAAGCTGGCCTGTAACTTAATATTAATAAATATAAGTTCCACTAAGAATAAGTTACTTATCTTAGATATATAATTTAAATAAGAGGAATTAGCATAAATCTAAATAAAATAAAGAATATTTTTAACTAGAAATTTTTTAAGAACGTAAAGGATATAAAAGCATTTCTAGAATTTACTAACTTTTATTAATAATTTATTAATGACTTTTTCTGTATTATGTCCCTACTCATAGCCTTAATAAAGAAAGATATTTAATTTAAATTTAATAATGCTTATTAAGAGGTGTTTAAATGTTTAAAATATATATTTATAACCACCACAATTCTCTAACACTTTAATTCTAAGTTATTAATTATTTTAGAAGCTGATTTTTTAGACTACGTAACTACTAGAGTCCTCTTCTAAAAAAATGAATAAAATAAACTAAGACTTATAGTCTACTTTTCTAAGAGACTAAATCCTGCTAAATGTAATTATAAGATATATAATAAAAAACTACTAGCTATTATATATTGCTTTAAATAATAGAGACCTGAATTAGAAGATACTGCGTTTTTAATTTAAGTACTAAATAATTATAAAAACCTTTAGTACTTTACTATAATAAAGTAACTTAGCTATTAATAAGCTTACTAGATTAAATACCTATCCTAATTTAACTTTACTATTATATACTAACTAGGTAAGTAGGGTGGAAAACTAGATATTTTTACTTACTATATATAAAATACTTTAGCTTAAGAAGAAGTTTAAAAAGCTTAATAATAAATACTTCTCTGCCCTAAACTATTTAATGATATTCTAGAATTAAATTTAACTAAAACAGATAAGTTAATTTAATAGATTATTAATAATAAATACCTGAATAATAAGTTTATTTAGGAAATTCTGTTACTAATATAGGATAGTATTATAAGTTACTTTAACTTAATAGTATGTTTTATATTAGTAACTTTATTTTAACTAATTACTTAACAAGCTTTTAGCTCTTTCCGTATCTAGAATAAATAGCCTTAAGTTTAATAGAATAGAGTTTATGCTTTATCACAAGGTAGGAAGAGAATATATAATAGATTTAATAAAATAGTTATTAAACTAATTCACTCAAGTTTAAGTCTCAACTTAGAGAGAAGATTTTGATTTTAGAGTAACTATAAAGAATTATAAATATCCCTAAGCCGTTTCATGTCTTATATTTATAGGAAACTTTTTATGTGTATATTGTATACCTGCCGGCAGCATATTAGATACTACTAAAGAAGATAATAAAGATGAGTCTAGTTCTGGCATTATCTTTCTTATTAGTACTTATTTGCTAAGTCTCTTTTAGTTACGTGCACGACTGCTCTTAATCTTGTGGCATAGTTCCGTATTTCTGTCCTTACTTTTTAGCTTATACTTTAGCCTGTGCTAGTGCGTCCCGTGCCCGCTTATAATTCTTCCTTTCTAGCTTAAATATACGTTTCTATTCTAGAGCTTTATTAGCTGTTGTGGCTAATTTCTTTAGCTTTTTAGGTATAGCTGCTTTACTATTACCGTCTGTAATACTATCCCCCTCTTTTAAGTCTTTGTCTTAGAAGATAGTTTCTTCTTTTTATAAGCAGTATAAAGGCAGATCCCCCTTCTTAAAAAGTAGTCTCTTAACTTTAGATTTATCTTTTTATTATTTGTTAAGGTCTCTTTTCTAAGTAATTTTTCCTATTATTTCTTAATAAAGTTATTATAACTTCTTAACCTTTATTCTTGTTAATTCTAATATTTTGTTTAATTTCCGTAGTTCTTAATAAGCTGTAGGTTTATAACTATAATTTATAAAAAATAGTAATCTTTTTATAGTTAATGATTTTATAGAGTTATATATAAACTTAGCTATTAGTAATAAGTCAATCCAATTATCTTATTATTTATTAATATATATTTATAGATATTATTTTAGTGTCTGATTTGTCCATTCTATTTATTTATTTATTTATAAATAAAATACTATTAAGAGTTAATACTTAGCTTCTAGCTTCCTAATAAATATTTTCCAGAATATTAATATAAATAATTTATTTCTGTTTATAATAAATTCTTATAGTAATTTATATTATGTTATTAGTAGTCTAATTAGTAATATCACTAATTCATCCACTTTAACCTCCATATATATTAGTTTAAAGTATGTGTATTTTATAAGTTAGTTTATTATAACTAGTATCATATTATACCATTAGTCTTAAAAGGTGGTTGTTATTGGTATTTCCGTAATAAAGTTTATTATAACTAATTTCTATAGTAAGTCTAGTAAAGGAATTAGTTACATAAGTCTATATTTCTTATATCTTAATACTTTATTCTTTTTATAATTAATGTACTTTAAAAGAATAGCTCTAATCTTTTTCTATATTCCTAGAATTTAAAAATATCTATTAATTTGTTTTATAGTTTTTTTAATTCCTTAATATCTATGTATTTTAGCTAAATATTAGTTTCTAATAAGTTTATTTTATAATGCTTCTAGTATAAAAATAGTTTTAATTTCATACTATTATAGTCATTTATAGTTATATTCTCTAATCTATTTTTACTATATATTTTTATTAATAACTATAGTTTTAATATCTATTTATAAGTTTCCTAGAGATCCGTCTATTTTTTACTTTAATATTATATTATAGATTTCCAGTATATTTCTTATATAGTTTACTTTTTAACTAAGTGCGTCAGCCACTATATTTTCTTTTTCTAATTTATAAAGTATTTAAAAGTTAAAGATAGAAACTAGTTCTTATTATTTAACTTATTATTAATTTAATTTCTTTATTATTATAAATACCGTTAGATTCTTATGGTCTGAATATATAATAATTTAATATTTAATTCCTTCTAAGTAATATCTCTATTTCTTAAATACTTAAACTATTACTAATAATTTCTTATTATAAATATTATAATTTAATTTAGTAGTTCTAAGTTTATAAGATAAGAAGTCTATTAGATATTTATATTTATTATTTTATATTTATAGTAAAATGGTTCCTGTAGCTCTGTCTAATACGTCTATATATATTTCTATTTAAAGCTATAAATTAAACATCTTTAATATTAGTAGTTATTAGAATATTTTTTTTAATATTATAAAAATGTTTTCTTTATGTTATTTCTACTTAAATTATTAATTCTTCTTTAGTAATTCTGTTAAGGGTGTTGTGATTTTTAAGTAGTTCTTAATAAATTATTAATAGAAACTTATAAATCTAAGAAAAAAATAAACTTCTTTTATGCTTATTGGTATAGGCTAAGATAGTATATCTCTTATTTTATTAAAATTAACTACTATTCTATCTTAGGATATTAAGTATCCTAAGAACTTAACTTTTATTTTATAGAATATATATTTTTCTGTTTAAATATATAGCCTGTGTTCCTTAAGCTTTTGTAATACCTTTTTAATATACTTAATATATTCTTTTAGCATTTCATTTATATATATAAGCATGTTATTAAGATATACTATTATAAATACGTCTAAATATTCTCTTAGTATATAATTAATAATTGTCTGGAATATTACTAGTACATTAGTAAGTCCTATTAGTATAACTAAATATTTAAATAATTTATATTTTATTTTAAATATTATTATCTATTCGTGTTCTTTAGCTATTTATATCTAATAATATTTATCCTTAATATTAAAAATGCTAAACTATTTAGTTTCTCTAAGTTTATCTATAAGTTCTAATATTAGTAGTATAGGGTAATAATTCTTAACTATTACTTTATTAAAATATCTATAATTAATACATAACCTTAGTTTTATATTTTTTTTTAGTATAAAAAGCATTAGTGAAGCTATTTTACTTTAACTAGTTTATATATATTCCTTTTATTAATTCTCTCATAAGAATTTTCGTAATTCTTCTTATTAATAAATAGGTACCTGATATAATGGTTCTGGTTTTAAATCTATTCTTTTTTTAAGCGTGATTTTATAGTCTTAGTTCTAGTATTCTAGTAATTAGTTTTTATCTTTTTTAAAGAACTATTCTCTAAATTCCTCTTAATATTTATCTAGCATAATAAATGTAATATCATAAAAAATTGTTTTCTTTATTTATATTATAGTTTTTATTTATTTATGGTAGTCTCTCCTGGTTCTTATAGACTTTGTTTTCTAATTAATTATTAAATTCTATTATACTAGCTAGTTCTATCCTAAGATAAAATTCTTACTGTTTAGATTTATAATTTTAATATAATAGTTATCCGTGTAACCTGCTGCCTTAATAGTTATATTTTATATTTTAAGATTAATTAGATTTTCTCTAAATACTATTAGATTATTATTTATGTGTTTTACTTATACAGGTTTATCTAAAACTCTAGTTAGTATTTAGTATCTTTATATTTATTTATTTAATATAAGTGTTTTACTAGCTCTACTATTTATAAGCACTAGTATCTAATTACTATTAATATATATATTTATATATAACTTATTTTTATGTTTCTACTGGTTTAGTTATATGTATATAATTAATATATTATTTCTAAGTATTTTATTATCTCGACCTCCTTTTTCACTACGATGCCTACAGTCCCTAATAAAGGGGTATAGCCTATGTCCCTAATTTAGGGTCCAAATCTGTGTAGGATTAGGGGTATAAATCATCCTAATTTTAGAAAAATTATCTGTACGTTGTAAATAAGTTAATTTAAATTCACAAAATTAATTCGAACCTTTTTTATTAAGGAATCAGGTGTATTTATCCCTCAACACTGTATTTTCCACGCATTTAGATGTTTCTCCTTTTCCTGCCTCTCTAGTTTGCCACCTGATCAGATGCCTCTCGTTTCCCCAACGCAATTAGACGTCTAATCGCGGGAAACCCGGTGGGGGATAGGGGAAGGTCTGACCGGACGCAGGGTAGGGGTGTAGAGCAACCTCATGAATTGAAAACTATGGATGGCTATCCTACTTAAATATGTGCTTTGTAAATAAGAATAGAGGGGATCGACAGCAGACGATCGACAGGAGAAGATCGTCAGGAGAGGCGCAATAGCTGTTAGTAAGATGCTTATTACCTGACGTCATACCTCACGAACCAGCTCATGAATGCGGAGTAGTGTGCACGGCCAGCCTCGTACGACCGTATTTGGTGGGTAGGGAGTGCCAAAGACGTCAAGATTGAGGCGTATCCTATATATGGTTGCTCTGGAGGCTTTTGTGACCTTCATTATCTCATTGGCAAGCCGATCGGGCAGTCTACGGACCATTTGGGACTCCAATTGCTTGATTTGACGGGGTTGTTGTGGGGTAATTGCTTCAATCGCCTCTCGTACAAATTTTGATGGGGCGCGATGGCGTGAGTTGCGGCCCACCCAAGTGAGTCCCTGTAATTATGAAAATCACTGTATCCTGCCCTGCGGAGGGATTCAAATGCCAAGTCATTGGGTTTACGCTGATTTGTGGGATATCCATTAGATTAGGAGCACAAACGCGTTCAAGGATATATTCGCACCTATTATATGAAAACACTTCTCCACCTGCATACCATCCGCAAGCCCGCCGTTGTAGGCTACCTATAAAGATGGGACATGATATCCAACTTCCCAAAGAAATAGAAACTAGAGCTAAGAATAAGTAAAAGAAAATAACTAAAAGTATATAAAAAAAGCCCGTTATTTAGTCTCAGATAACTTATAAGAACTGAAATAATATAAAAAGCGGAGATTTACTACCTTTAAGTTTCTATTATTTTTATTACGTTTTTTTTCTCTACTTTACCTTGTTACTTTATGTTAATAATAAAGTACTTAATATTTTTTATTACTACTACTTTTTTTACTTTCTTGCCTGCTTTTAGTTTTATTAATTCTTAGAACTTTAAACTAACTTTAAATATAGTAGAAGTAACGAATTTATAAGTATAAAATATAAGTAAAGTTTTACAATTTCTTAATATTACTAGTACTTTATTAAGAGTTAGTTTTACTAAACAGACTGTTAATACTCTTAGGTTAGAAAAAAATAAATTAGTTTAAAAGTAAATCTTTAATAACGTTTTTAATAATAATTTATTTATTTAAGCTACTAATAATATACTTATTAAATAAGACATTTTTTAGACTATAATTTCTCTTTTATAAAATATAACTTTAAATAGTGTTTTGCACGTTGCTAGTGTAGAGACTATTAATAATATTAAATATATATATTTTTTATTTACTATTAATACATACTTTTTAGCTGTAGTAAAAGAAATTAGAAGTAATATATAACTTTATATTATTTATCTACTAGCATATTAATAAAGTTTTAAGAGCTTAGAGTTTTTATTTTATAAATATAGTTAAACATCTAGTCTAAGTAGATAGTTTATATAAATAAAAGTAAAATATATATTATTTAATATAAATTAATAAACTCTATTAATGTCTTTTTTTATGTAATAAAAAACATTATATAGTAAAAACTCTCTAGTATTTTTCATTATAATAAAATCAACAATAATTAAAAAAAGTAAGTAGGTAATCTTAAAATAAATAATTTAAATTCTAGACTTTATTTATAATATTATAAGACAATTTATAAAGTCACTATCTTATAAGTATAAAGTAAAAAAGGTAATAAATTTAGGTTAATTAGAGCAAAAAATAGATCTAGCTAATAATAATAAAAAATAAATTTAATATTATTATTTTATATAGTTCTAGATTTTAAATATTTTTAAACTAAAGTTTTCTCAGCAAAGGCGAGGATAGAAACTACCAGGATCTTGGTCCGAATGTTCATCTGCAGATCCCAAACAATGAAGATTGGGAGAGTACCAAATGCCCAATCTGCAAAAGCATTCACTGCGCTCAGGGCATATGTGATACCTGTGGTGGGAGCCTTAGGGATGCACTTGTTGGTAGCCGGATGGACATTCCAGAACTCAGATATAGGGATGCATTGGAACATGGCCATGAAGAAATAGCAACCGCCGAAGAAGGCCGTTCCGAGCATCAGAATCTTGATGCACATGATATGCCAGCGCTGCATTGCGACCCGAAGGTAGAAGATCCCCAGTGAGATTTTAAGCGTGCAGTTGCTGAGGACATAAAAGAGCTCGCAGAGATACCAGAACTAGACACTGTCAGTCAGCCTCTACCAGTCTGGATTTAGAGTTCACGTACTATGAGAGCGGTCCTCGCCCTTCGACGTTCTAGGTCCCAGATATGTCGACCGGTTCCATACACTGCTGCGACGATTTGGAACACAAGATATACCGTAAAGAGAACCTTTTGTTGTCAGCCGCTAACTCTAAAGTACATTTGCAGGAGCCTTCGGCAAGTTTACAGAAGGCTGAACGTGGGCGTAAACTCACCAAGGTCACAACCATTGTCCAGTCATCTTTTCCAAATATCTTTAGCATTCCAGCACGAACATACACACGAAGACCGACGGTGAGCCATGTCAAGGCGAAGAACAGCCCTGCGACAGCCAGAACCTCCCCGCTTCGGTTCTCCATCCTTTCTCGCGAATATAGTCTGCGATGAGGGGCCGACCGATTCACATTCCACTTGCTGTCATTCGATGATGACGGATTACTCGCTCATTCTTTGAGATGTATTCGAAAACATTGGAGGGGATGTCACAAAACAAACATGTGGAGAAGAAAGCGAAGGTAGAAACAGAACAGAGAGGAACAGAGGAAGACTTGGCCATAGTTTCAGCTCTCTGTTGTCCAACGGAGTCTATCCCCTGGGCTAGTAGCATTTTATTGTCCTACGGTTCGCACGCGGTATTTGCATGCTATCCTTTCCGGCCCGGCCACGAGTACTATCCTGAATCATGCAAGTAATTCCTCGTGCTGATTCGACATTTCGAAAGGAGGATCCACAGATCGCAGGTGGGGAAGAATAGAGGATCTTCCACTACTGCACCACTGCCACTAGCTTGATGAAGCTGTAACACTGACCATTCGCCGTGCTAATGGCGCCAAAGTTGAGATTGGGCAAAAAGGGGGCTTCCGATGAAGATGCGATGCCAGATTGAACCACTAAAAAAAGGTCCGCTGGACTTAGACTCGACAGGAATAGAAATATAAATGATGCTTCAACAGGTCTTCCGCTCGGTGTTCTAAACTGTAAGACCCTCAACTCCCTTTCCTTCCTGCCCAGCTCCTTAATGATGACACGTCCTGAGTCATCTCTAATACGTGCTTACCGTTTAGCTTCTCGGATCCATAATGAACCCTATCATATGCCGTCGCCCTGTTCTCGCTGCCGTGATAATGGTCGTTGCTGTTTAGTCCATCTTTCCTCTGGGCGTTGCTCCGAGTGTATTGACCGCAACACGAAGTGTGACCTAGTTGTGACCCAGCCTGAGTGGAACCGGTTGGACCGCGACAAGGAGCGCCTTCGCCGTCAACTGGAAAAAGCCCAGGATGATCTCCTTGATTATTGTCGTTGTGAGGAAGAGTTGAGAGCTCGTGAGCGTTAGATCCGTCGTAAACTAGCCTAAACAGATTCTCAGGAGAAGGAGATGTTCCAGCGTGAGCTTGCCTTGGTTGATGAAGTTCACGCGATAGAGGAGGAGTAAATCCGTTAGAGTCAATCTAGCACACCGCAACCTGCAGTGTCTGATGTCGCTTCCTTCTCTAGTTTTGAATGGAACGTTCTGTATTCTCCCTACGCCTTGGACCCAGTCCTGGAGTAAGCCTTCGCCGCTCCTTCTGGTGATACTGGTCAATCAGCTCTGAACTGCTCTTCAAGTTCCTGACTGGCTCCTAAGTGTCATCCTCAGGTCCGTAGTCTTTCTATCTGACCAAATATTTCCACTGACGCCTAAACCGTTGGTAGTCCAAAATCTGTTAAACTTCGTACTCAGTAGTGTCTTCCTTAAGTTTAAGTTTTGTCTATAGTTTGGCATCCCGTAGTGCTGGTTCTAGTTTGGAGATATAGAAAACTAGGTGAATCCTTATGTCTTTAGGTAATTATAGCTCGTAATTTACAGGTCTTATTTGTCATTTAACCTTGAATGGTCCTAATTTGACGTGATCTAGTTTTTGTGATGGTCGTTTTATTTCTAAATTTTCCTTTTTTAAAAAAACCTTATCCCCCTCCTTAAAGGTTGGTCCCTTAACTTTAGATTTGTCCCTAATTTATTTACTAAGATTGCCTTTATAAGTGATTTTCTGTGTGATATCCTTATAAAGTAGTTATAAATCCTTAACTTTCCTTCTTACAGGTTCTGATACCTTATCTAGTTTCTATGGTTCTCAATAAGCCGTAGGCTCATAACCATAGTTTGTATAGAATAGTGATTTTCCTGTTATTGATGACTTTACAGAGTTGTATACAAACTCAGCTATCAGTAGTAAGTTAATCCAATTATCTTATGGTTCATTAACATACATCCGTAGGTATTATTCTAACGTTTGGTTTGTCTATTCTGTTTGTCCATCCGTTTGTAGGTGAAATACTGTTAAGAGGCGGTGTTCTACCTCTAGTTGCCTTATAAACGTCTTCTAGAATATTAACGTGAACAATTTGTCTCTGTCTGTGATAAATTCCCGTGGCATTCCATATCATGTGATTAAAATTTTGATTAGTAATGTAGCCAGTTCATTTACTTTAATTTCCGTATAGGTTGGTTTAAAGTAAGCGTACTTTATTAGTCTGTTAATAATAACTAGTATCATGTCATACTATTAACCTCTCTAGGTAGTAATTATCAGTATTCCCGTGATAAAGTCTATTATAACTGATTTCTATAGTAGATTTAGTGAAGGTATAGGTTACATAAGTCCGTACTCTTTATATCTTAATGCTTTATTCTTTTTATAATTAATGCATTCTAAAAGAATTTTCCTGACCTTACTTTAGATTCCCGGAATCTAGAAGTGTCTGTTAATTCGTTCTATAGTTTTCTTAATTCCCTAATATCCGTGCATTTCCGCTGAATATTAGTCTTTAATTAATTTAGTTTATAATTCGTCCGGTACATAGATTATCCCTTAGTCCAGATTTTATAGTAGTTGTCTATTGTTAAATTCCTTTATTTATTTTTCTCAGGTGTTTTTGATAATGACTATGTGTTTAATATTAATTTATAAGTTTCCCAGAAATCCATCCTGTCTTTACTTAAGTATTATATTATAGATTTCTAGTATATCCTTTATATAGTCTACTTATTAGCTGAGTGCGTTAGCTACTATATTTTCTTTTCCTACTTTATAAAGTATTTAAAAATTAAATATGGAAACTAATTCCTATTATTTAATTTATTATTAATTTAACTTCTTTATTATTGTGAATGCTGTTAGATTCTTATAATCTAAATATATAATAATTTAGTACTTAGCTCCTTCTAAGTAATGTTTCTATTTTTTAAATACTTAAACTGTTGCTAATAGTTTTTTATCATAAATATTATAGTTTAACTTAATAGTTATAAGTTTATGAGATAGAAAGTCTATTAGATGTTTATATTTATTATTTTATACTTATAATAGAATAGCTCCTGTAGCTCTGTCTAATATATTTATATATATCTCTATTTAAAGTTATAAGTTAAATATTTTTAATATTAGTAGTTTCTAGAATATCTTTTTTAGAGTTATAAAAGCTTCGTCTTCTTTAACTTCCTATTTAAATTATTAGTCCTTTTTAAGTAATTCTGTTAAGGGTGCTGTGATTTTTAAATAGTTCTTAATAAATTATCAGCAAAAGCCCATAAATCTAAGAAAAGAATAAACTTCTTTTATATTTATTAGTATAGGTTATGATAAAATGTTCTTAGCCTTATCTAAGTTAACTACTATTCCGTCTTAGGATATTAAATACCTTAAGAATTTAACTTCTTTTCTGTGGAATATATATTTCTTTGTTTAAATATATAGGTTATGTTCCTTAAGCTTTTGTAGTATTTTTCTAGTATACTTAATATATTCTTTTAGCGTCCTGTTCGTGTATACAAGCACATTATTAAAATATACTATTATAAATATGTCTAGATATTCTCTTAGTATATAGTTAATAATTGTTTAGAATGTTATTAGTGCGTTCGTGAGTCTAAATAGTATAACTAGATATTTAAATAATTTATATCTTATCTTTAGTATAGTTATCTATTTATGTTCTTTAGCTATTTATATTCTATAGTATCTATTTTTAATATTAAAGAGACTAAATTATTTAGCTCTTCTGAGTTTATCTATAAGTTCTAATATTAAGAATATAAGGTAATAATTTTTTACTATGGCTTTATTAAGGTATTTATAGTCAATACATAACCTTAATTTACTATTTTTTTTTAGTATGAAAAGTATTAGTAATACTATAGTGCTTTTACTTTCCTGTATATATCTCTTTTTTAAGTTTTTATTTAGATATCATCGTAACTTCTCTTACTAATTAATAGATAGTTAATATAATAATCCTAGTTTTAGATTCATTTCCTCTTTAAGTGTGATTTTATAGTCCTAGTCTTAGTATTCTAGTAATTAGTCTTTAGCTTTTTTAAAGAACTATTTTCTAAATTCCCTTTAGTATTCGTTCGGTATAATAAACGTAGTGTTATAAAAAGTTATTTTCTTTATTTATATTATAGCTTATATTTATTTATAGTAGTTCTTCCTAGTTCCTATAGACTTTATTTTCTAGTTAATTAGTAGATTCTATTATACTAGCTAGTTCTATCCTAATATAAAATCCTTACTACTTAAATTTATAATTTTAATGCGACGGTTATCTGTGTAACCTGCTACCTTAATAGTTATATTCTTTATTTTAAAATTAATTAGACTTTTTCTGAATATTATTGGATTATTATTTACGTGTACTACTCTTACAGGTTTCTTTAAAACTCTAGTTAAAATATAGTATCTTTATATTTATTTATTTAATATAAGTGTTTTACTAGCCCTACTATCTATAAGCGCTTACGTCTAAAAGCTATTAATATATACGTCTATATATAACTTATTTTTATATCTTTATTTAAGTTATGTATAGTTAAGTGATAATTTTTGTATTTTAACTTTAAATTAGTTTTCTAGTAGTATAGTTATTACTTACTAGCCTTCTAGTTTTTTATTAGTTATTAACTTTTAAGTAGTAGTTATTTCTTTAGTGTTTTCTCTTTTAGTTTGTGGATAGAGTATTACTAGAGTTAGTATTAATTCTATAGTAACATCTTATACTCACTCTTTATTTCTTTTTTATAATCTTAGTACTTTTATTTTAAGAAATATTTCTTAGTTATTAGTTCGGTATGTAATTCTGTAGCTAACTATTTATTTTAGTAGTATTTAGCCTAGTAATATTAGTATCCTAGTTAGTACTTATCCTAGTCTAACTATTTATATTTCTTAGTCTTTAGGTCCTAAAGTTCTTCTTTGGAATCTATATAGATTAGTTCTTATTATATATTAAGTTTTTATTTCTATACTATCTATTTTAGCACTTGTTTTATTATTAGTTTTTTAATTTATATAGTATAGGCTGCTTATTTACATTCTTATTTAGTATACGTTTTTTCTTTATATATTTAGCACTTTTTTTATATAGTCCTCTCAGCGGCTTCTTCGTCTTATATTTATAAAATAAATAGAATAAATTTTTTCTCTAGTTTTCTATTCTAGTCCTATTCTAACTCTAGATGTCTAACAGGGTAGTAATAGGTTATATAACTTATAAATAGTATTAGTTCTTATCTATAAATCTTATTTATCTATATAGCTAGTTTTTGTCTATTAAGTTTTTTATACTGCTTATTATTAGCTACTTATAATACTTATTAGTACTTATATATCCCGTCTCTTAAGATAACTTCTTAGTGCTTAGTAATATAATATTCTTTTATATAGTATTCTAATCTATAAATTTAGTAGTGTTTTTAGTTTATTTATTATTTAATTATTATAGATATTAGCTCTTTACCTTTTATTGTTTCTTAATTTTATTATTATCTGAATTTCTAATTCTCTACTCTAAAGGGTCCTCCCTTTTGTTAGATTATTTTATAAAATTAGTTAACTTCTTTTATAAAGCTAGCCTGGTGTTATTTAATAGTAGCTTTTTATATAATAATAATTATATTATTAGCCTGTTCTACTAAATAATCCTTAACCTACTAATATAGTATTTTATATTCTTATTTAAGGTATGTGTGTTTTCTATAGATCTAGTATTACTTTTTCTAGATTTATTATATAATAGTCTTTTTAGTTATCTAGTCTTTAGCTAGTTTTACTTAGACTATAGTAATTTTAACTAGCGTTTTAGTTTAGATATAAGCCTGTTTAACATCCACTCTTTATTATTTATAGTCTTTAATAAAGTATTTTTTCTTTCTGTAACTAAGATATACTTTATGTGTATATTAATCTATTTATTTCTTAATTTACTTATCTTATTTTTACTTGTTAATTTATATGTTTTTGACTAACACTTAGTTAATTTCTATTACATTATAGATTTAGTTATCTTTCTTATTCTTTTATAGTATATAAATTACTAGCTTAATATTATTATTTTTTCTTATTCTTTTTAGTACTAATAGTTATTAATTATCACTGCTTGTTTAATAATTCCTAGAAGTATACTAAGTTATTTTTTTTAAGAAATTTTATTCTTAATCCTATCTTTTAGTCCTACGTAGTATATTATAACTAGAGGTTAATTTATTTAGTCTAGTTAAAATTAGATTTACTTAAATTCTGTTATATAGTTAGCTGTTAATGTGTATTATTTAAGCTATTAGAGCTTCTAAATTACCTCTATTTTTTTATTAATTTCTTTAAAGACTACAATCATTTCCTTTTTAAAGCTTTTATAGTTTTTAAAGGTTTTTTTAATATTATTATTATAGTTTATAAGTCTTGCTAATCCTAGATTAGGGTCTCCTTTAGCTAGATAATTCTTTATAAGTAGTTTAAACTATTTTATAGCTCTTCCTATTATGTTCATACCAGCTACCAGAATCTAATCTTAGTTAGTTATAAATAAAGATTAATTAAACTAATAGTAAAGGTCTATTATGGCTATAAAGGTTTTTAGTTCGTTTTTATTACTATTAAACTTTATAGGAGGTTATATCTTAGCTGTTTCTTTTCTACTAGTCTTATCTACTATTACTTATTATTATAAGTTAACTAAAGTATTATATAACTTTATAATAGCTACTTTTTATTCTTAAATAATTTATTATGTATTTTTACTTTTTTCTGATGTACTTCTAGTAGTAGATAAAGATCTTATTATAATTTCTTCTTTACTACTACTTTTTTCTAACGAATAAAGTTCCTATTTATCCTTATAGTAGGTTATTATAAACTATAATTAAAAATTTATTATTAGAATTAATCTAACGTTCTCTCTTATACTTTAAAAGGGTAGTTATAATATTATAAGTTGCTTTAACTTAATAGTATGTTTTATGTTAGTAATTTTATTCTAACTAATTACTTAATAAGCTCTTAGCTTTTTCCATATCTAGAATAGATAGCCTTAAGTTTAATAAAATAAAGTTTATGCTTTATCACAAGGTAGGGAGAGGGTATATAATAGATTTAATAAAATAGTTATTAAACTAATTCACTCAAGTTCAAGTCTCAACTTAGAGAGAAGATCTCGATTTTAGAGTAACTATAAAGAATCATAAATATCCCTGAGCTGTTCCATGTCTCATATTTATAGGAAACCCTTCATGCGTACATTGTATACCTGCCGGCAGCATGTTAGATACTGCCAGAGAAGATGATGAAGATGAGTCCAGTCCTGGCATCATCTTCCTCATCGGCACTCATCTGCCAAGCCTCCCTTGGTCACGTGCGCGACTGCTCCTAATCCTGTGGCATGGTTCCGTATTTCTGTCCTCGCTTCTTAGCTCGTACCTTGGCCTGTGCCAGTGCGTCCCGTGCCCGCTTGTAATTCTTCCTTTCCAGCTCGAACATACGTTTCCATTCTAGAGCTTCATTGGCTGTCGTGGCCAATTCCTTCAGCTCTTCGGGTGCAGCTGCCTTACTGTTACCGTCCGTAACAACTTCTTTAGTTCTTTATTGTAGCTAACAAAGTGTGCACATACTTTAAAGTAGTACTGTCGATTTGGGACTTTCCAAACGTCAAAAACGAAGTGAATTTAATGAGGAGTGTCTAGTAACTTAGCTTTAGCTTCAAGCTTTCTATCGTTATATACCTTTTCAATAAGTTTTAGAACAGTTGTGTAGCCATTAACTAAGATCTTTTTAACGGCAAACTTATAAAGAATTAGCAGGCTCTATAATTCTGGCCATTCAACAGCATTGTAAGGTAGATTATGCGCTACTATAAGCTGAGCAAGACATTCGAGTATAAGATCCTTTTTAATAAGTGAAGATAAAATCTTACTTTTCTTTATTTCTTTTTGCCTCTATATCTCTTCCTCTGCCTTCTTAAATAATTCTTTCATAGATATGTTTATTGCTTTACTTGTAGCTTTCTTTACAAGTAATTCTCTTTTTGCAATTATGACTTTATGAGCCTTGAGTGTGTAAGTTCTTGCCTTGCCTGTAAAGTATGTACTCCACGTAGAATGTGGATAATTGCAAGCTAAATAAGCGCAGTACCATATGCGGTTCTTATTTTTGTATTTAGGCTCTTCAGGCTTGCGAGGCCTGCCTGGCTTCCAAGTGTTAAGAGCTGTTAAAGGCCTTGTTCGTCTACGCTTGGCGCTGTGCAAGGTATCGTAGTTAGCAACGTCAAAGACGTCAGCAGGGTAATTGGAGCTACAGAGGGGCGTTAAATTGTTGATGGTAGAGCTTTCAGATATTAAAGAAGCCATTGAAAACTGTTCCGAATGAGTTTAGATACGTTGGTACGAAGTGGTTGTGGTGCTAGTCGAGGATATCGCATATTCGACTCTGTGTGCCACTCCCTCTTGGTGTCGCTTAGATTACCCAATATAGAAGACATATGCAACATTAAAACGTTAAAAATCAAGTCGATATAGCTTCCGAAGTTTATAGATACGGAATTTGAGACGATTAGAGCACTTTTTGTTAGTAAATATCGATTATCGACTATATCGACGACAACCCTGGTGCCATGGACTAAGATCTTGGAGTCAAAGGGAGGAGGGCGATTTGTTCCGGTCCACTGGATATCCTTGAAGCTCTGCAGGAGCTAGAAATTTTCTGGTGGGACTCTCTAAGCAGAGTAAGCAATCGTAAGATTTGTTGCCATGAAATTTCAAGATATCTGTTGGCAGAATGGCTGAGAAAGGTCATCGGAGAGCCATGCAGGATGCTGGATCAACTCCTCCGTAGGGTTCGAGCAAATTTTCGGATACATGGTTGAAATAAGGTTGGGGTCGTCGAGTCAAGGAGGATACATATATGCATGAGTGACTCGTTCGTTCCTTGCACAAAGTAAAGGCAGCGAGTGATGTCATTCGGAGGTGATTTGGATATGGCACATGACCATTCTGCCGTTTTCTCTGCACATATCCGGAAATTTTTAATTGCTTATCCATTGTCTATCAGATTTATCAACATCATAGCATCATTTCCCAATCCAAGAAACGTTCTTTAGTGTAAACAATCACTACCAAAGTTACAGAACCTCAAGAAACCGAGTTTACGTAGTAATACAAAGGGTAGAATTCCTCAGTTCCATCTTCACGGTGCAACAGCGATCTAAACCGCGTCAATTTGCCCCAAAGGCTTCACATATGCCTTCCACACAGCCAGAAAATCCTTGCGATCTTTAGTTTCCCGGAATTTGATCTCAAGCTCCGAATATCCAAACCGATTCAAACCACTGGCCTGGTTGGGCGACCCAAAACCCCCATTCATCCCCGATTCACAGGAAAGCGTTGATGATGCCAGGGAAGCCGCGGTGCTATTCCTTCGAATAGTCTTCCTGTCATCGTCGCCTTCCGTCATCCCTTTACTGCTCTTCCTCCTTTTAAACAACTTCTCCCTAGTCCACTTCCCAGGTTCTTTAGAGAAGACGAGAGTGAGCTTCTCACTGCTCTTCTTGTACACCGAATCTTCTAACCATTCAAATACATAGTGAGGCTCCTCGACCCAGTGGCCGCGTTCCTCCGGTAGTGCACTAGTGTAGAAAAGGAGGACGAGGACGTCCGCGAGCATGTGGGCCCCGGAGTGTTCCTTCTGTTCAGCTCGCCTCCATAACCGAATGTTCTTGCCTCGACATTCGGGTTTGTTCTTGTCTGAAGAAATTGTGATGATGGGGCGATCAAACAGAAGCTCTGCTTCATCCTTCCCATTATTGGTATAGAGAAGGGTCTGGAGCTTAGTGGACGATTCTTGATCACAGAACGTATACTTGATATCTATGCACCTCTTGTCAAGTCGCCCGAACGAGCCTCTCGGAAAGTCAATGGAGAGGTCACCGTCAGGATATGTGGTGGTCAAAGGTATCGATGGTCCTGTAGCTGGAAAGTGTTGGGTGGCCCAAACCAACACTTTGTCTGTTTTCCTGTCCCGATGGACAGATCGAATGCTGAGGCCGTGGTCTTCGCGATAGGACCAGTGAATATCGCATTCCTTGCTCTCGGGGCCTTTACTGGAGTGACGCTCCACTTGGACCTTTCGGCACAGTTTGTTCCATTTGAGCGCGCCGTCCCCAGGTGCAAGCGTCGCGAGACTAGTGACGGAATATCTGGTTCGGAGAGCATGATCTTCTGGGGATGTTGCAGCAGTGCTCGGAGCTGAAATGCCCAGTTGCGACTCTACGCTCGCAGCGCTAATACTGCTTCGATTTGTCAATATCGATGAGTTTCGTGATGAATCGATGCTTGGGGAAAGACTACTCCAGTCGGCGGGACTGAAATACGCTTGTTCGATAACTGGGCTGCCTTGTGGAGAGTTGGTCAAGGAGGGGCGTATCGTGACGGTCGAGTCAGCCATGGTTCCATGAACATCTTCTGAAATTGCTTCCGAGAATCCACTGTCTAACGAATGTGATCGCTGGGGCAGAATTGGTGGCATGCCTTTGATTTCCTGTCTGATCGCATCACTAGGTGAAAGATTCGTCCTTTTCTCAACAGCAATCCTCTTTGCCCGATTCTCTTCAATCATGATAGCATCTTCAAGCTCTCTTCGCAAGCGATAAAGCACGGCTGCAGTTTCTGCGTCCCCATTTTGAGCCGCTGTGAGCGTTCCATCGAGAGATCGGGGACGAGACAGCGTTCCACCCTCTTGGGCAAGTCTTTCATCCTCGTACTTCAGCCAACGATGAAAGATCAGCCAGTCTTGATAAAGCTGGTCGGCTTCAGAAGGCGCCGCTATGGCATTGCCGATAGCACGTGAGCTGCTAGGGATGGCGTTGCTGGTGTATAGATGGTTTCCGATGCTCATTGAACGGAACGGGGCCGAATCGAGGAGGCGCTGTGTTTGCTTTGTCGCTTCTAGGTGCAGGCGGCTGAGGGCCGTCAGGAACAAAGCGCATAAGCGCATGACGATTCAAGAGAAGAAAACTTACAGCTGCAGAAAACTGATGCACATCTGTAAGGCCTGGTAATGTCCAGTGATTTGCTTTCTCAATCGGTCGATTTCCGTCTCTTTGCCGATATACCTGATGGTATAACTAAACTTCTTCGCCGTCATTCTCTTGTTGTCGACCAGGTGTTCCGCATAAGGCTTGATCGTTTTCTGGCATCTCTCTAGAGTCTCCTTGAAGTCGAGATATGGAAATGGTAGCGGTTTGTCATACTCTTTCATTAACTCCTCGAGCTGGAGAAGACAATGGTGGAAAGTGGAAAATTCTTTCACGAGACCTTCAACCTGACTTTCGGAATTGTCGTTCGCATCTGCAACATCTGTCAGTGATCTGTCAAACAGCCCAAATTGGCTCATACTGACCTTTGAAAGCGATGTAGATTCGCGTCGATATCTCTACCAACTTGATGATATCCGACGGGCTCAATCCAATAACACCCGACATAACTGGCACTCTTGGCCGCGCTTGAGCGCAGCAAGCGGGAAACGTAACTTCAGTTCATCCAAGTGCGATGGAGAGGGCTACAGGTCCTGGTGTCGCATGCCAGGCTGCGGAGGGGAGAAGCATGAGGTCACTATCGGTGCCCCTCTCCCAGGGCGATCCTGGCGGACTCATGGTCGAGACATGTCGAGTGGCTGAGCATTTCGCCTTGCGCCGTTTACGGGGTTCCTGGTGCAGCATGTCAGTGAAGGCTTGAGTTAGGAGCAGGCGCATGTTGGTGTTGCTCGTGTGGCTTACGCTAATCTATGAAGCGAGCCGAATTGCGGATCAATCAGAGCAGAACAGAGGACCACGTGGGGATACGAACAACTTCAACTGCTCCACTCAACACGGGCTCGATATTAAGTCTATAAATCCAGGCCCCCCAAGAATGGGGTTCGGACTCAGAGCCATTCGCTACGGAGGGGCACATTGGTAGCGGACGGAAATACTTGAAGCTTTCCAAACGGTCCAGTCAAGACCAACACGGACCTGAGTAGCTCATTGCTAACCACTCGTCCCTTAAGCGTGATCAAGCTCGTTGGGATCCGAGAGCACAGGGCTTAGAATGTCGACGATGATTCATGCACGCGCAGAAATCACTCATCCAAGAGTTGATAGTGAGGCTTGCGCAGCTCCCTGAACGTCAAGCCCGAGGAACGTACGGACACGAAAGCCTTCACACCATGCCAAGTTTATTCACCGGCTACGTATAATATCGCAGTCTGCCTTCCCTGGCGGTGGCTCTGCTCGTAACCCTGACCATGGTTTCTGGCATGCTGTGTAAGGCTGAGAAGGACGAGCGCGCAGTCTTATGGACGTCAATTTCCATGTCGCAGCCTTGCAGAGACGATCAAGAAGACTATAATCGAGAGATTTCTCAACCAAAAGCAAGGCCATCTTCAAGCCTCGAACTTAAAGTTCCTGTCTAGTTTTGTCGCCAGGTCACTAGAAATGGGACTTCGGAAGTGGGTTAACCGACCAATTAGGGGCCATCATATGGGTGTGGAGGATTTGACCAGAGGAGAGGAGGGTGTTCCTGTAAGTGACTTTAGGATTTTCCTTCATCTTCCCCATATTTTTTTGTTCTCTAACGTCGTTCAAGGTTTCCAAACGTCGCAAGTGGGCCCTCCAAACAATCGACTCCGCGCCCTTCCAAACTTGGGTCGTCATTGTGGCCGGCATCGGTTTCTTGACTGACGCCTACGATATTTTTGCTCTCAATGTAGTCACTCCAATGTTGGGCTATGTCTACTGGCCGAACAACGTGGACTCAGACTCAGTACCTGAAGTTCCCCAAGGATACGCTACAGGCATGCTCTGTGCCACGCTCGTGGGAACTATGGTCGGCCAGGTCGCTTTCGGGATTGCTGCAGATATTCTGGGACGAAGAAAGATGTATGGGCTTGAGCTCGTCATCGTCATTGTCGGAACCATACTCATGGTCATGAGCTCTAATGGCGAAAAGGCCAGCATGAATGTAGCCGGATGGCTCATTACCTGGCGCTTTATAATGGGTCTGGGGATAGGTGAGTACAGCTTGTATGTTTATGGATGTGGATGGGACAAACTTAATTGAATAAAATGGAAATAGGTGCGGATTACCCTCTTTCGGCAGTCATCACGAGTGAGTTTGCGCCTAGGAAGTATCGCGCGCGAATGATGTCTTGGGTGTTCTTCGCTCAGCCCATCGGACAGTTTCTGGCCAACGTACTGTCGTTTGCGGCCGTGGCAGGTTTTCGTTCTCAAATCACAGATACAAAACTTTCTTGTGGGGAGGACTTAAAGTGCTACCGAGCCATCGACCGGCTTTGGAGGCTTGTTGTTGGCATCGGCGCGATTCCGGCGGTCATTGCTCTCGCGTTTCGTTTCACGATCCCTGAGAGCCCTCGTTATAAGCTTGACATACTGCGCAATGTCACAACGGTTTTCAAAGATACGAAAGATTATTATGGCGCACCGGAGCTGGACGCTGAAGGTGGGGAGATGACTCAGCTTCATTCACCGAGAATTGAGGTAAACAACCAGACGAGGAGATCAAGTGCCTCGTCCGAAATCGCACCCGACGAAGTAATAGACGACAGCGATGAAGATAGCAGACAAAGCGTAGACCGTCGGCACCGCCAATCTGTTCAGTCCATTCATCTCCCACCATGTGATCCCAGCGCCGAACCGCCACTAGCCTCACGGAGGGATATCAAGAAATATTTTCTAGAAGAGGGCAACTGGCGGTATCTGTTCGGCACCTCTATGAGTTGGCTCATGCTAGACTTTGCTTTCTATGGTCTGGGTCTATCGTCTCCCTCTATCATTCGACACATCTGGCAAGATGGCGGACCGGAGGCGAAGAGAGCGAATGTCTACTCGGCCTTGAAGGACAACAGCCTTCACACCTTGGTCATGGTTTCTATCGGGGCAATCGTCGGCGGAGGCGCGATGATTAAAGTGATCAAATATGCTTCCCCAAAGGTGATCCAATTTTGGGGGTTTCTGGTTCTCTTCGCCCTATTCATCGTAACCGGGAGTGCGTGGACAAAGCTGCTAGAAACCAGCCGGTCTGGGCTGATCGTCCTGTACGTTCTTTGTCAGATCGCGTTCAACCTTGGTCCAAATGTGACAACCTTCATCGTAAGCGCTTTCTAGTCCGTTTTCTTACCTAACCCTAACAAAATTCAGATTCCTGCCGAGATCTTCCCGACCCGATATCGCTGTACATGTCACGGGATCGCCGCCGCGGCCGGGAAGTTGGGGTCATGGCTTGCGCAGATCTTCTTGGCTTTTGCCTTCAAATCGAGTGGACAGAAAGGTTTCGGGTGGGAGCGGAAAAACTTTGGTCATGTCTTGCAGATCATGAGCGCGTTTATGATCGCAGGCGCTGTAACGACATATTTTTTTGTCCCGGAGACAAGGGATCATGATAATAAGAGTCGGACGCTTGAGGAGCTTTCAGGGGGAAGATCTGTGTTGGAGGAGCTGAATCGACAGAGAGAAAGGGAAGAAGATTGATTCTGTCTTGGGAAATTTCGATGCAGGCCAAGATGAACATCTCTCTCCATTGTGTTATTGTCTCAGCTGTACATCATCTAGTTCAATTCAAGTTTCTTTTCTGGCCTTCAATTAGGTGTCTATTTGCTGGACGCATGTGATCATACTTTCTCGAACTTGCAATCATTGCTCTCCACAGGCGAGGCGTCTTCTTCTTTACCGACCTCTTACTTTCCCACAGTATAAAATAAAATAGTTTTCTTAAAAAACCTATATTCTAAATTATTATAAGGTTTATTTTCAGTTTTTCTATATTTAGTTTGTTAGTATTACTAATTTCTAATTAATAGTAATTTTTAAGTAATTATATACTAGTGTGTAGTTTATAAAAACTTTATTTTCTTAATAATTACTAAAAATAGTAGTATGAAATTATTTACTACTTTTTTTAGTAAAAAGTTTTAAATAAACTTAAAAACAAAAGGCAATAATAAGCTTATATAAGTTTAGTAATATATTTATTAGTTTTTTTATTTATAGTAGTATAATTTTTTTTTAATTAAGTTCTATTTTTAAAATACTTAATTATTTTTTATATATTATTACTATTTATACATATTAAATATAGTATAGTTATATAAACTTTAATTTCTTTAATAATTTAGTATATAATTGTTACGGACTGTAATAAAGAAAAAAGTGTAGCCAAAAAAACGCTGCTATAAAAGAAATAGTATAAAGATATATATAAATAATACTAAAAAGTAAAGATAAATTAGCGTAGACAGAACTTATAAATAGGATTACTTTAAAGTAAGTTTAAGTTCTATAGAAAATAGTATCTAGAGTAGGTTAAATAACCTACTATAGCAAAACATAAAGAAAATAAGTATAAATAATAAAAATAAGGACTTATCTTCTTTTATCTTCTTTAGTAGTATTTAATATACTTCTAATTAGTATATAATATACACATAAAGGATTTTCTATAAGTATAGAATATTAAATAACTTATAGTTACTTTTAATTCTTTATAGTTACTCTAAAATTAAGATTTATACCTTAAGTAAAATAGTTTAATACTATTTTATTAAATTCTAACTTACTGTATTATTTCTTTCTATTTTTACTAAGTTAATTAACTTCTACTAAGTCTAACAAGCTCTCTAATCTAGAAGTAAAGGAACTAATTAACATTATATAATTAGTTAAATAGCTTATTACTAGTATAATATTATATTAGTAAGTTAGTAACCTATAATATTATAACTACCCTCTCAAAAAAAAGAAAAAAGCTATTAGATAGATTCTAATACTAAATTATTTAAATAAGGTCTATAATAATCTACTATAAGAACAAATAAAAACTCTATTTATTAAAAGAAAATAGTAGTGAAGAAGAAGTTATGGTAGGATCTTTATTCATAACTAGAAATATATTAAAAGAATAAAAGAGTATATAATAAATTATTTAAAAATAAAAAATAGCTATTATAAAATTACGTGATACTCTAGTTAACTTATAATAATAAGTAGTAACAGGAAAGGCTATAAAGAAAAAAATAGTAAAAATATAACTCCTTATAAAGTTTAATAGTAATAAAAATAAACTTAAGATATTCATAGCAGCTATAAACCTCTACTATTAGTTTAATTAAATATTATTTATAACTAACTAAAATTAGATTCTGATAGCTGGTATAAATATAATAGAAAAAGCTATAAAATAGTTTAAACTACTTACTAGAAACTATTTAGTAAACAGAGACCCTAATCTAGAAGTAGTAGGACTTATAAACTATAATAATAATATAAAATAAGCCTTTAAGGATTACAAAAACTTCAAGAAGGAAATAATTATAGTTTTTAAAAAAATTAATAAAGAAATAGAGGTAATTTAGAAGTTTTAATAACTTAAGTAATAAACATCAGCAGCTAATTATACAGCGGAGTTTAAATAAATTTAATTATAACTTAATTAAGTAAACTAACCTCTAGTTATAATATACTATAAAAGACTAAAAAATAGAATTAAGGATGAAATTTCTAGAGAAAAACGACTAAGTACCTTACTTAAAATTATTAAATAAATAGTAACTATTAATAATTACTAGTATTAACAGGAGTAAGAGAAGAAGATATGTAGAAAATTAATAATCTATATACTTAAAAGAAATAAAAAAAAACAACTAAACCTATAATAAAATAAATATTAATTATAATAAAGTCTTTATTAATAAGTAGTAAGGAAAGTGAGCTAAGAAATAAATAAAATACTATATATATAAAGTTTATCTAAAATATAGGAAATAAGAACACTTCATTAAGGACTATAAGTAATAATAAGTAAATATTAAGAAAACTTATATCTAAATTAAGGCACCTAAGAAAGTTAAGGTAGCTATAGTTTAAATAAAATAAGTAAAAAACTAAGTAACCAAAGAAACTATTACATAACGAATTTAGAAGGAATAATATTAAATCTATAAAAGTCATATATATCTTAAATAAGAATACAAAATACTATATTAGTAGATAAAAGACTATTTAGCTAAATAAGCTAATAATATAATTACTATTATATAAAAAGTAGTTATCAGATAATATTACACTAACTTACTAGAAAAAATTAACTAGTTCTATAAGATCATACAACAGAAAGAAGAACTCTTTAGAAAAGAAAATTAAAAATTCAGATAAAAAAAAAATTATAAGATAAAAAATAGAAAGAAACTTATATTTATAATAATTATATAGTAGGTACGCTGGAAATACTGTTAGATATATAAATTAAAGTACTATTTAGAAAAATATTATATTATAAAGCACTAGAAGGTTATCTTAGGAGATAAAATATATAAATATTAACAAGCATTATAAATAGTAGAAAATAAGTAGTATAAAGAACTAAGTAGATAAAAACTAGCTATATAGATAAATAAGATTTATAGATAGATATTTATACTAGTTATAATAAATATAACATACTATCACCCTATCAGATATCTAGAACTAGGATGGGATTAGAATAAGAAAAGAGAAAAAGCTTTCTTACTAATTTTATAAATATAAAATAACAACACCGTAAACAGAATAATAAGATAAAAATACTAGATATATATAGTAAAAGCTTATATAGGATGAAACTATAAATAGAGTAAACATACCATACATATTAAAGAACTAAAGAGAAGAAAGATATTATAATAGATTATAAATAAAAAGAAGTTAAATAAATAATAAGAGCTAGTCTATATAGACTTAGAAAATAAATTATAGGATCTAAACTTAAATAAACATAAACAACTGTTATGGGATTAATGTTAGCTAGAATATTAATTATACTAAGTTAAACACCACTAAAAGGGATAGTTAGCCACAGGATTATATAAGAAACTTATATATTAAGAATATTTTCTAAAATAGAAATATGAGGATTATAGAGAACAAACTAAGAACATATATAAAATAGTTAATAAAAAGGAATATTAATTCTAGAGATGTCTGATTTATAGACCTAAGAAAAAAACACTAAAGAAATAACTACCACTTAGGAGTTAAATATAAATAAAAAACTAGAAAGCTAGTGGACTAGAATTAAGCCACTAAAGGACTAAGAAAAAGTTAGAAGAGAACTAAGAAAAAGTTAGAAGAAATATATTAATTATATATATATAACTAAACTAAAGAAAATACGAAAATAAGCTATACGTAGACGCATGTATTAATAGTAATAAAATACTAGCACTTATAAATAATAAAGCTAGCAAGACACTTATATTAAATAAGTAGGTATAAAAATATTAGATACTAATTAGAGTTTTAAATAAACTTGTATAAGTAAAACGCATAAATAATAGTCTAACAGCATTTAAAGAAAATCTAATTAATCTTAAAATATAGAATATAACTATCTAAGTAGCAGGTTATAAAAATAACTACTATATTAAAATTATAGATTTAGGTAGTAAGGATTTTATCTTAGGATAAAACTAGCTAGCATAATAGAACCTAACTATTAATTAGAAATAGAAAACTATAGGTAATAGAAATAAATGCTATAGACTATAATAATAAGTAATAATTTAAATAAAGAGAATAATACTTTATAAGACTAAATTCATTATACTAAAAGAATACTAAGAGGAATTCAGAGAATAGTTCTTTAAAAAAGCTAAGAACTAATTACTAGAATACTAGGACTAAGACTATAAAATTATGTTTAAGAAAGAAACAGATTTGAAACCAGGACTATTATATCAAGTACCTATTTACTAATAAGAGGAACTATGAAAATTCCTGTAAAAAAACTAATAGAAGAGATATATATAAATAAGTTAAAGTAAAATAGCTTCACTAATACTTTTTATACTAAAAAAGAATAGAAAATTAAGATTATATATTAATTATAAATATCTTAATAAAGCTATAATAAAAAATTATTACCCTATACTACTAATGTTAGAACTTATAGATAAATTTAAAGAAGTTAAATAATTCAGCCTCTTTAATATAAAAGATAGATACTATTAAATATAAATAGCTAAAGACCATGAATGGATGACAATATTTAAAATAAGATATAGATTATTTAAATATTTAGTTATACTAACAGGACTTACTAACGTACTAGTAATATTCCAGACAATTATTAATTATATGCTAATAAAGTATCTAGACGTATTTATAATAGCATATTTTAATAATATGCTTGTATATATAAACGGGACGCTAAAAGAATATATTAAGTATATTAAAAAGATATTACAAAAGCTTAAGGAACATAAGCTATATATTTAAATAAAAAAAATATATTCCATAGAATAGAAGTTAAATTCTTAGGATACTTAGTATTCTGAGACGGAATAGTAGTTAATTTTAATAAAGCTAAAGATATTCTATCTTAGCTAATACTAATAAACATAAAAGAAGTTTATTCTTTCCTTAAATTTACAGGATTCTGCTGATAATTTATTAAGAACTACTTAAAAATTACGACACCCTTAACAGAATTATTAAAAAAAGATTAATAATTTAAGTGAGAATAATGCGAGAAAAACGCTTTCATAATATAAAAAAAAAATATTCTAATAACTATTAATATTAAAGATATTTAATTTATGACTTTAGATAGAGATATATATAAACGCATTAAACGGAGCTATAAGAGCTATTTTAATATAAATATAAAACAATAAACATAAATACCTAATAGACTTCTTATTTCATAAACTTATAACTACTAAATTAAATTATGATATCTATAATAAAAAACTATTAGCTATAGTTTAAGTATTTAAAAAATAGAGATATTACTTAGAAGGAGCTAAGCACTAAATTATTATATATTTAAATCATAAAAATCTAACAGTATTTATAATAATAAAGAAGCTAAATTAATAATAAGTTAGATAATAAAAACTAGTTTCTACTTTTAACTTTTAAATACTTTATAAAGTAGGAAAAGAAAAAATAGTGATTAATATACTTAGTTAATAAGCAGACCATATAAGGGATATATTAGAAATATATAATATAATACTTAAATAAAAATTTAACGGATCTTTAAGAAGCTTATAAATAGATATTAAAACAGTAGTCATTATTAAAAACACTTAAAAAAAAAAATAAGGAAGTTTAATAATAGATAACTACTCTAGAATTAGGATTAAGAAATAATTTATGTACTAAATAAATTATAAATGAAACTAATTAAAAACCAACATTTAGCTAAAATACACGGATATTAAGGAATTAAGAAAACTATAAAACGGATTAATAAACACTTCTAGATTCCTAGAATATAAAAAAAGGTTAGAGCTATTCTTTTAGAATGTATTAAGTACAAAAAGAATAAAGTATTAAGATATAAGAAATATAGACTTATATAACTAATTCCTTTACTAGACCTACTATGGGAATTAGTTATAATAGACTTTATTATAGGAATACCAACAACAACCACCTTTTAAGGCTAATAGTATGATATGATACTAGTTATAATAAACTAATTTATAAAATATATATACTTTAAACCTATACATATGGAAATTAAAGTAGATAAATTAGTAACTATACTTATTAAACTACTAATAGTATAATATAGATTACTATAAGAATTTATTATAAATAGAGATAAATTATTTACATTAATATTCTAAAAGATATTTATTAGAAAGCTAGGGGTAGAATACTATTTCTTAATAGCATTTCACCTATAAACAAATAGATAAACAGAATAAATAAACTAAATATTAGAATAATACTTACGAATGTACGTTAATGAATAATAAGATAATTAAATTAATTTACTACTAATAACTAAGTTTATATATAACTTTGTAAAGTTATTAACTATAAGGAAATTACTATTCTACGTGAATTATAGTTATAAGCCTACGGCTTATTAAGAACTATAGAAACTAGATAAAATATTAGAATCTGTAAGACTAAAGGTTAAGGAATTATAATAACTTTATTAGAAAATCATACAGAAAATCACCTATAAAGGAAATCTTAGCAAATAAATTAAGAACAGAACTAAGATTAAGGGACTAATTTTTAAAGAAAGGGATAAAATTTTCCTATTATAAAAAAATTTAGAAATAAAACAACTATTAAAAAAACTGGATTATATTAAATTAGGACTATTTAAGATTAAATGATAAATAGGATTTATAAATTATAAACTATAACTACCTAAGAATATAAGGATTTACTTAGTTTTTCATATTTTAAAATTAGAACCAGCACTACTAAATGCTGAGTTATAGATAAGACTTAAACTTAAGAAAGATACCACTAAGTATAAAGTCTAGTAAATTCTGAACTACTAATAATTTAGACGTTAGTAGAAGTATTTAGTTAAATAGAAAATTATAAACCTAAGAACAATATATAGAAGCTAGTTAGGAACTTAAAGAATAGTTTAAAGCTAATTAACTAGTATTATTAGATAGAGTAGTAAATACTTACTCTAAAACTATATCTAATAAATAAAGAGAATATAAGACGTTTTATTTAAAACCTAAGAAGAAAAATAAAGTAATACTAGATACTATAGATTATAGTATATTAGGTTAATTCTAATAGATTTACTTTTTCTTTTTTATTATATGAACTTTATTAATTAAGGTAAGCTCACGCTGGAATATTTTCTTCTTCTAAGAATCTATTTAGGCTAGCTAATAATAAAGATAAAGCTTATAAGACTTTATAGTAAGTGACTTCTCTTTAGTAATATAAAGTTACTACTAAAGCTTCTTCTTATTCTAATTAAGGTAATTTTATTTAGGCTACGTTATAATAAGATTATACTTTATATTTTAATTAATACACTTAGAATATTACCTAAAAGCTAAATAAACTAGATAATAATAATTATTATTATAATAGTAAGAATAGAGAGATGGTATTTAACAGATATTCTTTTAAACTCTTTTTACTAGATAGTAAGCTTATATTAAGGACGATTCCACTTAAATTATCCTTAGGAAATTAGAAGAATAGAAAAGGTATAAGAGATTTTTATAATCTCAGCTTTTATATAAAGGACTAGCTGTTTTTATACTGTTTATAAAAAAAAGAATAGAATAACCTTCAGGCCAAAAGCTTAGAAAAAGGAGATAATATTATAAACTATAATAAAAAAAAGTATAGCTAAAGAGACGCTGCTATAAAAGAAATAATATAAAAATATATATAAGTAATACTAAAAAATAGAGGTAAATTAGTATAGACAGAACTTATAAATAGAATTACTCTAAAGTAAGTTTAAGTTCTATAGAAAGTAGTACCTAAAGTAGGTTAGATAACCCACTATAGCAAAATATAAAAAAGATAAGTATAAATAATAAAGATAAGAATTTATTTTCTCTTATTTTCTCTAGCAGTATTTAATATACTTCTAATTAGTATATAATATACGTATAAAGGATTTTCTATAAGTATAGAACATTAGATAGCTTATAGTTATTTTTAATTCTTTATAGTTACTCTAAAATTAAGATTTACATCTTAAGTAAAATAGTTTAATACTATTCTGTTAAATCCTAACTTACTGTATTACTTTTTTTCTATTTTTACTAAGTTAATTAACTTCTACTAAGTCTAATAAGCTTTCTGATTTAGAAGTAAGGAAACTAATTAGTATTATATAATTAATTAAATAGCTTATTACTAGTATAACATTATATTAGTAAGTTAGCAACCTGTAATAATAATACTATAAAAGTAAAAAGTAAAAATATATAGTAATTAAGTAAATATATATAATTAGTTTATATAAATTTATATAATAAAAAATTTAAAAACATACTAAAAAACTTTATAATAAATATTAGTGTTAAACTTAGCTAATAAAATAAAGTATAAAATTATAATTATTTTATATAATTTAATATAATACTATGATTATGTTTAATGTATTTAATAGAACTTTTTTAGTTAGTATATATAACTTGCTAGTGTGTACACAAAAATATTAAAATTTATCTATCTTTAAATTAACCTTTTACTATTAAAATAAATACTATTAAGGCTGTACTTATTAATTTAAAATTATAAAATCATCCAAATTATTCTATAACTGTAAAAAAAATATAATATTAATTAATTTATATTATTATACTACTATAAAGGTGTTACTATTTTCTATAAAAAATTTATTAAATCTATTAATATTCTTACTAAAAAGTAAGAAAATAATTTTATTTCTTATATATAAAAGCTAATAGTAACAAGACTTTTATTTATAAATATAATAGTAAAGAATTTTATTTATAATCTTACAGAATATTAAGTTTATAAGAATTCTGTTACTAGTTAGTAGAAGAAATACTTAGATATCTTAAAAAAAAAAATATTTTATACTAATTAACTTATAGTATATAAATGCTAATAATAACTTTTTATATAGTTAATACTTTAATTTTATAAAAAAGAAATTACTAAGTACAACATCTAGCCCTATAATATATATAATATAAATAAAAAAAGTTTTCTTATTAAAGTATTAAATAAGTAGAAAAGAATTTACTATAAGTTAAATAATTAATTAAAAAAGCTTAAGGGTGCTAGGTAGAATAGAAATAGAAATTAAATTATAGTATTAATTTTAGTTTATATAAACAGGTTTTACTTTCTACTAGTACTTATTTATAAAAGCTAGTTAAAAAATATATAAAACTTATAGCTTTAAAATTATAAACTTTTTTTTAAGAGACTTTTTTTACTATATCTTCTACTAGCTAAACAAACAATAATTTAGAATTTAAGTAGTTAATAAAAGTGTTTAATTATTACTTAAAGCTAAAAATAAGAAATAAAAGAAATTAGTACTTACTAATTATTAATAACTATAGATTTTATCTTAACATGTAATTTATTAATTAGGTAATTACTTATTATATAATATTTCTTATTTTCTTTTTTTACTTTACCTATATACTTTAATTACTTAATATAGAGCTATTTTAGCTACTATTAGATTTTTATACTAAAGAAGTAATAAAGTATATACATTAAATACAAGAATTTATTAGAATTACTAAATAGGACTTTTTTAGATTCTTTTAGATTACTTTTAATAAAGTCTTTATATAAGATAATGTATTAAAAAAGTAGCTAAAAACTAGCTTATATTCTTTTACCTTTAAGGTAATTCTTAACTCTTTACTAAAAAAGTGTAAAAAAAGAGTTTTTATACCTCCTTTATAACATAAACTAATTATATTTTTATTAGTAAAAAATATAAAAAAGATCTAGAAACTATTTAATACTATAATTTTAAGAATAAGCTAGAAAGAAAAGTAGCTCTAATTAACTATATAGAAACTAGTAGATATAAAGAATTTGTTAAAAAAGAAAGTAGAGAAGCCTAAGCTTATCTTAAAAATAAAATATATATATATATATACAAAAAAAGCATATTTAAAGAGGTTTAAGAAATAAATAAAAATAATTATCTTTTTTTTAACTTCTAAAAGGTGTTCCTTGCACGTAATTTTTAAACTAAAAAAGAACTAGCTATTCTTTAGAAATAGATAAAAAAAAAGACTTAAGATAATAGCTAAAAAGTAAAAAAGACTTACTATTAAGTAAAAAAAGTAAGAACGTAAAGTTATAAAAATCTAAAAAAAAAATTAGTATAAAGTAGAATAGAAAAAAAAAGCTTATATATGAGAAAATTTTATACACTAAAAAAGCTAAAAAGCAACTTAAAAATAACTTAAAATTAATATAGAGTTAAAAAAAGAAGAAATTTAAAGCAACTACTACTATTATAAAACCTTTTTAAATATAGATAAAAAGAAAGTTCTTTTAAAGTAAATCTATCTTTAACTTATTTAAAGCATATAAAGAAGCTTTTTACGTAATTTAAAGATAATATAATTAAGATAGGCTAATTTACAGATTTTAGTTACTTATTACACTATAAATTAAAACAATTTTAACTATTATTTAGTTGTAAATAATCTTATTTTTAAAGTAGTAATATAGTTAACTAAGTATACACACTAACTAGCTATATACACTAATTAAAAGAGTTCTAAGTAAGTAGATTAAATAAGTAAATAAGTTATTTTAAAACTTACTAAAAATCAAGAATTCGCACTTAAATATCTTAATAACTATATAATAATAAATTCTAAAACTTTAATAGGCATTTCGGAGTACTTTTAAATAAATACCATTAAATTTTTAGCTGCTAGAAATTAATAGTTATTAAGATAATAGAATTTCAGTCCTCTAATTTTTTTTTTAAATATCTTAATAACTATTAATTGCTAGCTTTTAAAAATTTAATGATATCTATTTCAAAGCACTTCAGGTTACCTGTTAAATTTTTAGAATTTATTATTATATAGTTATTAAAATATTTAAGTGTAAATTCTTAATTTTTTAGTAAGTTTTAAAATAACCTGTTTACTTATCCAACCTAGTCACTTATTAAATACATTATAACAAATAAAAATATTAGTAAATTTTTATACTTTTAATTATTTTGCTATAAGTTCTTATATTAATAACGTTTTTAGTATAAAATTACTATAAAAAAAAGTAGTTTTATAAAAAAAAAAGGACCCACTAATTTATATATAAAAAATAATTTTATTTTCTTATTTTAAATAAAAAGTTTTAACAAATTTAGTACTAAGAAATTCTTAAAATAAAAAATAATATTATGTGTAGTTAAATAATAATTACTATATATAATAAATATATAATAACAAAAGCTATAAATAAAATAAAAAAGTAGTAAATAAGCTATTTATACTATAAGTTAGTCAGTTAAAAAGTTTTAATAAAAGTTTTTATATATATACTAATAATTAACTAAAGAGTGTATATAATAAATATATTTATTTAATTAAATTTACTAATAAAAGTAATTATTATTATACTTATAATTATATTATTTATAAGTAAAAAAGTTTAAGTAGTGTTAAACATAGTAATAAAAAATATTTAAAATTTATTTACTTTAAAAATTATATTTATTTTATATATTTTATGTAGTTTAATATTTTAGTATATAAACTTAATATTTAAAATTAGCTTAACTAAAAAGTAAATAATATAAGTAATAAAAATAGTATATACTATTTTTTAAAAAAATAGCTATAAAAATAAACTATAAAAAATTTAACTAACTATAGTTTAAATAGTATTTATACACTAAATACTTTAGTTTTTATTTACTTTATATACTTAACTAGTTTATTTAACTTATTTTAAAATCTAGTTATAATAAAAGTATTATATAAACTAAACTTTACTAGTACTTTAATATAGTAATTATAACTATTAATACTAGTTTTTTAGTATAACTAAATATAGTATTAGTTAATAGAAATAACTAAAATTTATTATTAAATTAAAATTATTAAAGCTTTATAGTATATTTACTATTACTAAAATTATATTATACTAAAAGTAAAAAAACTTATTGTCTTATTTACAAAACTATAAAAAATAATAGTAAAAATGTTATTAATATATAAATAAATTTTTTTAGGTATTTTAGTTTTAATTTTAACTTATTAGAAAGTACTAATAAATACTATAAATAAATAAATATTTACTAACTTTTACATTACTTATAGTATAATATTACTAATATTAAAAATAAATTAAAGTTATAAATTAATTTAACTATATTTTTTAGTTTATAATTTTAAATGTTTAGTAACTTTACTATTAAGAAGTTTACATAAATATACTTTAAAATATAGTATTAATGTATAGCTATTAATAGAATATTACTAAAGTAATATAAAATAGTAATTATATTAAATAAAAGTATATAAACTATTAAAATTAACTTTATAAATTATATAAAAAAGTTTATAAAGTATATAATTGTTTAAAATTTTTAATTAAAACTTTTATATAACTTTATATTAATTTTAATAAGTTTAAAACTAATAGTATAAAAATATAACTTTAGTTATATAAACTTAAAACTTTATACTATAAAAATAAAGTACTAAAGTATATTTTAAAGTATAAGTATATTTTTATAGTTAAGTAAATATAATTTATATAAAAGTATTTAAATTAGCTATAACGTATTCTATAAGTAAGTAGGTTACACAAGCGAGCGGGTTACCTTAAAACTTACTAAAAAATCAAAAATTCGCACTTAAATATCTTAATAACCACTTAATAATAAATTCTGAAATTTGAAATTTGAGCTTTTCTATATGCATTACAGCGTTTCTAAAGGTTGCATGAAAATTAGTTAAGTAGTTTTTAAGATATAGTAATATAGCATGGTTTTAGCTCCTAAATTACTATGTCTTGGAAACTACTAAACTAATTTTCATGCGACCTTTAGAAACGCTGTAATACATATAAAAAAGCTTAAATTTCAGAATTTATTATTAAGTAGTTATTAAGATATTTAAGTGTAAATTCTTAATTTTTTTAGTAAGTTTTAAGATAACCCACTCGCTTATGTGATCCACTCACTTATAGAATATATTATATATTTTTAGTTTAAAATATATTAAAAAAGAGTTATATACTTATTAAAGTAACATTAAAACATAATATTAATATAATTTTAATAATAAGTAACTTTAGTGCTATTATTAGAAATTTTCTTATTTTATATTAAAATATAGTATATACAAAAATTACAATTTTCTAGAAAACTATTAACTATATTTAAAATATATTATAAAAAACTATTTTTAAGAATTTTTTTATAGTAGTTAATATAACTATATAAGTATGTAATTTTTTTTATACTATTTAGTTTATTTCTAATATAATTATAATATTTACTTAATACTAAATTATAAAGATAATAAAAGTTATAGTAAAATAAAATTAAAAAAAGTATAAAATACTTAAATATAAAAAAACCCTTTTTTATATAACTTATTTAGTAAGTTATTTTAAAGTACTTTTAAAACTTAACTTATACTATTAAGTAAAATTAAGAAAATAATTACTTTAGTTACTTATTTAAGCTGTAAACTTAGTATTTTAAAAAATATAATTACTATATTATAAGTTATTTATAGAAGTTAAATAATTAGTTTAATAGCATAAAAAATAAATATAATAAAAATATAAACGTTATTTAAAGATTTTAAAATAAAATTTATTGTTTAAAGAAAAAAAGTAAATAAAAAAAAGTAAATAAAAAAGTTAGAGAAACTAAAATAAAGTCTAAAAACTTAGAAAAAAAGCATATAAAGTTTAAAAATAAAAGTAGTATAATAAAAATAATAGCTTTAAAAAGTGTATTTTATTTATAATATTACTTAAATTAACGTTTATTATAGTAGAGTAAAGTAAGAATTACATTACTTTAATAGTTTTACTTAATATAAGTTAATAGAATAAAATAGTTAATTATTAAAAACAGTTAAATAAATATTACTAAATAAGTTATGTAAATATTTAAATAAGGTTTACTTACTTTTTTTTTATATAAGACTTTTTTAAACTAAATAAAATTTGTTTCTAATTAATGTAGTAAATTTCTTTACTGTATTATAAATTAAATTTAAAAATAAGCTTTTAATTTCTATTTTTTAAAAATTTATTACTAATTTAATTTAATACTAAAAATAAATTTTATAATAATATTACATGTTTAAAAAAAAGGTGTAGTTTAACTATATAATATATTAATAAATAAAACTTAATTAAAGTATTTAACTACTAGTTTAATAAAAAAAAGTAGCTAGTTAAATTATTTTATGTTTTTATATTATTTTTTTAGACTTGTAGATGTGAGTAAGTAGGTAAGAATTAAAAAGTATTTTAATTAATTAACAACTAAATAAAGCTATCTTATATATAAATAATAAATAAAATATACTAAAAAAAGGATTTATAAGCTACTAACGTTACTAAAAAAGAATTTGTAATATAAAATAATTATATTACTTAATTACACACTCTCTATTTAAAATAAATAATAAAAGATGTAAAATAGTATAATAATCTTAAAATATATAAATAATAGATATATTTTGGTTACATAACTAGTATGTTTTTTAAAATAAATTATTAAATTTATTATTTAAGTCCTAATTTAAAATTAACTATTTATTTAAATTTAAATGCTAACTTAAATCTATGTGCTAGCTTAAATTTAAGTATTAATTTAAATTTAAATACTAGTTTAAATTTAAGTACTAAGTTTAAGTTTAGGTTTTCTACTTTTCTTTTTTAATTAACTAATTAATCTTGTTCTTTAGAGTAGAATTTTTGTAAATTTTGTTATTAATAAAACATTAAATTAAAGAATTTAGCGTTTAATTTAGTTATTAAATTAAAATATTAACGTAAGAGTAGTTACTAAACTAGTATATCTTTTAGTAAATATATATTAATATATAAAATTAGATAAGAATTTAGCCTTAAAGTATTATAAAAAAGTAAAGAGTATTAAATTATAGTAGTTATAGTTAAACATAGTTTTAAAAAGTTTTAATAAAATTCTTAAACTTTAGAAAAGACTTTTTAGCTATTTTTTTCTTAAAAGATTATAAGACATTAATTTTGCGAATTTTAAATAGAAACTTAATATAGCTACTATAAAGTTTTTTTAGACTCTAATATTACTAACTTTAGATAGTTTAAGATTCTTAATAATAGTAACTATATTTTATTAATTTTTAATTTATTTTTTTATACTCTAATTTCTTTTATAAGTCCTTAATAACTTGTATTTATTTTTAATATTTTGTAACTAAAATTTATATATTAGCATAAGTAGCTTTTGTAAAACTATAAACTTACTATATACTATAAATTAGTTACAAATAAGTTTAATATATGTAGCTAAAATTATAGTTATAATATATATTAAAATATAGTTAATAGCTAACTTCTATTAAATATAATTTATTTTTTTATTTTTATACTTATAATAAATATTATTTTAATATAAAATCTAACTATTATTAAGCTTTATAATTAATATAGTAATAGGTTTAATTAATTACAGATAAGATTTTTTAGATTTAGTAAGTATAAGTATATTTATTTTAAATAAATTAATATATTCTTAAATACCTGCTTACGTTATTGTATTTTAAATAATAAATATTTAAAAAATCTAATTATAAAAGCTTATAAGTATAATATTTAACTATTAAATATTTTAAATATACTAAATAAAAGTTTTTATAATAAATAAGTTAATAAAAAAGCTTTAGTTATAGAATAATTAACTATATACTATACAAAAACTAACCCAGGCTTATAACTATAAATAAGTAAGTAAGAATTAAAAAGTATTTTAATTAATTAACAACTAAGCAAAGCTATCTTATATATAAATAATAAGTAAAATATATTAAAAAAAGAATTTATAAGCTATTAACGTTACTAAAAAAGAATTCATAATATAAAATAATTATATTACTTAGTTATAGTAGACTTTGCCTTATATAGTACTATATTCTAATTATAAAAAAATCATGCTTTTTATTTAGTATTTAATAGAAGTCTAAGGCTTAATTAATATAGTTAAATATTTTTATAATAAGAGTATATTTATTTTTGTCTACTTTTGCTAGCTAAGCAACGTGTATATAAAGTTTTATTTATTAAGAGTTAATCTCTTATAGTACTTACATAAAATGTTATTATTTTATAGGTTTTAATTAAATTAGCTTTTAAATTAAAATCTATTATTTATATAACTAGAGGGCTAGTCTATTAACTAATATTATTTTAATTAACACTAAATATTACTAAGTTTAAATAAACTAGTAACTCTAAAAGAGTTAACTCTTAGAATAGTCTTTTATCTATATTAAGGATTTACCACCTAGTGCGTTAATCTTTTTATTCATCTTCATAAACATCTTTTCGAATTTTGTTTCAAAATTTGTTATTTAATTCTTAATCACTTTAAGTCGTTCTAAACCTTCGTCTAATATATAGCTAGTACTAGAGCAAGTAGAGCTACTTCTTCTTCTGTCTAGGCTCCTAGAGCTTCTTCCTCTTTTCAGACTTCTTGTCCTCCATGGCGTCTCCGGAATTCTTAGGCTACTTGCCCTTATTAAGCGACATTTAAGAACCTCAGTCTAATATAAGCGTTTAGCTCTCTTCAGCTAAGGTATTTCAAGCCCCTTATTAATATAGAAATCCTTTATTATCTTATTAGCTTTGCTTTTCCAGATAGCTCTGCAGCCCAATTAGTTAGGGAACTTATAACTACCATCCTCGTACTCGAGCCAAACAGCACAGTCTAGATACCTTTTTAGGTTATCACCCTCTTTAGCGGCGACCCCTTTAATTTAAATAAACCCTTTTCGATCTTTCGGTGAATCCTCATTCATTTTGCTTCGTATATTAATGCGCTCGGTCTTTAGCAGCTACTTTAGGTAGCCTCTGGCTGCTTTTTCTCTAACGTCTGCTGCGTCCTTAAAGGCTATGGGATTCCTCTGCCCCTTCTTTTCGATAAGGAACAGACACCTCGTTATTATTGGGTTCCTAAGTACATCAGTGGTCTCTATCGGTGCCATTGCCAACATTCTCTCGCCCTTTTCAGTCAAACCTGGTTTCCATTCGGTTGCAGGTTTTCGCGATTCTTTTGCCTTCTTAGTGGGGGTGGGAGTTGCTGGCTCCTTAGCAGGTGTGGGCGTTGCTAGCTCTGGTTGCCCTAAGAGGACTACTTCCAAATATATCTTCTAGTCTAGGTACTTACGCTTGTTGATAAATTCGTCCAACCTCTAATTCACTTCACCTATTTTCTGATTCGCCTCGTCATTAGCAGGTTTCTTTTTGACGCGGCGAATGAATGGCATGGCCTCCTGATAATACCCTGCTAGTCCTTGGTAATCGATTGTCCATTAGTCGACTGGCTCAACCCCATCATCCTCGTTCATCTTCTCGATCCGATCGTTGATTCCGTCCAACTATTGGAATGCGGCCTTGGATTTAGGATTTTTCTGAAGGTGAGCAATATGTGTTGTGGCCTCCTAATATACTTCACGGTATTGGAGGTTAGAGCCGGCGTTTCGTGCTCAACTTCCATTCCGTTCTGGTCATCGTCACTGTCATCATCATCGCTATTGCCAGCACCCTCCCAATCCTTTAGCCTGCCTCTGAAAATGTTTCGTTAGACATTTGGACGTGGTGCCTCATCCTTGCGCGTTCCTTCCACGCACAGCCCTTGCGTCAAACGCCTACACCAACCACAACGCTATCGTTCCATGACCATTCAAGAGCCCATTAGCTTCGACTCTCAAACTCAACGGTCCACTCGCTCGCTCTAGGGCATGCCATGGATGGGCCATCATGATGAAGACGTCTAGCCTCCGAAGAGCTTTTCAACATGGCATGCAAAGTCTCGTCCACACGAGCAAAACAAATAACGTCCCGTGATCCCGAGGACCGACTCGAAAATGAGTAGGATTCACTTCCTAAAGCTACCCAGAAGATACGAGCTATATGGCCGTATGCAAGAAAACAACCATAGGTATGTGTTACCGTAATTGGGGCTTGTGGAGATTGAGAGACTGAACAAAGATTGCATTGAGGACCCCAGAATTTAGAGGGCGAGCAGAGGCTATATACAGATGAGTAATGCCAAGCCGGCTGATTGTATATCCGACTAGCAGGAGGTCACTTTACGGCAATAATATGGATCTAGGAAGCACACCCAACCCGGATACCGTAGGACAGACCTTCAGAAACACTTTTCTGCACCCAAACGAACACCCCAAGGAAGATATGGCCGGACGATGAAGCTACGATGGCTTTCGGGTTCGCGAACGCGCTTTATCGGCCACGCGCTCAGGCGACACATTGGAACTCGACATTGTGTTCCTCCCAAGATGCTTCAAGGTCGCTCAGCCACATATCACCCTCCTTCTCGCCTTCGTCCTCTACCTTAGTCTCAGGAAACGCGACTACCTTCCACTCCGACCCATCTCGGTGTCGCATCGCAGTCGCGACCATCTTGTCGAGATTGTGACTTGCTTCCTCGCCACCCTTCTCTAAACCCGGCGTATAAAACGGGTAGTGGATCAACGCCCACTCAGAGACATCCTCGGGTGAAGAGCTGGTGTTGAACGGAATTGTCTCGTTGTACAGCCTACCGAGATGCACGGTGACGGTGTGGGGGACCTCTGATGTCGGCTGATCCGGCTGCAATTCCCACGCCTTCAAGAGCAACGATACGGCCTCGCCGAGACGAGCTGTGTACACAAGAGGATGTTCGAATTGAATCGTCGCCGCCGGAATCTCAATGCGCACATCGCGGAAGCTCGCGGCCATCATCCATACGTTTCTAGCATGCTCATTGTTTGGAAGGTCCTGGAGGCGATGTGTCGTCCGAGCGCGACAGCCACCCAGATACTTGGCGACGGACTCGTTGATCTTGATGAGTAGGCTGCCCTGGTTGAAGAGCACCCAAGCGGCCTCCTCCTTGATCGCTCGAGATACGAGGAAGATATTGAATCGCCCGAAATGCTGCTTGGAAATGCCGGCCCAGAGACCGTTCCACTTGCCGAGCATTTTGCATGATGTATTTCCATGTTTTTGACAAGCGTCGCGCTCGCGTCGAGTTGAGGTAGGCCCGCAACACTCCTTCGCGCTAACCGGCTGAACGATGTTGAGCCCAGCTGCGTATATGAGCTCCCTGATTTCTCGAGGGAAGCGGCCTAGGATGCCGAAGCCTCCTTCTCCACGAACAATCTTGGAAGGAAAGCGCTTGCGAGAAACGGGCTTTGTGGGCGAGTCATCGTAGGGCGATTTCTTCGGCGATGTCCTCTTGGTCGGAGTCTTTTGAGGACTTCTCAGCTTCTTAGCCAGTCTTCAAAGTATTAACATTTGCCCTGAACGCTTGAGGGTCGAACACCTACCTCTCCATTGGAGACGCGGACCGCTTCGGGCTAGCAGACACAAAGCGTCCATCCATTCCCCTCTTTCGCGGCGATAGGGTGCTCGGTGAATCGCATGTCTGAAATACAGGTGGCGGCGACGGAGTCCTTGAAAGAACGGTCAACTCTGATACATCTGACAGCGCTGGTGAAGCGAGGCGACCGCGAGTGGCGGGGATGCGCAGCATGTCTCGTGAAGCCATGGTTCTCTGGAGCTGGGATGCAGTTAGAAAGCACAGAGAATGTGTGTGCTGAAGAGAGTGAAGCTTTGGAGGGCGCGGCTGGAACAAGACTGTATCAGCAGGGAATCACCTTCACCTCGAGGATGTCTGCACGCATCGGCCTTAGGTGGACTAATTCGTAAGAGAAGCAGATATTTGCATTGCTCTTTCACCACTACGAAGACTTCGTCCATCCTTCACTTTCAAACATACCAGCGCGCGGCCGTCCTAGGAGCCGTCTAGGACTATCGTGCCTCTAACAAGCGTGTACCGCCTATAACGCGCTTTAGCCAGAGTTGTGACCTCATTCACCACTTCTTGGTCTGCAGTATGAGCACTGGGAGCACTGAGGCCTCTGAGTGACGTCACCAAAATGGAAAGTGAGTTCTAAATCCTGCGATGAATATCTCACAGTGCGCATGCGCCACGTTTCGGGTATAGAGGTTTTGCAGAGCGCACAGCTACTAAGAGCAAAATTGATTGACGAGAACACTGCTATCAAAGTCCACCGTAAGCTCCAGACACATGCCTATTTCTCCGCGGACAGCAACGTGTCATATCTCGAGGACTTGATCATATCTAGATCGAGCGCTGCCTGAACCTCAGCATCTATATCAGCCAGATAGCGCTCCTCAGTCCACTCCGGCTGCCACCCAATCTTATACGCATTTACGGGCACAAGATCCCCGGTCGACGTGCACATAGCCCGGATGTAGAGCTCCGGGAGGCTCATGGCCTCTGCTGCCATCTTGTAACTCGGCCACGTCTTGACGCTAGCATCTGCCACCAGCCCACGCGCATGGAGGGATGTAGCGATGCGGTCCATGACGGCCCAGTACGGTGATCTGTGGTTGAAGCCAAAGTAGTGGCCTTGCTCGCCGCTAGGCATCGGCTCTTTCTGCAAGATCTTCGTTGTGAGGAGAGCGTAGAGAGATACGAGGTCCGATATATGCACCGCAGGCGGGCGCTGTGGAATCATTAGTGCGTTCTTTCGGAGTAACGACCTAGAAGTCTGAGCTTACGCCTTCCACGTCGAACTTGTAGACTTGCTTGTGCGCAATGCTGGTTCTGACATATGTCGGGATGGACGAGGACAGCTTGCTCCACTCGCCACTGCCTGTGCCGTCTACCGAAGAGTCAGCATTCGTGGAATTTGGAACGAGAGAACTACTGACAGACATGTGGTAGCGCGACATTGAAACTGGTAACACCTTGCGCCTTGGCTAGTTCGGTGACAAGAATGTTGGTCTGTCGGACAGGATTCGGCCCCCCGATTTCCTTCTCCTTCTCGAATATCGCATCGGTGTCTTTGACCTCGCCGTACGGCCAGCCACCCTCGATAGAAAGGAGCGCAGTCACGGATGACTGACACAAGTCAGCGCATTGTTAGACAAGTAGGTCTCCATGAGACTTGCCTGGACGAAGTATGTCTGCGCTCCGGAAGCTTTCCGGCGCTCACCAAGAGCATTGATAAGGTTGGCAGCAAGCTGCGTAGCCATAGAGCTTGCTATATGAAGGACGATGTCGATCTCATTACGAAGCACGGCTTCGCTCACACTAGCTTCATCGCTAAGATCGACTTGGATCACATTGACGCCATCGATCTTGGACAAGCGCTGGGCTTGTTCTTCCGATCGCACTGTGGCGTAGATGCGGGAGTCCTTGATTGGGCTGCTTGTGCGAGATAGGAAGTCCGCGAGGATGGAACCGCCGCTGTGGTTGTTGTTAACTTGGAGCGGTTGGAGAGATGGGAGAGGTTTACATGTAGCCAGCTGCACCGGTGATGAGGATATTCTGGGTCATATTGGTAGCTGAGGGATCTGAGGTTCTAAAGATATGAAGGGTTGGTTTGACTTACAAGTAAAATGCCATGTCTTTACTTATACTCTAATTCCATACTCGAGAGCGTCCACTTTAAGCTGTCTGCGTTGTTGCTTTGCTAGCGCGATGGAAACGCGCGGGCAGCTGCTTACACAAGAGAGATGGGATGAAACATTGCATCAACGTCCATAAAAGTTCGACTCAACGGACAATCACGTAAGAGAGAGGACACGGAGATGCACTGGTGGTGGAACAAGGAGCAATCATCCAATCAGATTGCCCGACACTAAGCCAGGAGCGATCTAGCAGAAAGCGACCGGAAACCCGCGCAACTCCGTCCATGACGAATGCAACTCCCGACATGCTAGCCAATATGCTCCGCCATCAACGCCAACGTTGTACACACATTTTTCTTAGAACACCTGATTGAGAATGGAATCCCGCGGAGAGAATAACGATATGCGTTCCAAGGGTCGTCCGGCAATCGCCCGTCGCTCTGTGGGCTCCAATCCGCCGCTCCTCATGCTTGGTAGCTAATTTATGGGATAGTGTGACCAGTGTCGCTCTCGAAAAGTAAGAATTTTTGATTTCGGCCATGAAAAGAAGACTCTAAGAAACTGACAAATCGTCCACCCGCAGATCGGCTGTGACCGAGGCTCGCCCTGTTCGCATTGCGTTGCCGCCAAACTTGAATGTACCTTCAGTGCTGTCGTGTCCCATGCGGCAGCTCCCAAGCAGAGAGTGCTGATATCGGCACAGTAGTAAGTTGCCTCCTCACCGCCTTTCGATCGCAGTATGTATGCTACCAAGTACTAACGTGGTGGTTGCTCCTCAGCGAGCAGAAGATCGACGGCATTGCGCGGGACATCGATGGCATTAAAGCTCTTCTCCAAGGAATCAGCGCGTCTTCTGATAATGACCACTCTAAAGTTGACTCGCTTCAGCGCCTCAGTACTACTGGCTTGGCCAGCCCTTTCAACGAGCAAAAGTCAGTTTCTATCTGCGATGAATCTCAATGGGACCATTCAGGTCACATTATCGACTTTGTAAAGGCCGTGGTAAACGACAGGGACTCCAGATATGTTGAACCTGAAGCAGGTGAGGTACTCTTGTCGCTGAGAAACCTCGTAAAGGCTTTGGAAGATCCTACTCCTATACGTAATTCTTATCTACCGAAAGCCGCCGATTCTACCATGCCTCCCCTGGAAGCTGTCCTTGCGGTACTGAGGTGGGCGAGAGGTTAGTCGCTCACATTAAAGCAATGCCAAGCTCATATAAGTATACTAACCCGGAAATTAGATCTTGGAGAGAATGTCAAAACACCCTGGTTACCGGAGATACTTCCTCGGCAGCATTTCACGGAAATATGCCAGAAGGTATACTTCTCAGTCGACGATTACTCCGAAATCGACTTCATCCTCGCCAATGGCTACTTATCCTACACATTTTTCGAGCACGCTGCGATATCTGGGCGTGAAGACTACTTCGAACACTGTCGCCTCTGTCGAATGAATATTGAGAGCGCGCTCTCGCGACTTCCACTCCTTTTGCCAGCTACCATGAATGTCATTGCGGCGTTGACGCTAGGAGTACGTCTAGTTAATATTATCTTGATTACTCTAAGAACAAACATCGCTTATATTCGCCACAGGTGTTTCAGGCCATTGAAGGTTCTGAGACAACAAAGGCCTGGACCTATATCTCGACTGCCGCGAACCTTTGCCAAACGCTAGGGTATCATTGCCCTCAGTTCGAGAAAACATCCGACGAAACCAAAAGAGCTGCTCAAGAACGCCTATTTTGGACCGTTTATAAATTGGATAAGGGACTTTCATTTCGACTCGGTCGCTCCTCAAATATTCGTGATGACGAAATCACGTTGCCAATAGACCTCTCCGATGAGCCCACCATGATTGCCAGGACGCAGGGCAGGATATATGATCAGCTTTACAGCCCGACGGGTCTTTTTCGACCAGACGATGAACGCGGACACATAGCGCAAGCACTTGCTACGGAGCTGCGGGACCTGATTAACGAATCGCATGATGATGTTTTCGTACGTTCTTATGACATCTATTGCTTTCGGCCACTACGCTCAATACACTGACGCGAGGGATAGACTGTCGCTGGCCAGCCTCGCGGCACGCCGTCGGATCAGACACGAACCATCTGGCTACAGAGCAACTTGATCTGCCAACATTCTTTACTCGCGCAGGTCCTTAGGGCAGTTCCCAGTTCAGTTTCGGGAGGTTCTCTCACTAGTATTCCGAATGATTGCATTAAGGTCGCTCGCGACTGTTTAGACATGCACGAGCAGTGTATGAGAACGATCCGGGACTGCAAAAACGATCCATTTATGATGAGGAGATATATAAACTGGTGAGTTCTTCTCTTGTTCGCCAATTCTATCGTCCCCTGCGGTACTAGAACAAATTTCTGAGAATACTTTCCGACTTTACTCGGTAAGGCATGTGCTGTAGCTTGCTCTCGCTAGACCAAGCCTTCCGAGAGCGGTGTAGGCTACCGGATCTCATGCTGACCGTCTAAAAATTAAGGGCAATATTGCATACTCCCTTCGTTCCATTCAATATCCTGTTCACTCGCGCAGTCCAACTCCTAGACATTACCGAACTAGGCCGTTTAGATCGGTTTGCAGCCTCATTGCAACCAGACCCGTCTTCGACAGAATCGCCCACGCATCCATATCGCTTGTATCGACTTCTTTGTCAGGCTGCACGACTCTACTTCAACTGGAACGCTGCCTCGTCGGCCGCGGATCAGGCGCTCATCCAAAATTTGTCCCAGTCCAGTGGAGTGTTTGACTTTGCGCAGTACGGGATGGATACCGGAGCTACGACAGGTGAAGGGCTCATAGCGGGCGGGAATGAGCTGAGTGAGTGGTATTATGAGAACCAGCAGATCATGAACTTGCTAAATGATAACGTACTTTATTGATGAGAGCCCGTAATTTATTGCTAGATCAGCCGTTTCACAATACTGTGCACTTTACACTCACCAAAACCCCGTTGCTCTCTGGTGTGATTGTGAAGCCAACCTCTCACTTTGTGCAGGCATGCGTATTGGTGCATCATTAACAAGGCATAGCTAGCAGGTTGTGACTAACAGGTCATGGCTAACAAGTCGATGCAGATGAGGCTTGGCATAGTGAAGGCACCCCCCCGACTGCAGGAGTAGGAGTTTTGTGCATTGATGGAGGAGGCACGCGCGGTATTATACCCTTGACAGTGATGAAGCTAATTCAAGATCGTCTTGGTCCAATTCCACTTCAAAGGTGTATCACGATGAGTTTTGGGGTCAGTATAGGTAAGTTTCCCAACACGGACCTTGGTCAGAACTAATACTCACAATATAAAGGTGTAATTATCACTATTAATCACTTTATTCTAGGACGACCTCTAGAAGACTCAATCAAAACGTTCTCCGAAATGGCGGGACGTGTCTTTAAACGACGGGTTTCTTTCCATATCCCACTAATTTCCGCATAGTTGAGATTGTGCTATCGCATTTCTCTAACAGCCTATACCTACTATGGTTAGTAATCATCCATTAGATTGGTTTTTCACTAATTATAATGGAGTTGGTGAACGCAATGGTAATCAAGGTAAGTTTCAAAAAGGCAATTATAGTATCCCCCTAACAATTCTCCAAAGCACGCCATTATAACGCTAAAGGATGGGTTTAGGAACGTTCTACTCCAGGAAATATAAGATTAGCCAAACTTACTACCTGGCTAATAACTAAGTATTAGTGCACGTTTTGCATCTGCTGTACCTAGGTATGTCTTACTTTCTTTATTTCATTTCATACAGCTAACTATACTTCGCAGTTTCTTTCCACTAAAACACATTAATGAAGTTAGCACCTTCTAAGATGCAGGGCCTTTTAAAAATAATTTACTACTCTAGGCACTTTTAAAGGTATGAACAATATTTTCACTTCTTAAAAAGCCTAACTTTATTATATTCCTAGGTACTAGTAAACTAGGACAAAAGAATTACAAAGTATCAATGGAAAACTACCATAATATTTGGAAGAATAAAATATTCGCACAAATCCGCAATCTAATTCTAAAGAAAATGCGCAACAAAATAGTAAAATAAGTCTATAAAACAATTAGCTTATAGTACAAATTCTTCCTAAAATTTACTATTTTAGTATTAACTTTAAAACTACTAAACTAAGACTTAATAATATAAGAAGTATAACTAAGCTAATATTAAAAGTAGAAATAAATTAACTATTATTTATAAGTATTAATAAAATAGCACACTATTTAACTACCTTTTTATTTTACTTTAAATTAGACTCGTTTCTAAAAAAGTATAATAGAAAATATATAATTATAAAGTATATTCTATACTTAATATAGTATAATAATTTAGTATTTAAAACTTTATTTAAAAAATTATTAAGAAACATTATTAAATTATAAGTAAATAATTAGCTAATACTTAAATTAATTAGTAATTTTTTTTGTTTTAAAAAAAACTAAAACTTTTACATATAAGTATATATAAAAACATTTAATAAGTTTATAGTATTTTTAAAGTAAGGTTATATAAAAGCTTATAATATTAGTAAATTACTTTTTTCTATAAAAAGACTAGTAGCTATGTAAAATTTAAATGCTTTTTTTAGTAAAATAAATTATATTAAGTAGAAAAAGCAGCTAATTAAAAGCTAGTTACTTTTTAAAAAATAGTAGTAAATTTAAGTATTAAGTAATAAAGTACCTACTATTATTTATTACTTTATATATTTATTTTATAAATTTTCATTTAAAAATATAATACTAAAACTTATTTATGCTATATATTTGTAATTCTAATATTTAGTTAAATAAGTATACTTTAAAATATATTAAAAATACTTACTTATATATTACCTTTAAATTAACAAATTAAACTTTTTAAGAACTTTATATAATTAAATAATTTAAAACTATTTTAGTAATACTAATTTTAGTATAAAAGTTCTATTATATTATAAAACTAAAGTATGTATTAAAAGTAAGTTTAAAACTAAATTTATAATTTAATAACTAAATTAGTTAAATTAGTTTAGTACTATTAAATAGTTTATACTTTATCAGAAGGCAGCAAGATATAGATAAGATTAATAACTATAATAATAATATATAATATATAATATAAAGTAAATTATAAGACGTAGCTTATAAAACTACGTATAGAAGCTATAAATAGAATATATATAAAATTCTAAAAGTAAGAGGACCCGCACGGTCTGTATAAAAACTCTATATAATACTTAATTTAAATAAACTTAAAAGTAATAGTTTTTATAGAATTATATTATAATAGTACTTTTTTTTTAAACCTGTAGTCTCTACAGTCGCTTTAAGAGCTAGGCTTTTTAAAATATTACTAATAAAATACTTAAATTACATCTAAAGTATTTTTTATCTAGTAAGTAGAAATCTTAGTTAACTTATTATATCTAGTTTATCTAACTATATACTTTAGTTATAGAGTGCTATTATGGCTATAGTAGTCTTAATAAAAGTTAATAATCTCTTTAATAAATCACTTCTACTTACTATTAATGTCTATTAGCAGAGGAGGTGGAATCTGCTAGTAAAATAATAAATTAATTATAATAAAATAAAATAGGTTAATATAGAACACATTAAAAAAGTAGAGTTTATTTAGTAGTTTAAGATAATAAATATACAGTAATATAATCTCTATAACTTAAAATAGGCCTAGATTCTTTTAATCTAGTTTCTTTATAGAGTGTAAAGTCTTAATATTCTAGGCATTCAGCTATATAGAATTTTCTATATAAAATAAGTAGGCAGGACGGTAGTATATGTTTATTTAGTCTTTATAATAGGCTTATATAGTTAATAGTTTAGTATATAAATAGTTTATAATATTCTATATTTTAGCTATAAACTTTTTAGAGTCTTAGTTTTATATAGAGTAGGTAATAGCTAATAGTTTAAATCTAACTCTTAAATAAAAGTTATAATTCGCAAAGAATAAAGAAATAGTAGTGTTTTCTAAGTAGATAGAGTTTAAAATAAACTTAGCTAATAATAGCTATTTAAACTAGTTATTCTATAAGTAGCTAATATATAACTATAGGTACTACTTAAAAACTATATTAATATATTTTAATTAATTATTAGTTTCAGGATAATACGTAGTTAATAGTAGGGTTATAATCTTTAACTAATAATTTAAGTACTTTTAGAATTTAGAGATAAACTAGAGTCTGTAGTTAGAGAAAATAGTACTTAATAAAATATAAAGCTTTTATATATATATTAGAAACAAACAGGCAGTATCTTTAGTATTATAACTTATTTAATAAGAAATTAAATACTTTATTTTTATTAAATAGTAGGTTATAGTTATTACAGCGTTATAATAGCTGCTTAGTAGTAAATAAATAATAAAGTTTATAAATACATTCTTTCAGACACGGTCTGAAATAAATAGTGGTTTTAAAACTCTTTAATAGACTTCTCTTAATAGAATAGTATAGTAGTAGATATAGTAGTTATAAAGCTAGTAGATAATAAAGTTATATATACAGGGCTAGTAGTACTTACGGGATAATAATATATATATCTTATTACAGCCTATATAGCTAGTAATAGGGTTCTTATAGTAAAAATAAAATAGTTTAGCTTTTAGCTTATCTGTATTAGGTATATAAAGTCTTTTTTTATATTATAAATATCTATCTATCTTAACACACTTAGCTAGTGTTAGGTATTCATTCTTATAATTTCTATTTCATAAGTTAATTAGTATAAAGTTAATTATAGAATTAATATAATAATCTTTTTAGAATAAAGTCTAAATCCTTAGCAGTAGCAGGTTTTTAATTTATTTAAATTCTAAAATAGTAATAAGTCTAGTAGTAGTAGCAGTAAAAATAAAAGTAGAAATAAATTTAATAAATAATAATAGTTTAGCAGCGCGTTAACGGAGCCAGTTATAGATTATTATAATAATTTTATAAGCAAAACTCTCTAAAGGGTTAGAGAAACAAACTAATTTTTTCTTATAATTAGTTATAATAGGTAAAATAGTAGCTAGGAGTAATTCTAGGTTTTTTTATTTTAAAATAGTCTAGTTTTAGTAGCAGAGCCTTTTATTCCCCTTTTATAGCAAATTAACTAATTTTTTAGTTAAAGAGTCTAGCTTTATATCTTATTTTCTAAAATAATATATAATCTTAAAGTTAAAATAAAATAGGAATTCAGACCAGCAGGCTTAACAGTAGTTTAATAACTTTATTATTATAAAGTATTCTAAATTATAATAGTTTGTAATTACCATAATTAGTGAGGTATATCCTTTAAGTTCTAGTTACTATTCTTTAAAATAGTAAATAATTATTAGTAGTTTCTTATCATAAATCTTATAATTATATTTTATTATTAAGTACTTTTTTAAGAAGAATATAACAAGCTATAAAATATTATTATCTCTATATTATAATAGTATTTGTGTAGAGACGTAGTTAGAGGTATTTATTTTAATAATAACTTCTTTTTTTTAGTTAAATAGCGCTAGAATAAGTACTGTAGTAAATACTATTTTTAGTTTTTAAAAGACTTTCTTATAGCTATTATTTTAGTTAAATAGTATATCCTTCCGCGTTATACGGACTAGCAGGATAGTAATATAAAAAATTCTTATATAAAATAGTAATAGAAGTTTATAAAGCTAATAAATATTTATATATTTATAATATAGGTTAATATTACCTAGCTAGCTATTATCTTAATTTTCTTTAGGTCTATATAAATACCATTACAGCCTATAATTAGGCCTAGAAATTAAGTTTTAGTTATAAAAAACTTATACTTTTCTGCTTTTACGTATAGGCCTGCTTTTTATAGGCTTTTTAGTATTAAATAAAAGTATTCTTTATATTTAGCATAAGTATAGCTATAAACTAGAATATTATCTATATAGATAATACAAAAGCAGTCTAAATATTCCTATAAAATATTATTTATATATTATTAGAAGGTTATAGGAGTACCTGTTAATCTAAATAGTATTACTAGTATTTTATTATAGTAACTATCTATAATATAAGGGCCTTTTAAGGAAGCTTTTTTATAAGCTTTTTTTTTATATTATATATTTATACTTTAGCCTTATACTAGCGCATAAGCCCTTACTCTAAATATTTTAGCTTATAACTTATTATATTCTTTTTTTTTTACGTAATGTCTTAACTTATTACTTGGTATTATACTTAGTAATTAATTAATACTTTTTATTAAGCACTTAACTCTCTGCTTATAGCACTACCGTGATATTACATTATATCTTTACTAATTTCTTATAATAGATAACTTAGACTTTACTAAAATCCTTAGAGACCTTACCTCTTAACTTGTGACTCTAAAGGTAAGTAATAAATTACTTATAGATATTTTAGTAAGGTAAGAAACCTAATATAAAGAGAGCATAAAAGCTTTTTATATTAAGCTTAATAAAATAAAGTAAGTGTCTACTAGCTTAATCTCTACTATTATTATCTCTCCTATTAAAGAAAGTTTAGCTCTTGTTACTAGTTTATCTAGAAGTAACTTAAGTCCTATAATTCTAATTCTATTTATAACTATAATTAGTACCTATCTCTAAGTTCCTTAAGCTATAGTTAGAAATATGAGATTAACTATTATACTAGAATTTATTATACTACTAATAATAATAAAATCTGACTACCTGCCTAACCCCTTGATGTTTACCGGAAAATAAAAGAACTTATATATTTTTATTAGGAAACTTAACTATAAGCTTAAAGATAATACTAACTAATACCCTACTAAACGCTCTTAACTTCTATATGTATATTTAAGGCTAGAAAAGAACCCAGTAACACTTATAGACCCTCTTATAAATAAAGATATATACTTAATAAAATAATTAATTGCTTTTTTATAAGCTATATACGGAGACCTAAATAGAAAACTTACTATCTTAAATAAGCTTGATTTATTTTACTAAGAATAAAAGAGTTTTATTATTTACTTTACTAAATTCTATAGACTAGCTGTTAACACTAGACTGAATAAAATTAGTTTAATTACTTAGCTAAAAAGGTCGTTAAATAATAATCTCTACTAAATAATAGTAGGTATTAAAATCCCTAATATATTAAATAACTATACTAACCTAATATCTTTATATAATAATGACTTTTGGTATCTTTTTTTACTATATTTTACTAGACTGTAATCTGTATTATAAAGAGATTTTAATATTATAGAAATTAATATCTCTAACTATGCTCCTATTAGATTAACTAAATGAAAAGCCTAAAAGCATAATAGCTAATATTTTAAGTGTAATAAATATAGTTATATTTTCTAAAACTATTTTATTTTTCTATTAGAACTCTGATTTATAAGTCTATTCTAACTCTAATAAGTAACCCACTTCTATTCTTTCTCTAAATTTAAATTTTTTTATAAATAAGAATGCTTTTAAACTTCTTAAGCTAGCCTACTAAAAGCTCTATTCTAGTATTAAGTTACTTTCTAGAATATTTCTAATACTAGATTTCTATTAACCTTTAGACCTCTTACCTAGTAACTAACTTTTAGAACTATTAAGTGAATATTCCGTGTATTATCTAATAAGATAGCTCGTTATACTCTATTACTACTTTAATTAATACTAAAGTAACTAGTATAAGTTATATTAGTAGATTTTTAGTTAGTGCTTGAAAACTCTATCTCTTACTACTCCTAAACGTCTTATATCCTACTAGTTTTAATAATAAATATCTTAAAGAGGGTTATATTTTATATACTGCTAGTATAACTCTTTACTATATAAATTATATTAAGAAAATCTATCTCTTTATAATAGCTATAGGAAACCATGAATTAATTTTTAGCTAATCTTAAATAAGAAAATATAAGGTTAACTTTAACTATAACTTATAAAAGCTGCTTTTTAATGTTTCTTATTACTAAGTCTATTATCTACGCTTATTTTAATTTCTTACTTATTTAAGAGAAAATGCTATTTGTCTAAGGGATTTTCTAATAAACCCTTTACTAAAAAGCTTTTATTTTAATACTACTTATATATAGTATCTATAGACCTGCTCTTTAAAGTTATTACTAACTACTTAAACTTAACATAATAACTAGTTAGCTAAAATAAACTATTAATTATAAGAATTTAATATCTATTTAAAGAACCTCCTAGTGAACCGTTCTCTAGAGGGCTTCTACCTAGAATCTAAATTTACATCTAAATCTAACACTAAACTAAATAAGGACTTTATAAGAAAGTCTTTTTCTTAAGGCTCTAAAAACTCTTTAGTAAAGACTTTACTAAAAGGCCTTTATAAGAACCCTAAATTAAATATAAATATCTGCCTAATTAGGGCAGCTCCCTTTATATAAATAGTCTAGAAATATAAATATAAAATCTTTATTATCTTAATAGCTAATATTAATAAAGCCTTAGTCTTAAAAACTTATACTAATTTAGCTACTAAGGTTCTAAAGGAGTATTATAATACTTTTTAAATATTCTTACATAAGAAAGCTAATAGACTACCTAAATATTATCTATATAACTATAAGATTATTCTTAAGGAAAAAAAGCAACCCGGATTTAAACCTCTCTATAGGATATTCTAAAATAAACTAAAAGTTCTTAAAAAGTATCTTAATAACTATTTTGCTAAAGGATTTATTAGAGTAAGTTTATCTCCTATAGCTATACCAGTTATCTTTATAAAAAAACTTAATAAAAGTTTTTAATTCTATATAAACTATTAAGCTCTAAACGCTATTATTATTAAAAACTATTATCTAATTCTATTAATCTAAGAAACTCTATTCTGTTTTAGTAAGGTAAAGTACTTTATGAAGCTAAATATTATCTCAGCTTTTAACTACCTCTGTATAATAGAGAGAGATAAATAGTTAACTACTTTCTAAATTTAATATAGCTTATTTAAATATTTTATTATATTATTTAAACTAGCTAACGCACTAAGTATGTTCTAATACTATATAAACAATATCCTTTAACTATTTCTTAATATGTTTTATATGGTTTATCTTAATGATATTTTAATTTATAGTAATTCTTTATATAAATACTAATAATATATAAAATAAGTTTTAAAAGCCCTAGATGAAGCTGGCCTGTAACTTAATATTAATAAATATAAGTTCCACTAAGAATAAGTTACTTATCTTAAATATATAATCTTAACAAGAAGAATTAGTATAAACTTAAATAAAAAAAAAAAAAATTTTAACTAAGAATTTTCTAAGAACGTAAAGGATATAAGAGCATTCCTAGAATTTACTAACTTCTATTAATAATTTATTAATAACTTCTTCCGTATTACGTCCCTGTTTATAGCTTTAATAAAGAAGGACATTTGATTTAAATTTAATAACACTTACTAAAAGGCGTTTAAATATTTAAAATATGTATTTATAACCGCCCTAGTTTTCTAACACTTTAATTCTAAGTTACTAATTATTATAGAAGCTGACTTTTTAGACTACGTAACTACTAGAGTCCTCTTTTAGAAAGATAAATAAAATAAACTAAGACCTATAGCCTATTTTTCTAAGAGACTAAATCTTACTAAATATAATTATAAGATATATAATAAGAAACTACTAGCTATTATACATTGCTTTAAATAATAAAGACCTAAATTAGAAAGTACTACGTTCCTAATTTAAGTATTAAATAATTATAAAAATCTTTAGTATTTTACTATAATAAAGTAACTTAGCTATTAATAAGCTTATTAGATTAAATATTTATTCTAATTCAACTTCACTATCACGTACTAATTAGGTAAGTAGGGTGGAAAACTAGATGCTTTTACTTACTATATATAAAATACTTTAGCTTAAGAAGAAGTTTAAAGAGCTTAATAATAAACACTTCTTTACTTTAAACTGTTTAATAATATTCTAGAATTAAACTTAACTAAGACAGATAGGTTGATTTAATAGATTATTAATAATAAATACCTAAATAATAAGTTTATCTAGAAAATTCTGTTACTGATATGGGATAAAACCTAATACTCTAAGAAACTTTCTTTAAGTAAGTATAAAGACTAAAAAGGTTAGTTATACTATCACAACTAGCTAGTAATACTAAATAATAATAAACTTAAGATTAAATTTCTTTAAATTATGCATAATTCTCCCGCTGGCGGCTACTCTAGTTATAAAAAATTTTTTAAATTCCTGCAACGCGAATACTACTAGCCTTAGATATTTAAAATAATATATTAATATATATCTTATTATTATACCTACTAAAGATTTAAGGCTTTTTGTGAAAAGTATTATAGCCTCTTAAAACCTCTCTCTATCCCTAAAAGGAGATAGAAGGATATTTCTATAGACTTTATTACTAATCTCCTAAAATCTAAAGGCTGTATTAATATTATGGTTGTAGTTAATTACCTTATAAAATATAGATATTTAATTTCTTATAGTGAGATAATTATTATAGATATTACTTATCTCTTCTACTAGTATATATAGATAGACTACGGTCTTCTAGAAATAATTATATTAAACTAAAGAATATAATTTATCTCTGTCTTTTATAATAAACTTTATAAATAATTATAAATTAAACTCTAACTATCTTCTACATATTACTTAGAAACTAATGGCTAAATAGAAAGAGTTAATAGTATAATAAAATAAGTCCTATATATATATATAAACTACTAGTAAGATGACTAAATAAACTAGCTCCTTTTAGTATAGTTTAAAGCTAATAATACTATATCTAAATTTATAAAAGTTTTACTATTCCTGGCTAATATAGGCTAACATCTCTAAATAGGTTTTAAATTTTTTATAAGAATTTAAAGACGTTCTTATTAAGTGTTATAAGCCTTAGAAGCTAACCATATAGTAGAGAAAATAGCTAATATCTAATAACTAATCTAAAAAGAGATAATTTAGGCCTAAGCTTTCTAAAAAGAATATGTAAACCAAAAATAATTATCTACACCTAACTATTAGATAGGAGATATAGTTTAGCTTAATATATAAAATATCTAAATAAAGTAATTTTCTAAGAAGCTAGACTTAAAGGCCTTAGGGAAATACTATATCTTTTAGATAGTTTCTCTATACGCGTACTAACTTAAACTCTTTAAATTCTTAAATATATACTTAGTTTTTTATATATTATTGCTTCGGCCTACCGCGCTTAAATCTAAATACCTTTTAAGTTAATAAAACCCACTATCTAAACCCGTTAAAGTTAATAAGGAAACTAAATATTATATTAAATGAATTAAAGAACTACGCCTAAATTACAGGCGGAAACGCTATAAATACCTAGTTAAATAAACTAAATATAATAATCTAATATAGGAATCTATAAGCGATCTTTAAGATATAGCTATTATAAAAAAATTCTATCTTAAAAACCTGGACTAACTTAGACCTAATATCTAATATAAATACTTCTTATAAAAGCTTGGACCTAAAAGGGGGGTACTATTATAATAACTATCTATAATATAAAAGTCTTCTAAAAAAGCCTTTTTATAAGTTTTTTTTTTATATTATATATTTACGCTTTGGCCTCGCGCTAGCGCATAAGCCCTTATCTTAAATATTTTAGCTTATAACTTATTATATTCTTTCTTTTTTCACGTAATGTCTTAACTTATTATCTGGTATTATATTTAGTAATTAATTAATACTTCTTATTAAGTACTTAACTCTCTACTTGTAGTATTACTATAACATATTTTATATAAGCTAAAATAGATTTAGAATACTATAAACTACTCTTAGTTAGTTTTAATATAAAGATTATTAAAAGTCTATAAAATATTAATCTTAAAGAAGTATTATATCCCCTTTAAATTATTTAATAATTCCTTAGTTAGTAGTAGTGGGTAATAGTTTTTTACTATAATTTTATTTAATATATAGTAGTTAACGCAGAATTAGAATTCTCTATCTACTTTTTTTATAAATAGGACTAGAGATATAGTTAGGAAGCTATTAGAATAAATAAATTCTTTTTAAAAATTCTTATTAAGCTATTCCTAAAGCACTTATAGCTTTATACAGAATATTAAGTATAAACAGCTAAAGAGTAGAGTTTTTTCTTTTATTAGCTAAATATTATAGTTATATAAGTAATATAGTAACAAGTTTTCAGCTTCTTCTAATAAAAAAAACTAATAGAACTAGAATAAAATTTCTAGGTATTAGGCAGGAGCTTTTTCTATAGGTTTATACTCTTAATTATAATAAGAACTTACTTAATATTCTTTATAAAGGTAGTAAATAAATAGTAGCTGTTATAATAAGCGTATATAATATAGGCTTTTAAGAATATAAAGTAAACATTTAACTTCCTATAGTCCTTTTAGTTATAATAGAATTTAGAGATTAATTTCTATAAAATAAAAGTAATCTTATAAGTCCATGCTAGGATAAATAGAATTTCGTAATAGTTATAGTAGAATAAGTTATTAAATATAAAAATATTTATAGCTTAGTTAATCTAAAGGTTATAGTATTATAGTTAGTATACTCTTAATATAATAAAATACGACCCTAAGATAGTCGCAAACAGGCAAATTATTTTAGTATAGTTATTAATATAAAGTCTTAACTATTTTCATAAGTGAGTGGACACCTTAAGTGAGTGGGCATCTTAAAAACTCACTAAAAATTCAAGAATTCGCACCTCAATATCTCAACAACCACATTATAATAAATTCTAAAAATTTAATAGGCTATTTATAGTGCTTAGAAATAGAGGTTTTTTAATTTTTAAGATCTAATAATTAATAGCTATTAAGATAGGAGGTTTTTGCCCCCTAAATTGTTAAATATTTACCTTTTCTTAAATATCTAGTTTACTACTAATTTCTAGCATTTAAGAGTTTAATACTCTCTTTTTAGAAGCACTATAAATGGCCTATTAAATTTTTAGAATTTATTATAATGTGGTTGTTGAGATATTGAGGTGCAAATTCTTGAATTTTTAGTAAGTTTTTAAGGTGCCCACTCGCTTAGGGTGTTCACTCACTTATGAAAATAGTTATAATAATATATAAAATAATAAGTTTACTACAGAACTTAGTTCTATTTATAATGTTAAAATAAAATAGTTTCTTTAGTTATTTTAGCTAAAAGCTTATAGAAATAGCTTAACTTTAGTTAATAAAGTTTCTTTTAGCTCTGCTATTAATAAGGCTATAAGTAATAATAATATAGCTAGTAAATTATATTAAGTATTTAGTAATAGCAGGAGTTAGTTTAGTAGGTAATATAAAAATATAAAACTATAAATTAAGCTTTTTTTTAATTAACATCTTATAGATAGTAATAGCAGAGATCTTATAAAAGTATAGTTTTAAAACTAGAGTGTAACTTAACTATAGCTTAAAGCTTTTACTAAATTATATAATAAAGAATATAATAAAATACAGGAGCAGATAGAAAGGTGGATAGAAAACAAAAGTAGTAAACTAAACAGTATATAAATAAAAATACTTTAAAACTAGTAAATATTAGAGTAGAGATAGTAGGTAATAAAATAGCTTTTTAAGTTATAATAATAGTATTTACAGCGTTTCTTATAGCTTTAGCTTAAGAAATTTAGTTAATAGTAGCAGCTTAAATTTATAAGTTTAGCAATAAAAACAGCAGGAATAGCTATTAGTAGAGAAATAATATACTTTTAAGTTATAAGCTAGAAATTATAGGTCTTATAGCTACTTATAAAAGCAGCTAAGTTATAATAATAGTAGTAATTCTTAAAATCTTATAAATAATAGGCTAGTAGATAATACTAGTAGTTTAATAGTAGATTATAAAGTAGTATATTTTATAATTCCTTAAAGACAACATTCTCTAGAAGGGTTAGTAAGGAGTTTTTAAATAGACTAAATTTAAAAGCTAATTATTAGAATTCCGCAAAAAAAAAACTAAATTCTTAGTTCTTTTAATAGAGTTTAAATAAATCCTATTAGGTATTATAGGCTTAATTTAAGTCTTTATAGGCTTACTTTAAGATTTCTAGTATTATAAAATAATCTAATAAATAGCAGATACTATTAGTAATATATAAAAAAACTTATTTATATAGTGTATTTTTAAGTTATCTATTTACATAGGCCATGTGGGATTCGGCGGTAGGAAAATAATTTTAATTCATAATTATTTTTATATAAATTTATACTATAAAGTATTAAAGGTTATTTTAGTTACCACTAAACCTATCAGGGTCAGATAGGTATTTAGAGAGAGTAAATAAAAAAAATAATTATAAATAATTTAGTTTCAATTAAAATAGTAGTAAAGATAGGGATAAAAATAGCAATAAAAATAGTAAAAAAAGTAAAAATAATAAAAGTAGTAAAGATAGTAAGTATTAAACTTCCAGACTATAACTATATATATAGGTTTATAATTTATTTTTAAACTTCCTATAATTTCTCTTTCTAGTAGCTATAGACTTTTTTAAGTATTATAACTTATTTATAAAAGTTTACTATCTCCACCGTAGTAGCAGCAAGTTACTATAGTTAGTCTTTATAAATACTATAAAAAACTATAATATAGTCTAGCTATTTTTACAGTTATTCTTATATAAATTATAGGAATTTATTTTTATTTTATAAAACTAACAGAGATTACAAAGCTAATATATAGGAATAAAGTTATATAATATTAAAAGATAATAAAGTATAGATAAGATTAGTAACTATAATAATAGTATATAATATAAAGTAAATTATAAGACGTAGCTTACAGAGCTATATATAGAAGCTATAAATAAAATATATATAAAATTCCAGAGATAAGAGAACCTGTATGGTCTATATAGAAATTCTATATAGTACTTAATTTAAATAAGTTTAGAGATAATAGTTCCTATAGGATTACACTATAATATACTTAAAGTTACTTATATATAGTACTTAAATTTTTTTTATTTACTTTAAATAGTATAAACTATATACATATGTATATAAAATAAGCTAATTATTTTATTATTTTATTAATTATTTTATTTATAATTTATAATATAAATAATAGCTTTATAGTTTTAATTTAATTAATTAATTTTTTATTACTAAACTAGTTTATAAATAAATTATGAACTATAAAACTAACTTAACTAGTTATTATAAAATGTAATTTTATAATTCTTTTTATAAAGTAACTACTTTTAAAACTTTTATAAAAACTTTTAATTAAAAAAGCTAGTAATATTGTGACGGTGCTGCTCGTTCGGCTTGCTGTAGGTTACATAATATCGCGACTGGCTACGCTAGCTATGACTTAGCACAGAGCTTGGAGCATAGCTAGCGCGTGCTCAGGCCATGTACTGCTCTATTTAGGGGCGAGCTCCCTTGGTACCTCTTCTCTCCCCATCTTAGTGTAGCTGAAATAGAGCCAACTTATCCCGTCAACCTGTATCTGTGCTACGACGCGTGAAGACTGAGCCCGTCATTACATTACACTAAGATCACTCTGACTCGGCCGGACGACGGCGACACAATATTGAGGTTAAACCGCGCGATTAACCTAAGCGTTTGATTCGTCAACGACCGCCCCTAGAGAATCAATTGCACGACTACGCTGAGTCGTTAGTTTGTTAAGCATACGATCTCCACCGGAAAGCCCTACAGCAGTAGGCAATTGAAACCCTGAGCGATAGCCTGTATAAGCCCTGCACGGCAGGCCTTAAGAGCGACTCGGCAGGTAACCGGAAGACCTACAGCGGTAGGCAACGTACCCATTAGATTGGAAGAGAGCTACAAGAGCTCTAGTGAACCCCCCCTCATTATCTTCTCTACGCCAGAGAAACTGACCCCCGTGAGCACTATCAGCTCATCTTCTCCCTGCTAGAGAATCAGCCAATCGCTTCACCATGCTAGGGGCCAGAAGCTTATATACATACAAGAATAGATAGGCTAAGACCATGGGAAAGCTCTCTATGCTAGAGATGAGGGTCGATCTTAAGGCAACAGCCACTGGCAACAACTACACGCCTATTTCTAAGTCGCTCAGGTGTGCCGCCACGCACTATCCTGATAACGTAATTAGAGAAGACTACACCATCAAGAAGCACCGCATTCAGGCACGACACGACAAGAAACCCTTTGTGGCTACTATTAAGAGCACTACCTAGGGAACCGACACCTACGAGCCTTAGGAGATAGAGGTTACGCTTTCTACCCTGATGACCCTTGATTAAGTGACAATCGCTAGTGAGCTAGAGCGTAGCCATCTCAAAGTACTCACACATCATAACCATGCTGATACGCTAGGAAAAGCACTCAACACGGCCGAAACTGAGCTTAACGAGGCTAGAGACGAGCTTACTGAGCTTCGTTAGCTACTAAACAACACGCTCGAGCGCGTAGCTGATTAAGAGAACGAGATCAAGACACTAAGGGCATAGATAAAGAAACTCACGCATAATATACACTCCTTCCTCTCTGTAAAGGCCAGCCTAGCGCTATTGTCGACACTAGTGAAGAAGACGCGCTTCATAGTTCTACTATAGACCCCTCAGAACCAGGCTGGCTATGTCGCTGTAGAACCTGATAATGGTTCTGATATAGGAGATCTTAGTAACTAAACTTCTTGAGCATTACCTTATCTACCCGCTACTTCACTAGCTACGCCTACTGTAGGCAGCCATCAAGGCAATAGCCGCTTAGCACGATTTCCTGACCCGCTAATGCTTAAGGACGGTAAGGACGTTACCTTTGATTAATGGAGGGATGTTCTAGAGGATAAGGTACGCGCCAATTGAGACTGGTTCGCTAGAGCCAGTAAGTAAGCTACTTAGGAGAACATCGTCTCTTACATGTGTACGCGTACGGAGGGTCCTGCCAACTAGTACCTCTTAATACTCATATGTATAGTAAGAGAGAGTGAGTAGCTAGTTAGCTACTAGTATATGGTAGATTACTTAGAGAGGACATATGGCAACCCACACAAGAGACTTAACGCTTGCCGTGATTTCCAGAAGCTCTACCTTAGAGACCCTGCTAACTTTACTGTATTCTAGGACGACTTCTTCCGCCTAGCTCAAGAACGCAGCCTACCTATAGACTAATGGGTAGAAGAATTTCATGAGAAGCTCCTAGACGCTCTACGTACGCAGATAGGCATCTATTAACGGTAGTACTGTAACCAGTATGACGAGTATGTAGATCTGGCTCAAGACTTTACTAGAGAGCTAGCTCTCAGCGCCAGGAAAGCTACCGAGTAGATTAATAAAAAAACTAGAAGGACTTAGCCGCCGCTAACTTAGCAGTCTTGCCTAGGGGCTGAGCGCCTGACTTGTGCAGTAGCTACTGCTATTCTGCCAATACCTATCCCTAAGCCAGCTAGTTGCTATAATTGCGGGAAACCTGGCTACTTTGTAAAAGACTACTAACTACCTGCTTAAGCTACAGCTAAAGTAATTAAGTCTATAGATACTAATAAAGAGCTCTATACGCCTTAGGACACTAGTAATAACGAGAAGTTTTAGCTTACTGCGGAGGAACTATTAGGGGAAGACTTACCTTAAAGGAAGTCTTTTTTCTAAAGTTATTCTTTAAAGCTACTAACTAGTTTGACTCTTGCTAACTACTATTTAGTAGACTGGCTTTTATACTATCTTACTATATCTCTACTAGTGGACTAGCTATTAAGCTAAGTAGCTTTCTTAATACTAGAGCTAGTAGTTTCATTCTAGTATACCTAAAGTATATATATACTATTAAGAAAGAGCTTAAGGTAAAAACTTACTAGATAAAATCTATTCCTTTAGCTAGCTATAATAGTAGACTAAATAAATAAGTAGATAAATACTTCTAGGCTAATCTAGTACTAAATAATTACTATCTATTAACTTATTTTATTTTCTGTAATATTGGCTACTATAACTTTATAATTAGCTATAAGCTATTTAAAGATATAGGTATTTTAATTAACTATAAAAAGCAAGCACTTAAATAGCTAGATAATAAATTAATTAATTATAAGCATAATATTATTATTTTAATGTAAAATCTATTAACTAAAATTAATTTTTATACTAAGCTAATACTAACTAATGTAATAAGTTAATAAATATAGTAATTTTATAATGTACTTATAAGCCACTCTAGAACTTACGTTAGTGTATAATATAGTAAAAAAATTTTAAAAAAATAAAAAAGTAGCTCTACCTATAACTATAGCTAGAGTTAAATAAGTAAACTCTTTATTTTTAATTTATTTTATACAAAAACCTTTTTAAAGTAGGCCTTAAAATTAATACTATAAAAGCTATTACCTTTATAATACTCGTATAGTAAAAAGAAACTATATTAGAATATATTAGTATTTATAAAATAAATAAGCTTATTTAAAATTATAAAAATGGGTTTAATTTACTAGATTTAAAGTTTTTCTTTTAAAGCTTTAAAAACCTTTTAGTAAAGGCTTTACTAAAAGGGCCTTATTAATTAAATAAGAATCTTATAAAAAAAAAGGAATTTTAACAGCTTATTAAAAACTACTTTACTTTAGTTATACTAGTATAAATTAGGTCTACTTTTTAAAGAAAAACTTAAACATACTACTTTTACATTATAAAGATATTAATTATAATATTAAAGTAATAGCTAAGAATATGTTAATATTAAGTCTATTATATAGTTTTTTTTTTAAGTAGCTATAGCTTATTAAAACCTATTTAAATAACTACCTTTAATAAGAAGTTATTACCTATAGTAATGCTTTATATATTTTTCTAGTACTATTTACTAAAAAGTCTAAAAAAAAGTAGTGCTTTTATATTAACTATTATAAGCTTAATACTATTATTAAAAAAAACGCTTATTTAATTTTGTTAATTTAAAAAACCCTTGCTTAGCTAGCGTGTATAAAAGTGTTTACTAAACTTAATATATAATAAGTCTTCTATTATATACGTTTAAATAAGAATATAAAAAACCTAACTATATTCTGTACTTAGTATAAAAACTATAAGTATTATATACTACTATTTAGTTTTTATTATAGCTCTACTATATTCTAGTATTATATTAATAAGATGTTTTATAATCTACTTAATAACTTCTATACTACCTATTTTAATTATATTTTAATTTATTTTAAAAATTTATTATAGTATAAAAAGTATATTACTTAAGTACTAAAACATTTTTAAAATATAAACCTCTAAGTAAATATTAAGAAAAACAAGTTTACTATTACTAGAATAAAGTTCCTAGGTGTGACGGTGCTGCTCGCTCTGCTCGCTGCAGGCCACATGATATCACGACTGGCTACGCCAGCCACGATCTAGCGCAGAGCCTGGAGCATGGCTAGCTCACACTCAGGCCATACACCACCCTATTTAGGGGCGAGCCCCCTTTGTACCTCTTCTCTCTCCATCTTAGTGTAGCTGAAATAGAGCTAACTTATCCCGTCAATCTGCATCAATGCTACGACGCGTGAAGACTGAGCCCGTCATTATATTACACTAAGATTAATCTAACTCGGCCGGATGACGGCGACACAATATTGAGGTCAAGCCGCGCAATTAACCTAAGCGTTTGATTCGCCAACAACCGCACCTAGAGAATCAATTGCATGACTATGCTGAGTCGTTAGTTCATCAACCATACGATCTCCACCAGAAAGCCCTACAGCGGTAGGCAGTTGAAACCCTAAGTGATAGCCTATATAAGCCCTGCAAGGCAGGCCTCGAGAGCGACTCGACAGGTAACCGGAAGACCTACAGCGGTAGGCAACATACCCATTAGATTGGAAGAGAGCTACAAGAGCTCTAGCGAACCCCCCCCCATCATCTTCTCCACGCTAGAGAAACCGACCCCCGTGAGCACCACCAGCTCATCTTCTCCCTGCTAGAGAAACCGACCCCTGTGAGCACCACCAGCTCATCTTCTCCACGCTAGAGAATCAGCCAATTGCTTCACCCTACTAAGGGCCAGAAGCTCTATATAAATATAAGGATAGATAGGTTAGGACCATAGGAAAGCTCTCCACGCTAGAGATGAGGGTCGATCCTAAGGCAACAGCCACTGGTAATGACTACACGCCTATCTCTAAGTCGCTTAAGTGTGCCGTTACGCACTACCCTGACAACGTGATTGGAGAAGACTACACCATTAAGAAGCTCCGCATCCAGGCACGACACGATAAGAAACCCTTCGTGGCTACTACTAAGAGCACTACCTGGGGAACCGACACCTATAAGCCTCAGGAGATAGAGGTTACGCTTCCTACCCTAATGACCCTCAATCAAGCGATAATCGCTAGCGAGCTAGAGCGTAGCCACCTCAAAGTACTCACACATCGCGACCATGCCGATACGCTAGGAAAAGCGCTCAACACGGCCGAAACTAAGCTTAACAAGGCTAGAGACAAGCTTGCTGAGCTTTGTTAGCTACTAAACAACACGCTCGAGCGCGTAGCGGATCAAGAGAACGAGATTAAGACACTAAGGGTACAGACAAAGAAACCCACACACAATATACACTTCTTTCTCTCTGCAAAGGCCAGCCTAGCGCTATCGTTGACACTAGTAAAGAAGACGCGCTTCACAGCTCTGCCACAGACCCCTCAGAACCAGGCTAGCTATGTCGCTGTAGGACCTGACAATAGTTCTGATACAGGAGATCTTAGTAACCAAACTCCTCAAGCATCACCCTACCTACCCGCCACTCTACTAGCTACGCCTACCGTAGGCAGCCATTAAGGCAACAGCCGCTCAGCACGATTTCCCAACCCGCCAATGCTTAAGGACGGCAAGGACGTCACCTTTGATCAATGGAGGGATGTCTTAGAGGATAAGGTACGCGCCAACCGAGACTAGTTCGCTAAAGCTAGTGAGTAAGCTACCCAGGAGAACATTATCTCTTACATGCGTACGCGTACGGAGGGTCCTGCCAACCAGTACCTCTCAACACTTATATGTATAATAAGAGAGAGTGAGCAGTTAGTCAGCTACTAGTACATAGTAGATCGCCTAAAGAGGACGTACAGCAACCCACACAAGAGACTCAACGCTCACCGCGATTTCTAGAAGCTCTACCTCAAAGACCCTACTAACTTTACTATATTCCAGGGCGACTTTTTTTGCCTAGCTCAAGAACGCAGCCTGCCTGCAGACTAATAGATAAAAGAATTCCATAAAAAGCTCCCAGACGCTCTGCGTACGCAGATGGGCATCTACCAACGGCAGTACCGCGACTAGTACAATAAGTACGTAGATCTAGCCCAAGACTTCGCTAGAGAGCTAGCTCTCAGCGCCAGGAAAGCTACCAAGCAGATTGATAGAAGAACTAGAAAGACTTAGCCGCCGCTAACTTAGTAGTTTTGCCCAGAAGCTGAGCGCCTGACTTGCGTAGTAGCTACCGCTATCCTACCAATACCCATCCTTAAGCCAGCTAGTTGCTATAATTGCGGGAAATCTGGCTACTTTACAAAAGACTACTGACTACCTGTCTAAGCTACAGCTAAAGTAATTAAGCCTATAGATACTAATAAAGAGCTCTATACGCCTCAGGACACTAGTAATAACGAGAAGTTTCAGCTTACTACAGAGGAACTATTAGGGGAAGACTCACCCTAGGGGAAGTCTCCTTCCTAGGGTTACCTCCTAGAGCTACTAACTAGTTTAACTCTTGCTAACTGCTATTTAGTGGACCGGCTTTTACCCTGTCCTGCTATATCTCTGCTAGTGGACTGGCTATCAAGCTAAGCGGCTTTTTTGATACTAGAGCTGGTAGTTTTATTTTAGTATACCTAAAGCACATACGCGCTATCAAGAAAGGGCTTAAGGTAAAGACTTACCAGATAGAATCTATCCCCCTAGCTGGCTACAATAATAGACTAAACGGACAAGTAAATGAGTACTTTTAGGCTGATCTAGTACTAGATAACCACCGCCTATTAACCTACTTTATCTTCTGTAATACTAGCCGCCACGACCTTATGATCGGCCGTAAGCTGTTTGAAGATATAGGTGTATTAATTAACTGCAAGGAGCGAGCGCTTAAATGGCCAGATAATAAGCTAATTAACTGCAAGCGCGACATCGTCATTCCAACGTAAGGCCTATCAACTAAAATCAACCCCTCACACCAAGCTGATGCTGACTGACGTGATAAGCTGATGAATATAGTGATTCTACAGCGCACCCGTAAGCCACCCCAGCGCTCATCCTAACGTGTTGCACACCAAGAGAATCTTAGGAAGATAGAAGAGCAGCTTCACCCATGACAGTAGCTAGAGCCAAACAAGCGAACCACCCGCCCTCAGCCTATCTCACGCGAAGACCTCTCTAAGGCAGGCCTCAAGATCAATACTATAAGAGCTATTGCCTTCATGATACACGCACGGCAGAAGGAAACTGTGCTAGAGCACACCAGCATCTATGAAGTGGACAAGCTTATCCAGGACCATAGGGACCTTACGAGGAAGCCTTCCTTCTAAGGCCCTAAAGACTCCTTGGTAAAACCTTCGCCAGAAGGGCCCTATCAATCAAACAAGAACCTCACGGAAGAAAAGGAACTTTAACAGCTTATCAAGTAGAAACTACCCCACCCTGGCTACGCCGGCGCGACTCAGGCCCACTTCTTAAAGAAGAACTCAGACATACTGCCCCCGCATCGCGAAGGTATTAACTATGATATTAAACTAACAGCTAAGAACACGCTGACGTCAAGCCTACTATATAGCATATCTCTCAAGCAGCTACAGCTTGTCAAGACCTACCTGGACGACTACCTTAGACGAGGGGTTATCACTCACAGCGACGCTTCATATGCTTCCCTAGTACTATTTGCTAAGAAGCCTAAAAAAGAGTAGCGCTTCTGCGTCGACTACCGTAAGCTCAATACCATTATAAAGAAAGACGCCTATCTGATCCCGCTGATTCAGGAGACCCTTACCCGCCTAGCACGTGTAAAGATGTTCACCAAGCTTGACATATAATAAGCCTTCTATCATATACATCTAAACAAGGACATAGAGGACCTGACTACGTTCCGTACTCAGTATGGGAATTACAAGTATCGCGTGCTACCATTTGGTCTCTATAATGGCCCTGCTATATTCCAGCGCTATATTAATAAGGTGCTTCATAGCCTACTAGACGACTTCTGCACTGCTTACCTTAACGATATCCTAATCTACTCTGAAGACCTGCTACAGTATGAGGAGCACGTTGCTTAGGTGCTAAGACGTCTCCAGGACACAGGCCTTCAGGCAGACATTAAGAAGAGCGAGTTCACTGTTACTAGAACGAAGTTCCTAGGCCTTATTATTAGCACAGAAGGGATCCAAAAGGACCCTGAGAAGGTTACTGCTATACAGAAATAGCCAGTACCTACATCAGTTAAAAGCCTGTAATCCTTCCTAAGATTCTGCAATTTCTATAGAGCTTTCCTAAAAGACTATAGACGTATCATTTGACTGCTTACTAAGCTGCTTAAGAAGGGCGCATAACACGCCTTTAGCGAACGCGAGCTGGCAGCCTTCTAGTAAGCTAAAGATCTAATGCTATCAGATAATATCTTAGCTTACTACTCGTCCTACCGCCAGACGCGTATGGAGACAGACATAAGTAATGGAGTCATCGCAGGGGTACTATCGCAGCTCTAAGAGAATAGTCTCTGGCGACCTGTAGCTTTCTACTCTAAGACTATAAGCAAGCCCCAGATGAACTACGACATACACAATAAAGAGATGTTAGCTGTAATCTACAGCCTCTGAGAATAGCGCTCGCAGCTTATAGGCTTACAGACTATAGAGTTATTTAGTGCCCTAACTGACTACTGCGCGCTAGAGTACTTCTCTACAAAGTAAGAGCTTACTCCCTGCTAAATGCGCTGGGTAATAAGTGTAGCAGACTATTACCTAACGTTTACCTATCGCCCTGGCATGGCTAACATAGTAGCCGACACGCTCTCGCGCAAGTAAGAGGAACTAAAGACCTAGAAAGATAAGGATAAAGTAGCCTGAATACGCGTCTTTCTCTCAGCAGAGCAAATTAACATTAGCTTTATTGAGGCCGTAAGTGATAACCTAGCTGCGCTGTTAGCAAGAGGCATGCTAGCTGCTAATGTAATTAAAGTAGCTATTGCTAATACTTTTATAGCCTCGCCTCCTCTAAATGACCCTCACTTACTGATTGATCGCATTATTGAGGTGAATTATAGCCATGAGAGTCTACAGCCATTCCAAGAGCGCGCCCTCTCTGGTAACTATTTAGCATAGAAACTTAGCCAGGGCCTTCTCATGCACCACGGCAAGCTGGTAGTCCCTGCTGTACACTTCTTAAGGACTTACCTTATTTAAGCTATTCATGCTACCCAGGTGACTGCTTACTCAGGTAAGAGAAAGATAGGCAAGCTACTTCGCGACCGCTACTACTGGGGCCGCATAGGTAAAAATGTAGACAACTACGTAGCTACGTGTAAAGCTTGCAAATAGAGCCACATACCTCATGATAAGACCTTAGGCTTACTTAAATCACTGCCAATCCCTAAGCGAGCATGGTGAGACGTCTCCATGGACTTTAAGTCCTTCCCTCTAGATAAGAAAGGATATGACTGTGCCTTTGTCATTATAGACCGGCTAAGCAAGCGCTGCTTCTTACTACCTTGCCGTAAGATAACTATAGCTGCTTAGGCAGCTGATATGTACTATCGCTACATCTGGCGAGTATTTGGCCTGCCTAGGTCAATAGTTTCTGACCGCGGTCCTTAGTTCATCTCAGCATTCATAAATAAGCTATGCTAACTAACAGGAATCAAGCAAAAGCTCTCAACGCCGTATCACCCCCAAACTGACGGGAACACTGAGGTCCTGAACCAGTACATCGACCAGCGCCTACGCCCATTCATTAACCACCATTAAGACAACTGGTCAGACCTGCTGCCCTGTATGGACTAGGCCCAAGTAATTCTGCTACATGAGACTATAGGCTTGTCACCCTATTAAATTGAGTTTGGCCACCAGCCAATCTATCACTGGGACTGGGAGGAACGTATGAAGACATCTACTACAGTCCGCGAACAGATGTCTCGTGAGGAAGCGCAGAGCTACGCTAAAGCTCGATACGACGCGGTAAAGCTAGCTATAGAGATAGCTCAATAAGGGATCGCTCAAGCACAAGAGCGACAGGCTCGACAGGCTAACAAGAAGCGCCGCGAGCCAGACTTCTCTACAGGAGACGAGGTATACGTTACACCTAAGGGCTTCACCACTAGCCGACCTAGCCAGAAGCTCGACCAGCAGATGTACGGACCCTATCCTATTATAGGCATGAAGGGACACTCCTATCACCTTAAGCTGCCGCCGTATATGCGCATGCTTGACGTCTTCCACGCAGACCGCCTACGGAAGGCTTCTACTCACCCACTGCCTGGCCAAATTGAACCTGAGGAACCGCCTATCGAGATCAACGGGCATCCCGAGTGGCCAGTGCAGGAAATCCTTGATAGCCGCCTATTCCATGGCCGACTACAGTACAAAGCATCCTGGCTAGCTCATGACCCAGATCCTACCTGGTACAACGCCCGAGGCTTTATAGGCGCCCCACACAAGGTAAGAGACTACCACGAGGCCTATCCAGAGAAAGCAGGACCGCCGGCACGACTAGACGCCTGGTTGAAAGCGTACGAAGCAGAGGAGGACCTGGAAGTAACAGAGGAGGACGACAAGGCGGCTTCAAAGACAAGAGTGGTACAGAGACCGGCAAGGAGGAGACTGTAACCTAGAGACTCGGGGACGAGCCTCCCTTAGAGGGGGGGTAATGTGACGGTGCTGCTCGCTCTGCTCGCTGCAGGCCACATGATATCGCGACTGGCTACGCCAGCCACGATCTAGCGCAGAGCCCGGAGCATGGCTAGCTCGCGCTCAGGCCATGCACCGCCCTATTTAGGGGCGAGCCCCCTTTGTACCTCTTCTCTCTCCATCTTAGTGTAGCTGAAATAGAGCTAACTTATCCCGTCAATCTGCATCAATGCTACGACGCGTGAAGACTGAGCCCGTTATCACACTAGGCCTTATTATTAGCATAGAAAGGATTTAAAAAGACCTTAAAAAAGTTACTATTATATAAAAATAGCTAGTACCTATATTAGTTAAAAGCATATAATTTTTTTTAGAATTCTATAATTTCTATAAAACCTTTCTAAAAAACTATAGATATATTATTTAACTATTTACTAAGCTGCTTAAGAAAGGTATATAGTACACTTTTAGTAAATATAAGCTACTAGTTTTCTAGTAAGCTAAAAATTTAATATTGTTAGATAATATGTTAATTTACTACTTACTCTACTACTAGACATGTATAAAAATAAATATAAGTAATAAAATTATTATAAAGGTGCTATTATAGTTTTAAGAGAATAGTTTTTAATAACTTATAATTTTCTATTTTAAGACTATAAGCAAGCTCTAGATAAACTATAATATATATAATAAAAAGATATTAGCTATAATTTATAGCCTTTAAAAATAGTACTTATAACTTATAGGCTTATAAACTATAGAGTTATTTAATACCCTAACTAATTATTATATATTAAAGTATTTTTTTATAAAGTAAGAGCTTACTTTCTACTAAATATACTAAGTAATAAGTATAATAAACTATTATTTAATACTTATTATTTTAGTATAACTAATATAGTAGTTAACGTGCTTTTATGTAAGTAAAAGAATTTAAAAATTTAAAAAAATAAAAATAAAGTAGCCTAAACACGTGCTTTTTTTTTGTAAAATAAATTAATATTAGCTTTATTAAGACTATAAGTAATAACCTAGCTAATCTATTAGCAAAAAGTATGCTAGCTATTTATATAATTAAAATAACTATTATTAATACTTTTATAGTCTTATTATTTTTAAATAACTTTTACTTGCTAATTAATTGTATTATTAAGGTAAATTATAGTTATAAAAGTCTATAGCTATTTTAAGTACATATTCTTTCTAGTAAATACTTAGTATAAAAGCTTAGCTAAAGTCTTTTTATATACTATAATAAGCTAATAGTCTCTACTATATACTTTTTAAGAACTTATCTTATTTAAGCTATTTATACTACTTAGGTAATTACTTATTTAAATAAATAAAAAATAAATAAGCTACTTTATAACTACTATTACTAAATCTATATAAGTAAAAATATAAATAACTATATAGCTATATATAAAGCTTATAAATAGAGCTATATATTTTATAATAAAACTTTAGGTTTACTTAAATTACTACTAATTTCTAAGCAAGTATAGTAAAATATTTCTATAAACTTTAAGTCTTTTTTTTTAAATAAAAAGGAATATAACTATACTTTTATTATTATAAACTAGCTAAATAAGTACTACTTTTTATAATTTTATAAAATAACTATAGCTGCTTAAGTAGCTAATAAGTACTATTATTACATTTAGTAAGTATTTAATTTACTTAAGTTAATAGTTTCTAATTATAGTTTTTAGTTTACCTTAGTATTTATAGATAAGCTATGTTAACTAATAGGAATTAAGTAAAAACTCTTAATACTATATTACTTCTAAACTAATAAGAATATTAAAGTTTTAAACTAGTACATTAACTAGTACCTATATTTATTTATTAACTATTATTAAAATAACTAATTAGATCTAGTACTTTATATAAACTAGACTCAAGTAATTTTGTTATATAAAACTATAGGTTTATTATTTTATTAAATTAAGTTTAGTTACTAGCTAATTTATTACTAGAACTAGGAGGAATACATAAAGGTATTTACTATAGTTTATAAATAAATATTTTATAAAGAAGTATAGAGCTATACTAAAGCTTAATATAATATAATAAAGCTAGCTATAAAAATAGCTTAATAAAAGATTACTTAAGTATAAAAGTAATAAACTTAATAAGCTAATAAAAAGTACTATAAGCTAAACATTTTTATAGAAAATAAAGTATATATTATATTTAAAGACTTTACTACTAGTTAACTTAGCTAGAAGCTTAACTAGTAGATATATAAACCCTATTCTATTATAGGCATAAAAGAATATTTCTATTATCTTAAGCTACTACTATATATATATATACTTAATATCTTTTATATAAATTATTTATAGAAGGCTTTTACTTACCTACTATTTAGCTAAATTAAATTTAAGGAACTGCCTATTAAAGTGAATAGATATTTTAAGTAGCTAGTATAAGAAATTCTTAATAACTACTTATTTTATAGCTAACTATAGTATAAAGTATTCTAGCTAGCTTATAACCTAAATTTTATTTAGTATAATGTTTAAGGCTTTATAGGCACTTTATATAAGATAAGAAACTATTATAAGACCTATTTAAAGAAGATAGGACTACTAGTATAACTAAACGCTTAATTAAAAGCATATAAAATAGAGAAGAATCTGAAAGTAATAGAAAAAATAATAATAAAATAGCTAGAAAAATAAGAGTGGTATAAAGACTAGTAAAAAAGAGACTATAACCTAAAGACTTAGAAATAAGCTTCTTTTAAAAAAAGGTAATATACTAGTACTACTTATTTAGCTTACTATAGGTTATATAATATTATAACTAACTATACTAATTATAATTTAGTATAGAACTTAGAGCATAGTTAGTGCGTGTTTAGGCTATATACTACTTTATTTAGAAATAAATTCTCTTAGTACTTCTTCTCTTCTTATTTTAGTATAGCTAAAATAGAGCTAACTTATTTTATTAACTTATATCTATACTATAACGTGTAAAGACTAAGCCTATTATTATAAATATATTTTATTTATTAAATTTATAAATAAATCTTTTACTTACAACTATAGTTTTAAAAAGTATATAAACTTTATTTTATTTTATTTTTTTATAGCTAGTATATAAGTTATAAAAACAATATTTTAATTTAAGTAATTTATAGTTAGTAAATTAATACTTTAAATATAAAATTATAATACTTTACTTATTATTTATTAAGCTTATAATTAACTAACTATTTTAATTTTTTATTATAGATATTTAAAGTTTTATAAAAAGTATATAATTAAAAAAAATTGTTCTAAATTTACTTTTTTACATTACTACTTAACTTATTATATTTTAGTATAAAGTAAATTTAGCTAAAAATTACTTTATTAAATTTAGTTACTTAATTTATTATTAAAAACATAATTTTATTTAAGTATTTTAGTTTATAAAAAAATATAGTAATAAAGCTATTATATAATAAGTTTTAAAATAAATATTACTTAAAATAAATATTTACTTTATTTAAAAAAATTGTATTCTAATATCTAGTAATTTAGAAAATATTTAAGAACTTTTTTTTTAAATATTTTTACTTCTTTGCCTAATTTACTAGTAAAGATTTTAAGAGTTAAAATACTTATAGTAAAAAAAAAAGAAGTTATTTACTAAATAAAAAAGTTTTTTAAAATACTTAGTAATAGCTTTAATTATTATCGTTTTTTAAGCTTAAAAAGTTACTAATATATGTAAGTAAATATAAATAAGTATGTTTTATAAATTATACTATAATAGTATAATAAAACTACAACATTTTTTAGTAATAAAATTATTAAATTTAAACTTGTTTACTTAATAAGTATAAGTTTTTATAAAAACTATTAGATTTTCTTAACACTTTAAATAAAAAATTCTACTATTTTTATAAATTAATTTAATAATAAATAATAAACAAAGCATGTTTTACTTTATAACTTATTATTAAAACTAAAGCTAAATACTATAAAATAATAAATAAGTAAATTATCTTTTATTAAGTTAGCTAGTTTTAAGCTAGTACTTTTAACTTATTTAAGTTATAGCTAAAAGTAATAAAATAAACTAAAAAATAATAAAATTAGATTTATATAATTTTTTTATTAATTTTTAGTTTAAAATTATTTAAATATTTTTTTTTTTAAAAAAAGTTGTATTAATTATAATTTAGTTATTAAGAAAAACTTTTACTAACTTTTTTTTATATATAAAAAAATCCTAACTTTTATAGTAATAGTAGTGTGCTTTTATTAAGTAAATAAACTTTTTTCTATATTTAAATAAGTTGACTTTAACTTTAGTAGCATTTAAATAGTACTAAACTAAAAAAGCTAAACGGTTATTAATTTACTTTTCTTTATAAAACTTTAGAATCTTAAGCTCTGTTAATACTTTACTAAAATCTATGCCATTAAAATCTAAATAGTAGTACTTAATTTTCTGGTACTTTAAGCTAGACTTTATTTTCTTTTCTTTACTAAACTTATATTTATCGTACTATGGGCTGTGTGTGTTGGAACATTTTATATATACTATAATATTTAGTTTAAAAAGGACCTAGATAAGGTTATACGTAATCTAGTAGCTATGTAAAAACAATCCTAGGTGCAGAGTTATGGCCTTGTATACTGTCTTTATGTAATCAATTAGGAATCCTAAGTGCTCTTTGCGTGCGTAGTTAACAGGGTCAATATCGTTCTAGTAGTAGAACAGTTTAAGTTCAGGAAGGAAGTTGTACAAACAGATTTTGTTCAACCTAACATCTGTTTAGCAATTGATTTCGTGGTGAAGGGATGGCTTATGGAGAGTTTGTTTTCCTTTAAACTAATTACATCAATGTCTTCTAATAAGGTCCTCAAAACCTCTTGCAGCTGCTCTAATTTGATATTAATATAACATGTTGTCTCTTTTGTGACCCGATCTAGAGTACACCGGTTAGCAGAGGCTATCTGTGCAGCTGTCATACTAGCCTGCCCGCCGGCGAACAACAAAGACATATTCGTCCGATTTCTCCACTTCTTCTTTGGCTGATTCCACATGGTGTACCGGTACACCTTCTCATCCCAGCTGGGATTTGTCAGCTAACCGGGCCTTACACACTGCTGGAAGCATACACTTCATCAACTGCCTTGAATGATGGTTGCAGATTATTTGCGGCCTGGTATTCAGCAGCCTTGTGGCCAGGATCCTGAGGAGTGTTTGTAGTTGCTTGGATTGCCTTAACGACATCCTTAAGCAGCTGACCAGAGAAATGGCAGTGACTGGATCGGAATGCGGCAGACCTGGGGTGGCCACAGGTGCCTGTGGGGTTTCGCAGTTTGGAGGGGTGTCGGGAGCCGTGCTGCATGGCTTCAGGGCCTTGGATGTGACTGGCATTGTTGCTCTGTGAAGATTAAAGTGATGAGTTGGGGGAGGTTGATAGGCCCTTTTCGAGGAGTTCTCACCCATTTTTATATTTCTCGATGGATCCAACTCTGCTCCAGATATTAGCCGTACACACTTCCATCCATATGTGCTTTCCCTTGTTGATCCAGAACGACGCCGAGTTATGCATATCCGTATTGCTTCCGATGCGCTTGAACGCTCGATCGAGTTAAATCGTGGGGTTGGCTCAGAGGAAGCCGCAGCATGCTGAGGTTAGCCTCTACTGCTTTTTGAGAATGGCAATATGCCGTGATTGGTCCAGCGCAGGGATGATAACTGAACTGTACGAAAGCTTCACCCCCTCCCTACATGCCTCAAAGCTATCTTTGTCATGCATTCCTGTCCAACGAACGATGCAACTCACGAATTCTTTCCGCGGGGGATACATATCGGGCCGGACTTCCGTTCTAGAGCCGCCCATCTAAGACAGCCTTCCTCTCAACTCCAAGCCTCCTGTATTCGACTGCAAATTGAGATAATCCCGGAGAGGAATCATGAACCTAGCAAGCTTTATTGCATATCACTCCCCACCCTCGTTCAACGTGGCCGCGGAAGTAACATGGGCACTCCCGCATGAAGAGGCTCACAGACTAATCGAGTGACTCTCGGCATCAATTTGGACTCACATTATTGTGAACTGCATCGAACCCTTCTTCCTGCAAGCCTCTTCACACAACCCCTCGTCTTACATTCCTATCCAACGAGCTATGCCGGTAACGAATCTCTTCCTACATATATCCATATTGACGTGGACTTGAGCGGACATTGGTCCAGTCGACGGGGCATACAGCGCGTAGGTCCCCCCCCCCCTTCTTGAATTCGAACGTGAATAGGTCTGAGATCTCTGCTGCACGGCGGTCGCCGCCCTGCTTGAGCATGTAGTGGCCTAACAGGATATCAACGAGCGTGCGGAAGTGGTATTCTGCTAAGACTTTGCGCCGTGCGCCCATAGCTCGCTACACACGCGTTCGAACTCGTACTCAGAATAGCCGTCTAGTAGCGTATCCTTCCCCTTATCGGCATACTGCTCTCGATCCCGCTACGCGTCCGTCCGTTGCAGAGACCTGAGGTACTCCCGCGCGGTGATGGGTGGTTGTTCATGCCCAGCGCCTTCTGCTCCTAGTAGAGGTCAGTGATGGTTGTGACGTAGGCGCGCAGAATACTCAAACGCAATGCTCAGACAAGCCTGACTCGGTTCAAGCAGCTATAATGCAGGTAGACGGAGCCTATATGTAGACTCTGCTTCATAATTTGACGCTGAATCCATGTATCCATCGGTCACTCTGCCGAATTTTCAAGTGCGAAGTCATTCACACCACTCGCAACCTGCTATCTAATCTACCTCTCGACGACCTCAGTTTCTCTTCCTCGCCGTTTCAGAGGCGCCATCACTTCTTTCCTACTCTGCCTATTCCCTACTATGACTTTAACTACCTCTTTAGTAACCTCAACGTCACCACCACGAGCAGGGAGGGTAGCCGACCTGCTCCGGCCACGTCCTTGTAGATGTTCGAATTGCATACAAGTAGGAGTGTGAAGCGTTAATTATAGGAGAGTAGAGTTACATATGGTGCAGCTCATAAGATCGCCACTTAATGAAGTTGCAGGTACAACCCCTTATTTAACACTTAGCCCATTTTGGTAAGGCGACTACCAAGAATGGCGCAGCGCAAGGACCTAACACATTGTTAGACATGGTCGTACAGTATTCCGTGGAGGTGTAGCAAGGCCTTGTGTTTTCCTCTCAAATAAATTCCCACCAATCTTCTTGACCACTTGTTTCCTTAACCACCTGCCTTATGAGCTAATTTGTACAATACTCTTTGCATGCTTGTTTCTTTCATTAACCACTAAAGGCCAAGGCCAAGCAATACAAGTTTATTAAGAAATAAATAGCTTAAAGGTAAAGCACTAAATGTACTATAGAAATAGAGATTATATATTAAATCGGCACCAAATTATCTTTTAACCTAAAGGTTGTAATCAACACTACATTAAGTAATGGCACACAAATTGCATTAGTTAATGCCTATGTTAAAGCTAGTAACATAAAAGCCATTATTTAGCTACCTAAAATGAATTGAACTTAAAATATATAGAAAAAGTTAAAAGAAAAGCAGCTACTAAAATAAAGTTTAATACTATTATTATTATTATTAAATCAATTTGTTAAATAGTAAAAGAAATATAAAACAAAATAATAGTCTAAATAAAAAAAAAGAAAATAAGTATCTTTACAAAATAACTAGCTAAAAATTAAGAACTTATTATAATATATAATTAGTATTTAAACGTTAGAAACGTTTTAGCAGTAAAAAGTTAAAGAAATGTTATATATAAGTAGTAAAAGTAATTATAAAGGCATGAAAATGCTATTAGTATTTTGTTTTTCTTACTTTAAGTAACGTCTATATATAGTGCTATAAAGTAAAAAAAAAAAGTTACTAAATTCTAATAGCATAGTATATATTCTAGAATTTATAGAATAAAAACTTTTAAATACATAATACTTATAGTATTTATTCTACTATAAAAATAGTAAAAGAAAAAATATAAATAATAAACTATACTAAATAATAAATTAAGTAAACACATAAATAACAAAATACAAGAAAATATATTATATATAGTATAATATAAGTAATTTGAATAAAAACCTTATTAAGTTATATAAAAAAGTTTTTTTTTTAACTAAATTTCTAAATTACTAGTTATAAAAGCTTAAGTGTTAATAAAATTTAATATAATAACTATTTTAAGTAAATTTCTAATTCTTTATTTTTATAAATTAAAGAAATTTTAATATTAATAATATAGTATAAAAACGTAGTTTTAGTACTTTTTTATATAGTAAAAAAATTAACTAAACTAAAGTAATTTTAGTATTTAATTTATATTAAATTACTATTTTTATTACATAATTAAGTAAGTTTATTTTTATATATTATTACTATTTTAAGTTACTTTTTCTAACTTTTTAACTCTTACTTTTTTATTTTTTATTTATTAAAAATAATTAGTTTCTTAAGAATTTTAAAATATTTATTTTAATACTAATATAAAGTATTATAGTAGTTTTAGTAATTTTTTTTAACTTAAGTTAATTTATTAATTACTTTACTTTAATTTTATTATAATAATTTAAAAGTTATATTTTATGGTACTTAAATTTTTTTAGTACTTTTAAACTAAAAAAGTAATAAGTTTATAATATACTTAACTAGTTATTTAAGTAGATTTTTATATTTTATAAATATATAGTTTTTAATACAATTTTTTTTTTACTATTATTTAAACTTATAAATATAAGTATAATATTAAATTAAAATAGTAGTACTTATAAATAATAAGTATAATTAGTTTTTAACTTTTATTATTATTTTTTAAAAACTTGCTTATAAGTTTAGTTTAAAATTTAGTGAAAAAGTACTATTAAAATATACTAGTAATAAAATAGAAAATTTAAAGTAATTTTAAGTTTAGTAGCTTTAATACTAATAAGAGTATCTTTTAAAAAATATATTAAAAGTATTTTTAGAAATAGTTTTAAAAATTTTAAACTTACTTTAATTATTTAAAAAAATCTGTTTTTTATTTTAATAATTTTTTTTAAAAAAAGCTACTAAAAAAGTTAATAAATATATAAAATAATTTATATTTAGAGTATTTTTAAAAACAAACACTTTTATTATAGTTTATTATTTTAGTACTTTTTAAACTTATTATTATTATTTCATTATTTACTACTTTAATAAAGCTTTTTATATAAATATTACTAAACCAATTTTTTTAATATAACTATAAAGTAAATTATTATTAAATAAATTTAATTTTTTAGCTTTTTATTTACTTTATTTTTATTAATAAGTTTAGTAAATTTACTAAAATAATTTTATATGTGTTTACTAAATAATTAAATACTTTTATATATAATTTTATTATTACTTTATGTTTTGTTTACTATTTTATTATATAATAAAAAGTAAGTATATACTTGATTTTTAAAAAACTATATAAACTTATTATTAACTTTTTTTTAAATTTATTTCTAATATTACTAATAAACTTAAAACTTGAATTTTTATACTATTAATAATATTACTTAAATAGTTACAAGTATTAAGTTTACTATTTATTTAAACAAAATTATAAACTTTATTATTTATAAAATATTTATTTTCAATTACTTATTTATTTAAAATGTTATGAGTAAGTTAACTATATAAAAACTAAAAATAGCTAAAAAAAAATTAATTTATTTTTTACTTAATTTACTACTATTTATGTTAGTAAAGTTATTATTAAAATTTTTATTATATACTTACTTAATTATTATAAATTAAAAATTTAGCTTTATAATTTTTTAAACTAATTTATAGCTTATTTTAATAAGTATTTTTATAATAAATATAACTTTTATATATCTTTTTTTTATTTAGCCATAATTATTTTTAAAATAACTATATTTATTATAATAAAGACTTTTATATACTATTAAATATAATCACTAAAATAATAGTATTATAATAATATAATATATATATATTAATAGTTTTAATTAAACTTTTTTTTTTACTTTTTATATAATTAAATTTAAAGTTTAATAAAATTTGTATTTTTAAAGTATTTTAAATAGTTATTTTTATTATTTTATAATTTAAAACTTAAATACTTTACTAAATTACTATTATAAATAAATTTTCTAAGTTTTTATTTAAAATTTAAAGGTTTTTTTTTACTTTTTTTATATAAAAGTTATTTAAAAAAAAAAAAGTATTAGTATTATTTTTATTTTTAGTATAATAAGTATAACTGTATAAAGTTTATAGGTTTTATTATTACTAATTAAGTTTATAATCCATAGCAAGTTACAAAATTTTAACTTTATATTTTAATTATTATAGTATAAAGTTTCTTAGCATTTTTTTTACTTAAAAAGTTAATAGTATAATAATTATAAGCTAAAATAAAATACTGTACTATATATATATAGGTATAAATAATTACTAATATTAAAAAAAAAGTAGTACATATTTTAATAGTTATATAGTTAAAGTTAGTAAGTATAATATATTCTATAAGTAAGTACTCCACATAAGTAAGCATTCTACCTTAATAATAAAATATAATCTAATAGCTTTTAATTATTATATTTTAACAACGCAATATCTAATTAGCCTATTAAGAAATAAAAATATCTTTAGCTATTTTTATAATTAAGAAAAACTAATTACAGAGTAAGTGATGCATAGTAGTAATATATAATATTAACTAAAAAACACTAAAATAATAACATACTAAAACTCTTTTATAATATAATTATAAAGCCAATTTAAAAAAGCTTACTAAGCTAGAAAAATTAGTTATTATTTAGTATATATTTAACCTAGATTTAGGAGGATTTCTGTTTAGGCTTAGTATTATAAAAGATATAGCTAATTAACTACTTACTATATACTCTACTAGTAACGTGTTATAGGACGGTTTTTAGCTTCTATATACCTAAAGTTATTATATACTAAAAATATACGTAGTCTTTATTGCTATACTATAAAAGACAGTATATCAGTTTTTTTAACGTAGTAAGTATGTATATATACCGTATTAAATACTTTAGTAGTTTATAAAATTATATAATAATATTACTTACATAATGTTCTAATAATATAAAGATGTGATAGGTAATAGTCTAACTAATTTATTACATAACTAATTCCAAAGAATTGCTTTAGAATGAGAAGATAAGTATAAAAAAAAAGCTATCTAAAAGCTAAAGAAAACGCTCTTTATATAGTAAATTCTTTATTTATAATTTACTAAGTGATAAGTCCTATTAAGTCCTTTTAGCACTACTAAGTGCTTATTAATACTTATTAGCTTTCTTAGTATTTATTATATTTATAACTATATATATAAGACTTTACGTGTCTTCTTCGCTATTAGTCTTATTAATTATTTTAATAATATTAGCTAGAAGTTTTACTTTTAGCCTAGTTCTTTAAAGCATCTACTTTGCTTTTATTTTAGTCTTATATTCTCTTACATGCTTTTTCACTAATAGCTAGTAATTTTTTCTTAGTTAGTTTATTATCTCCTATTTATAATTATTATCTTACTTATTACTAACTATAATACTTACTCTTTTTTTAAATTTTTAACTTGAAAATTCTTTTTACTCTGGGCTTTAAGTATAAGAAAAGCTTGTTCTTTTAGAGATATTATAAGCACCTCTAGAATCTCTTTTCCCTTTTACTTCTAATAATATCTAAGGTTAAATTATTAATCTCTTGTAATTATTATTTTATGAAATTAATTTAGAATCATAATTACCTTATGCTAATCTCTTATAGTTTATATAAAAAAAAGGTCTCTATTATCTTATAGATCTCTTATCTAGTCAGTGTTCTAAATATAACGTGTAAAACTATAAGTATAATCTAATAGTTTCTTAATAAAAGTTTAATAAATCTTTAGCTAAATACTAGTATCTTTTAGACTAACTAATAACTACTAAAGATACTATACTAAAGGTAAAGACTTATGCTTTATAACTTTATAAGTAGTTTACTTTAGTTAATAATTATAAATATAAGCTATTTATCCATAAGCTTACTTCAATTAAGCAGATATAAAATCTAGAAAAAAAAATAAAAGATTTTTAAATTATTATAATTTATAATATCCTTATCTGCTGCTTTTATTGATTTTTTTTTAATATCTTTTTTAATTAAAAGGCTATATAGGCTTCTCTCTGGGATTTAATATTACTAAATTCTCTAAATAAAATTAGTTAATTATTCTAGTATATTACTTTAAGTTTTTAATAGGTTCTTAGGTATTTTTCTCTAGTCTATAGTTTTTTTACTTAATAGATATTTCCACTAATATCTGAATTATTATAGTTCTTAAATCTCTTTAACTTTATACTCTAGTTAGTATGGCTTTATGTCTATATCTGTTACTATTAATACGTCTAGTAATACTAATTTAAGTAATAATATATAAACTACTAAATAAATCTTTATATTCTATAGTAGTTTTAGTTTATAATTAACTAGTCTAATAACTTTACTAATTTTAAATAGTCTGATTTAAACGTGATCTAGTTTCTTATTTAGTTATTTAGTTTTTAAATTTTTATATAATAGGAAAACTTTATTTTTTTTCTTAAAAATTAGTTTTTTAACTTTTAACTTATTAGCGCTCTCCGCGGTCCGTAAGTTCTTTAAAATAATAATTTTACTAAAATTATTATATAAGTCCTTTAGCTATTATACTTTATTTTAGGCTTAAAATAATTTACTTTCTAGTTTATATAATTCTCTATAAGCTAACGGCTTATACCTATAATTAGTATAGAATAGTAATATATTAGTTATAAATGACTTTATACTATTATAGGTAAATTATACTAAAGGTAAAAACTTAACCCAATTCTCTTAAAAGTAATTAATATATATTCTTAAATATTATTTTAAAGTTTAATTAGTGTGCTCTGTTTGCCTATTTATTTAATAATAAAAGCTTATTAAAAGCTTATTTTTTAATCCTAACCTAGCTAACAAGGTTTTTTAGAAGTGTAATATAAATAATTTATTTTAATTAATAATAAACTTTTTAGGTAATCTGTGTTTTAAGACTATTATTTTTAAAATCTTATATACTAGTTCTTCCGCTGATAAATCCATAACCATTAGATTAAAATATATATACTTAGTTAACTAGTTTATAATAATAAGTATTGCGCTGTATTCCTTATCTGTTTCTAGTTCCTTAAATAATAGTAATCTTATAATAAAGTCTATTAAAACTGACTACTATAGTTATTTTAGTGCTTTTAATAGTTATAAAAGTTTATAAAGCTTATATCATACTAGTTTATTCTTCTTATATTCTAAATAGTCTTTAATTACTTTGTTTACTTTTTATTTCAACTTTTTAATGTAGAAATTCCTGGAGATTCGCTTTATAATTTTTTTTTATTCTTTAGTATCTGTATGTAATAGCTTTGTAATTCTTTGTAATTAATTCCTTATATAGTTCTTCTAGCACATAAATAAGTTTATTTACATATGTGAGTTCTAATTCTGGGTTCTGAAAATTATATTACCTATAATTTCTAATTCTTTTCATCTAGTAATCTTTAATTCTCATGATTGTTATAATTCTTAGGTGATTATAACTTAAGGATTTATCTAATCCTTTTATTAATACCGTGCTTAGTATTAGTTTTTAATGTTTTATATAGTTTAGTTATTAGCTAAGTGCATCCGCTGCTCTATTTTCTATTCCCTTTTAGTAAAGTATTTTAAAATCATAAATAGCTAGTATTTCTAACTAGTATATCTATCTTTAGTTTAGCTTCTTTATAGTGGTAAAGCTTATTAAATTCTTATAATCTAAAAGAACTTCTACTTAATACTTAGCTCTTTTAAGGTAAATTTGTTATTTCTTAAATACTACTATTACTACTAATAGCTTTTTATTATAAACATTATAGTTTAACTCAGCTCCCGTAAGTTTCTTTAATAAATAGTTTATAGAATAGAAATATTTATTACTGTGTTATTAACTATAGACTATTTCTATCACATAATTAGATACATTTATTTCTAGTATAATAGATAATTCTGGGTTAAATATTTTTAACATTAGTACTTTAGTAAACTTATCTTTAAGTTTTTTAAATACTTACTACTATTTTTATCTTTAACTAAATCTATTATCTTTCTTAGTTAACTCTATTAATGGTGTTGTGATTTTTAAATACCTTTTTATAAACTTCTTATAGAAATTCGCAAATCTTAAAAAGGACTATATTTTCTTAACTATTATTAGTATTAGCTAGTTACGTATTTCTATTAACTTCTTTAGATCTACTAAGATTTCTTCTCTTAAAATAATAAATTCTAGGAACTCTGTTTTTATAATATGGAATTTATATTTCTCTAACTAAATAAAAAGGTTATACTTTTAAAGTTTTTTTAAAACCTTCTTTATATATACCTTGTGCTTTTTAAGTGTTCTATTTATATACACTAATATATTATCTAAGTACGCTATTATAAATACATTTAAGTATTTATAAAGTGTATAATTAATAACTGCCTGGAAAGTTACTAGTGTGTTTATTAATTTAAATAGTATTATATAATACTTAAAAAGTCCATATCTTGTTTTAAATGCCGTTAACTATTTAAATCTCTTTTTAATTCAAATCCTGTAGTGTTTTTTATGGATATTAAATAGGCTAAACTATTAAGCTCTTTAGAGCCTATCTATTAACTCTTAAATTAATAGTAATAGATATTAATTCTTTATTATAGCTTAGTTTAGTTATTTAAAATCTATATATAATTATAGCTTCTTATTTTTCTTGGGTATAAATAATATCAGTAAAGCTATTAAGCTCTTACTTAATTATATGTATCCTTTTTTAAGATTCTTTTTAATATACTACTTTAATTCTTCCTGTTGTACTTATAATAGAGAATATATTAATCCTAGTTTAAGCTCTTTCTTATCCTTAACTAGTATCTTATAGTCTTAAGGTTAATACTTTAGAAGTATATTTCTTTTATTCTTACTAAATAGATATGTAAATTTCTGGTACTTTTAAGGTATTTAGATTTTAGTAGTGTCTAAAGCTTATTTCCGGATTTATACTATTCTAATATTTTATAGTTATTTCTGCTATAATTGTTGTATAGCCTTATATAAAATTTTCTTACTCCTAGAGTATTTTCCTATTACGTTTAGTTTCTATATTTATACTACTTTCCTTACTAGATTATACTATTAAACAGTTTTTTATTACTAATCTATTATTAGATTATGTAATGAGAGTTAATCTTATTCTAAAATTATATTAAGTTTTTTTATATTTAGAATATTAATATAATAGATATTTTTATAGCCTATTATTTCTCGTTCTGTTACTGTAATCTCTAGGTTAATTAAATTCTTTCTAAAGGTTACTACGCTATTATCTACTTATTTTACTCTTACTAAATACGTTTTTTCCTAGTATGATACATTATTCCGTTTAATTTATTAATTTAAAATAAATGTTCTGTCTATTCTACTATTTACTAGTGCTTTTAGAAATTTTCTATTTACTCTTATACTAAAGTAAAGATATAGTTCTTATTATACTTATTATAGCTTAAAAGTTTTAATAGCTATATTACTAGCTTAAGCTTCTTACTAGTAGCTGTCTAGTTTTTTAATATAAAATTATATATACTATACTCCTAATTTTTATTATCTGAGATAAAGTACTTTTTTTTAATGTATATAAAATAGTAGTTATAATAATATACTAAATATAAAAGTTTATAATACTCTTCTTTTATTTCATTTTTATATGTAGGGTATTTCTATCGTAGGAAATACTCTTTATAAGAGAGTTTATAGTACTATATATTATTTTAACGTTAGCTAATTTTTTTTTTCTATAGTATCTATATTCTAGTATATATTTTTTCTAATATTATTATTTATATAGTTAGTCTCGCTAGCCGTCTTTGTCTTTTATATTAATTATAGTCCTTAAGGTTTTTAGAATTTGTTTATTAGGTCCCTATTTTCTTACCGCTTTCCTATATGCTTTTTATTCTTTTAGTTTTTCTATTTAAATAGAATATATTACTTATTTGCATGTTTTTCCTAAATAATTAACTAACTTACAGATCTAATATTTCTAATTCTTTAATTATTAAAAGATATTAGTATCTTTAATTTATATAGTAGGTAAAGATATTTTTATTTTATTATACTTATTATCCTTACTCTCTAGCTTAGTTTCTTATTTAATTTAAGTTAGTTTTCTTTTTTAATTCTGGAGTATATATAGTTTCTTTTATTAAATCTCTATAAGAAATTAAGATATCTCTTTTTTTTATAAAGCTATTATGCTGCAGAAATGCTGTTTATTTTAACTAGTTTTTTAAATTATAAAACTCTTCTCCTAGTATAATCTTCTAATACTTGGTTTTATAGTTTTTTTTTGTATACTAGTCTAATCTGTAGATTTAACATATATTTCTATCTAGCTACTACTAAATAGTTATTATTATAATTCTAAAAACTTCATACGTTAAAGATTAAATTTCCTGAAATAATTATTATTTCTTATTAATTTCTTATAGTATAAGGGACTAGGCACTTGGGCTTATTATCTAGTATTATTCTTTTATTACTTTTTATAATATCTTCTTTAACTATTACTTATTACTTATAAGTTTATACTTTGTTTTCTAATATCTTTTCTTATAATTCTTTTTATAGTGCCTGTTAGATTTATAGATTTAATACTAATTATTATTAAGTCTTTTACTAATAACTTTAACTAATAAGGTTTTTACTTACTATAGGTTCTATTCTGTAAGCTTAGGTTTTATCTTTACTATTATAATTCTTAATTTATTATCTAGATATTCCTTTATAAAGTGTCTGATATTACTATATTCTAGACATACTTTCTTATTAAGTTATTTACGGCGTTTTTAAGTTATAAGCTACTTTTTAGCTCTTTCTTTTATAATAGCTTCTTAGTTTAGACTTTATTTATATTAATGTTCATTTTATTATAAGTCTATTTTTATTATATTAACGTTTTTTTTTTATAGTTATTACTTAACTTTTTTTACATTCTAATTTGCGCTTGTACTGCTAATTATTAATATATATAATAGATTCTATAAAAGCGTAAAGATTATCTAGTTAATCTTTTCTAGCTAGTTTATTCTTAACTTAGTTCTTAAGTTTAGTGTAGTAAGCTATTATTAATAGTATATTATTTTAATTAATTTATAACTATAGCTATTAGAACTTTATAGTGTATACTAAAACTAATTTTATTTATCTAAGATTTTGTATCATACGCTCTGTAGTATGTACTTTATTAATTTTACTAAAAACTATAGTTATTTAAGTTTTAGAGTCGTTATAACTCTGGAAAATTGCTTTTATCTTATTAGTTATTTTAATTTCTTTAGTTTCCTTATTTATATAGTTCCTAGCTAAGAGCTTGAATTAGTTTATAGTTTTATTTTTTATATTTATATTAGCTACAAAAATCCTGTCCTAATCTTTAGAAAAAAATTTTTTATTAAAGTAGATATATATTTCTATTTTTGTTAAAAAGTCTTTAAGTTATTTACATATTCTATTAAATCTTCTTAGTAATTATACCTTAATACTAAATATATAAACCTTTATATTTACTTAGTTTTTTAACTTTAAAACTATTTATTATAGCTCTAAGATCTGTGCCTGTTGCTGTTATATAATTTAGGTTATAAATAATATTAATACTAAAGCTAAACTACTTAAGCCTATTATTATTATATATAAGTTATAAACTTATAGGTACTTATAGTATTATGGAACGGTTTTTAGCTTCTACGTACCTAAAGTTATTATATACTAAAAATATACGTAGCTTTTATTATTATATTATAAAAGATAGTATATAAGTTTCTTTAACGTAGTAAGTATGTGTACATGCTGTATTAAATATTTTAATAATTTATAAAATTATATAGTAATATTACTTACATAATATTCTAATAATATAAAGATGTGATAAGTGATAGTCTAATTAATTTATTACATAACTAATTCCAAAAAGTCGCTTTAGAATGAGAAGATAAGTATAAAAAAGAAAACTATCTAAAAGCTAAAGAGAACGCCCTTTATATAGTAAATTCTTTACTTATAATTTATTAGATAATAAGTCCTATTAAGTTCTTTTAGCACTACTAAGTACTTATTAACACTTATTAGCTTTTTTAATACTTATTATACTTATAACTATATATATAAAACGTCACGTGTCTTCTTCGCTATTAGTTTTATTAATTATTTTAATAATATTAACTAAAAGCTTTACTTCTAGCCTAGTTCTTTAAAGCATTTATTTTATTTTTATTCTAGTTTTATATTTTCTTACATATTTCTTCGCTAATAGCTGGTAATTCTTTTTTAATTAGTTTATTATTTTCTATCTATAATTATTATCTTGCTTATTACTAACTATAATATAATATTAGTAAAAACTAGCTAGAGAACTTTATACAGTAAACTCTAGAAATTAAAATAGTTTATAATTAAAGGTATAACTACCAAAGAGCTCTGTATAAGAATTCTAAGATTATTAAACTATAGTTTAAACTTATATATTATATAATAGTAAAGTATAGTACTACTAAGGAAGATATTTATAATTTTAATAAAAACAAGTTCCAAATAAGCGTTATTTTAGGTAGTAAAATTATTATAAACTTTAATAAATATAATCAGTATAATATAGTACAGCTAAGTAATTATAAATAGATTACAATAATTTAGAATATTAATACTTAAGAATAGGTAATTTTATTATTTATTATCTTTACAGAAACGTACTATCTTTTTATATAGTATAAGAATAATAATATACCACGAGATTAAACTATCTTACTAAGTGATAATAACTAGATAACTAATAAGCTTAGTATTAAATAATTATAATACTTTAATAAGTATATAAAAAATTATATAGTAGGCGCATGTTGTTTATTAATAATTAATAACTATAAAAGTTATAATTCACTTAATTTTAGTAGCTTAATAAAAAGAAGGATATTATTATACTTTATATATTATCTTATATATCGTATCTACTTTAGCTACTTAATATAAGCTGTTTTTTATCTTTAAAAGATATATATAGATGCTATATTAAAGATTTTATCTATAACTATATTTACTATATTATAAAGCTTAAGTTTCTACTAATATTTAAAGCAGCCTATTAAAGATAATTACGGAAAGTAATATTTATATAGGCTTTTAAAATACTAGCTTAATCTTATTTAATCTAGATATTATGCTTTTAAAGCTTAATATTAAGCTTTAAATACTATCTCCTCCTCCTAAAGAGAATGCCTTATAGGAGTTGAAAATACTAAAAACTATTATTAAATTAGGCTCTTAAATAGCTCTAATTCGTAATTAAATTTAAAGATATTAAGATAACTTACTTAGTTTAATTATTAAATTACTTTACTAACTTATAAAGAGTACTAAGTAAATAATGTATTTAGTTATATTACTAAAAACATAAACTACTAAGCTTTAAAAGGTAAATAAGACTATAATATAATATAAAACGCGTAAAAAAAAAGCATATTTAACAGTAAAAAACGCTAATAAAAGCAGAAAACTTAAAAATACTTACTTAAAGTAAAGTTAAAAAGTAGACTAAAGATAAAAAATACTAAAGTAAAAAGTATACTAAAATTAATCTATTATAGTAAAAATATTATAAACGCTATAGAGAGCTTAAGTATACTTCTTATATATATAAAAAGGCTAAGAAATAGGTTAACTATTTACTAGTTAAATATTCTTATAATAGCTACTAGCGTTGAGTTATTATTTATTTATAAAATAATAAAAACTTAGTAAAGTAAAATACTCACTTAGATAAAGCTCTCACTTATAAAATACGTTAAGTAATTAATAATTATATAGTAGAAAAAAATAAAAGTAAATAAAATAAATATTATAATAAAGAAAATAATCTACTTTATATACTTATATTTTTTACTTTATTTACTTTTTTAACTTAGTTTTTTTTATATAACTTAACTTTTTAGCTACTAAATTTGTATTTATACTTATAAATTATTAAGTATTTTTTATTATTAACTTTAACTATTTATAGTAGCTGTGTAAAGTACATAAATTTAGTTAAAAATTATAATATATAAGTATTATTTTACCTTTTTTTTATAAAGTTTTTACTACCTATAATTTAAGTATAATTATAAAGTTAGTAAAAGCCTATTTTAAAGTACTAGCTTATAATAAAAATTTTAAAATACTTTTTTTTGTTTTTTTAACTTTCGTAAAAAAAATTTTAAGTAAAGTAGTTTTTCTTTAAATATAAAAAAGTTTATATGGTAAAAATATTTTTTACTACTATTTTCTACTATTTTATAATAGTATTATCATAAGTTAAGACTTTATTTTAAGTTTAAAATTATATATAAGTTATGTTAAGTTATAGTTTATTTACTTTACTTATTATAAAAGAGTAGCTAATAGTTAATTTTAGTACTTTATAAACTATATATATATTATACTTAAAACATTTATTAATTTTAATTTTAGTTATTAATAGTATTTAAATTAATAAAATAAATAAACTAAAAAATAGTAAAAAAAGTAAATTTAACTATTTTACTAAAAGTTTACTAAAGGAATTTATTATAGTTATATTAAAAAAAATTAAATTTCTAGGCTTATTACTTTTATACTATAGATTTATACCCTAAAATTAAAAATACTTATTTAAAGTAACTAGTACTAAAAATACTTATTTTATAAAAATAGTTAGTAGAATAATTACTAGTATAGTATTTACTAGAGTATAGTAAAATAAAGAAAGTAGAAATAATAATAAGGCTTTTATTACTAAAGTAAGATTTTAAATACGCTTAGCTACTAGCACTTTATCTAATTAGATATAGTATATAGAAAATCTATTCTTTATATATACTAAAATATTTACAATTCTTAAAATAGCTTTATAAAACTTATTCTATTTTTTAATATAGCCTCTAACAAACTACTACTTTAGTTATTATATGTATAGTCTAATATCTTTAATTATAAGCCTCTTTAGCTTTAGGCTTGAATTCTACGGCTTTTTCCTACTTTTCTAAAGAGATTTACTAACTTTTTAGCTATAAATAATAGCACGCTTGCTTTTTTATTTCTATTTCTACTTTTACTCTTACTCTTATAGCAGCTCTCCTATCTAGTAGAAGCGCTAAAAGATTACTAGTAGTAGAAAGTCATCTGTCTCTATAAGCCTACTATAAGTAATTTCTTATTGCCTCCACCATTCCGTCACCTGAGCTCAGAGAATATGAGGTTTGAATATAAATGCTTAATAGGTGAAAGGCTTCTATACACCTCCACTTTTCACTTTCACTACGGTGAAAGGAGGGTGCTGTGGAATGACAGAAGCTCGCCTTTTCCAAGCTCTATGTGCTTAGTTTTCTGAGCTTCTGGAGCTATACACTGTCACCCTCACCGCACTAAAAGGAGGGTACTATGGAATGGCAGAAGCTCGCCTTTTCCGAGCTCTATGTGCTTAGTTCTCTAAGCTTCTGGGGCTGTACACTTTCACCCTCATCGCACTGAAAGGAGGGTGCTGTGGAATAGCAGAAGCTCGCCTTTTCCGAGCTCTATGTGCTCAGTTCTCTGAGTTTCCGGGGCTGTAGAAAAGGCAGCTATGCTATTGGCCCTTACTTCTACATCTTCCTTTTCGAGCCTTACCTCCAGCTTTTTCTTCCTGCAGCATCGTATATTCCGAGACTTTTCCCTTCTTTTGACGCGAAAACATTGGCTAACTTTCTCTTCTTCTCTAGGCGCACTACCGCACTGGTTAACAAGCTCTTCTCTTAATCTCTTTCTAACCAGAACCTTGATACTTCTGATGATTCTCTACATTCTCTTTGTACTAGTGAACTGCTTTAGTTAACCTCCTCTTAAGCTTCTCCTAACTAATCCCAGAATATTAATAATCTTGATGATTTACTATATTTGCCTTATAAGTTTTACTTAAAGACGTTAAAACTAGCGTAAGTCCTGTTATAGCTAAAATATAAATATCTAGAAATTTCTAAGAGCCAGGTAACTAAAAAAAGGAATATATATAAAATAAAATAAAATAAGCTATTACAGAAGCTAGTAAAAAGAATTATAAGTTTATAGACTTTTTATTATATTCTTATAGATTCTAAGCTCTAGCTAATTTCTTTTTATAAACTATATTATATAAGCTATAAGTTCTGTAAATTACTTTTTTTATTTAAATATTTAAGCTCTTTTTCTTAGGTTTTTTAAAATAATATATTATATTTTTTAGCTTTATATACTTCTCTTACTATTTTATAATATATATTATATTCTCTATTTTTTACTAGATTTTGCTAATATGAACGTCCTTTAGCTTATAGTTTTTTAGTAGTTAGATTAATAAAAAATATTAAAAGAAAAATAGTAAACAATTAGTCACTTAATATTATATATATAAGAATTATAAAATAGTAATTTATATCTTCTCTTCTGTACTATCTTATATTTTATAATTTTTTATTAACTTTAAATAGAAGATATTAAGTACTAAAGATACTTTAGATAATATAAAAGTATATAAATACACCTCCTATAGCTATAATTTTACTATATGTTAGATTTCTTAAATTTTATAGCTTTAATAATAGAATACTAACCCATAATATAGGCTACCTACTTTAAATACTATTATATTAAACTTAGTTTTTATAATATAAGTTTTTTTTTTTATTGGATTTTTTAAGCTTTTATTAACTTAATACTATAGTATACTAAAGAGTAGATAAATAAGCTTTATTTATAATATACTTTTATTTTAAAAACCTTTAGATAGAATGCTTATTAGATACTAATATACTAGAAAATAAAGTATAAAGAGTAAAGCATTAAGAAAGTAAATTCTAATTTCTATTACTTTCTTCTTATATTTTCTAAGAGTCTGAGGCTAATTTATTTATGTTATCTAAATAATTAATCTATATAAAAAGAAGTCTTTTATGCTTAAGGCTATCAGTACGGCACGTATTAATAATAATAAAGTTTTTAGTATAAATCCTTATTTTTCTTAAGCCTAAGACTTAGTTATATTAACTTTTTTTTTTTAGGCTTTTTTATAAAGAAGTCTTCAGCTTTACATAAGAAAAAAGGTAAGAAAAATATTATTAATAATACTAAATAAGAATTTTATTTAGATACTTTAATATCTAGCGTTTTATAAGTAAATAGCTATTTTTTATAGATTAATATAAAATTAATTATAGCCCTTCTAGCTTAAATCTATTAACTAGTTAAGTCTTAGTTTTTATAAGTATTATTACGTATAGTTTTAGTATTTATAAGTATTACAGGTATATTTTTAGGTTAGCTTCTATATATTTAGTATTCTATACCTACTAAATAGAAATCTAAATAGAAATAAAGCTAGTTTCTAGCTTACTATTTATAATTATAAATATATTTAGCTTTATAATTATACTAATATTTAGCTTATTATAATATTTTATTTATAATAAATATTACTTAATTTAAAATTAATTTAAATTTTTATATAAAAAAATTAATTATTATATGATTTTACATAATATTTATAAAAATTATATTATTAAATTTAAATTAATATATAATATATTTAGTAATTACATTAAAATAAAATAAAAAATAAATAAATAATAATAATTTTTACAAATATAAATATAAAGAATATAATATAAAAATATGTTATAAAATATATATAATTTTTACAAAATTATTAAAATTATTAAATAAATAAAATTAATATAATAACTTTTTAATTTAAATAAATCTTATTTTATAAATAAATAAAAATATTAAATTTTATAATATTAAATTAAAAATAATATTATAAATTATATATATTAATATAAAAACTAAAAATTTTAAAATTTTAAAGTATATTTAATAACTATTAATAATTTTAATATAATATTTTAATATTATTTTTATAATAGTTTATATTTATATTAATAAGAATTTTTTTCAAAAAAATCAATTAAATTAAATTACAAAAATAAAAAAAAACTTATTATAATATTTTTAAAAAAAAAGAATATATATTATTAAAAATAATTTATTTAATAAAAAACTATATTAATATATATTGTTATGAATACAGGCGAAAAGTATTACATAAAAAAATAATTTTATATATTATTATATAATAGTACTATATTATATAACTATAGTTAATTAGTAAATAAAGAAGTATTCTTACTAATTTTTATAGCTAGTAGAAATAATTAACTTATATTTAACTTTAAGATTTTATAGTAACGTATATAGTACTTTTTACTTTATATATAAAGTATATAATAAAATAAAAAAAATTATAATTAAATTTTTATAATTTTAAAATATAATTTTAAAACTACTTAAATAATAAATTTAAATAAAATTTTAAAATATTATTATAAAGTTTTTTTAATTAAAAAATATAAATAATAAAAAATATAATTTAAATTATTTTAAATTATATTAATTTTTATTTTAAATTATATTAATTTTTATTTTAAATTATATTAATTTTTATTTTAAATTATATTAATTTTTATTTTAAATTATATTTTTATTTAATATATTTAAAATTTAAATATAGTTTTTAAAATTAATTTAAATAATAATTTATTAAAACAATATTTAATTAATATAAAAGTAATTTTTTATTAATATATATTAAATAAACTTAATTAAAGTAATTCTATTATAAATAATTATTTTTAATAAAATACTATATTTAAAATTAATTTATATATATATATATATATATATATTTAATTAAATTAATATATTTAATCATTATTATATTAAGTAAAATATATAACTTTTAATTAACATTTATATTTATTAAATATTTTATTAATAATGTATAAAAAAGTAAATAACATTTTTTTATATAAATTTAAAATATATAAGATAAATAAAATATTAAAAGTAGTAATAGTTTTTAAAATAATAAAATAATAACCTATTTACTCTTCAAGCTGCTATTTTTTTACTCTAGTTGTTAATTTTTCTAAGGTAAGATATATAAGAATCATAATATCTAAAGCCTTATTTATTTTTTTATTTAGTTATTATATTTCCTAATTACTAATAGTGTAGTGCTAGTATTTAGATTTAGTTATTAAAAACTTACTCCAGCCATTTAAAAAATTTCCTAGGTATATATAGTCTTTACTTAAAAAATACTAGTAAATATTTAATTTCTAGAAAACTAATACTCTATATCTACTGGGGTTTAAACTTCTATTATTTTTTCAGAATTTCTAATAACTAGTTAAGTAATTATCGGGAAAAAAATGTTGCAGGTAGAAAATTTTTATAAATTTATAAAAAGTTACTTCTAATAGGCATAATAAAGGGAAAAAGTTAATATTTATAATATAATTTTATTAATTTATATTATTGTTTTTTTATATAGTTATAAAAGAAAGCTGTCTAAGAACTATAGAAAAGCTTAGAAATATTAAGGCTATATCTATTATACTATTATAATAACCTCAAGCACTCTAGTTAAGAGTATAATAAATAGAAAATATAATAGAAATTTAATTATTATAATTTCTATATTTAATTCTTATGATTTTACAACTTTCTCCTACTATGTTATGCTATATATAAAAAAAAATTTAAATTAGTTATTAAAATTTATTATGAAAATTACCTTAGAAGTTTAACTAAAGTAAAGATATTAGTTTTATTAGATATAATAAGCTTTTCTCCTATAAAGCTACTAATAAACTTTAGAAAAGCTAGGAAATACTGTGGTTATATTTATTATAACTCTATAATAGCCTTAAGCACTATTAAAAAAATTATAATAAATAAATAATATAATAAAAGCTAGTGTATTATAACTTCTATATTTTATTTCTATACTTTTACAGCTTTCTATGACTATGTTGTGTTATATTTTTATTTTTTATTTTCTAGAATTAAGAATTTAAGTAAAGTAAATATGTTAGTTCTACTAAGCGTAATAAGTAATTACTCTATAAAAACTAACTATTTACTTCTTATGCCTTGTTTTTGTTAACTAGGTAATTTTTTTTATATCTTATAAATTTTACTTCACGTAGTGTTTTTAACTACTAGAATATAATAAACTACTTTTTATATTTATAATAGTAAAAGATACGCGGATATTTATCTTACTTATTAATATTTACTATATATAGAAACTAGATATTAAGTATTATTATAATATACACATTAGATCAAGCTCTTAAGCTAGATTTATTAGAGATAATAGACTTAATAAAGATAATTATCTAATAGCTATAAAGCTCACAATAAATAGAAATAGACCTTAATAAAGTTAAAAAGGCAAAAGAGACTTTATATAGGTATATTTATAAAAAAGTATTATATTATATATTTTTTAACTTCTAAAGTCCTAGTTCTGCTAATACTTTACTTTTTATTTAACTAGTTATTCTCTTAATTATCTCATGGCATCATATAGCCTTAAAGACTATAAAACTTAGTTATAATTTTCTAGGATAATAAATATACCTTTATGTGAAATCCTTACTAGTATAAAAACTTTTTATTAAAATTAATAGAATATATAGATTTTATTTCTGTTGCTGCTTTTTATTAATAGCTACTTACTTCCACTATACTTTTTTAATAATGTCTTTTTATAAGAGCTGTTTTTATATACTAGTTTATTAATCTTATTTTCTATAAACTCTCTAGTATAAGAAGTTAGTTTAGAAGGTGTCTATATTAAAATATAATTAATACATATTAATAACTAGCTATAAAAGATAGTTATTAAAGGAGAACTATTATATATACTAGGAAAAGCATACCTTTTACTTACTATAGTTCTTTAAGTATATTTACTAGAAATCTAGGTATAATCTCCGGAAGATTTATTATTATATATAAATAGGTATTAGTCTTTTCTAGTAATTTATAAGATTATAGCTTTCCTACTCCCAGTCATGTAATAGCCTCTTAATATTATTTTTATATATTTTCTTTCTAGTTAGAGGCTGGATATCCCTAGCTTTATATAAAATTAACTTATTTTTAATAATAACTTATAAAGTTAGTCTGTATATAAGTAAGCAACGTGACGGTGTATCTAGAGTTAAAAACTATATATTAGTAAAGAATAGTATATTCTTATAAAATACGAAATTAGTAGATTTATTTAGAATATATATTAATAAGTCTAGTATATATCCTAGCATAATGTGAGGAGATTATTTACTAGATTATAATAAAAAAATAAACTAATAAGTATTTATATTATAAGAGGTGGTATTATTATTATATATAATACTTTATTTAAATAATAGCTCACGCACGTAACGTTTTCCTGTAATAATATTATTTATAAACTAGTATATATATAGTTTTAAAATCTCAGCGTATTAAAAATAGATAGCTAGTAAATTTATTATATCTATTTCTTTATCTATTATAAGTAATAAAACTATAATACTGTTTTAGTATTTTATTATAGATATTAGCAAATAAACCCCTACTCTTATAAATTCTAGTAATAAATGTATAATTTCTTGTGGAAAGTAATCTACTTATATATTAATTAACTACAAGTAAAAAAGTTACAAGTTATAGTATAAAGTAATTAGATATTAAATACTACCTAGATATTACAGATGTTTTTAGGAGTACTCTTTATTTTCTTCCTATATTATTAAGGTAGTAAAGGTATTTTATAATGTTATAATACTATCCTCTTATATATTATTCACATGTTATTTGAGATTAATTAAAATAACTATTTTTATATATATTTCTTAGTAAATATAAGAGAAAGTATTATAAAAGAAGAGAATATTAGTACTTTTATAACGCTAGTAGTTATAAAAGCTTAGTAAAATTAATATATTATATTTAGTTCTTTAGCGTTTCCCGTGGGTTATTATTATAAACATTATAAAATATAAACTATTTTTAGTTAGTTAAATGTACTTCTTTTTGCTTATATTTTATTAGATAATAGAATTTAAGAGCTTGTCTTACATCCTAGGATTTATAGTATCTTATTACGTGTAATATTAAGAAAATATAAAACTAAACAGAAAAAGATTTCTTTTATACTAATTTAGAAAAAACCGACATTTAGTGCGTGTTAGCTTAGTATATGTGATAAATAAATAAATCTTAGTTATTCTCTTATATAAGATATATTACTTATATATACTTTAATTTATTATTATATCTAGCAAGCTTTTATATCTGATTTTTTGTAATTTTATATTTTTACTACTTTTACTGCTTAGTGGATGTAGCTTTTATATAATTTAAATCTTACTTTATAGTATAAATAACTCTTATATTATTTCTTCTTACTACTAGCTATAATATTATTTTACTATAAATTTTAATAAAAAATATTAGTTATGCTACTTGAATGTGATATTTTTAGTAATATTTATTACAAAGCTAATAAAAGAAGTTATCTAGAATTTAATAAGGCAAATATTAACGTTAATAAAAAGATAGATACCTAAAATCTAGTAATTAGTAAATTAAGTAAGCTTTAGCTTATAACCTATTATAAATAGCAAGCTAAGTTTAATATATTATTTATTTATATATAAGAAGATATAAAGGACTTGATTATAGTATTAATATATAAAAACTATAGCTTATAAGCTCTAAGCAGTCTCTAGTATTTTATTAGAGCTAATAAGACTTTCTAGTTAGATTAATAAATATAAAGTATATATTAAGAAATATATGTTATTTTAATACTAGGACGCCAACCACCTTTATGCAGTTACTTTAAAGATTATATAATTATAAATTAAGTTTTACTATAGAAAAAGCGTTAAAGTGATAACTTCTAGTAAAATTTCTAGAATATTTAATAACTTAGAAACTAGTTAGTCTCTAAACTTATTCTCCTCTACCTTAATTATATAGGCTATAGTATTATACTACTACGTATATAAACTAGACTATAAAAGCTTAGTATTTATAGACTATAGTAATAGAAAATAGATAGGAAATTTATATAATAGTAACTTTATTAAGCGCTATATAAAAAGTCTAAAGCGCTAAAAGATAAAAGAGAAATGTTATTAAGTATAAAGATTTATATACTAAGCATTACCTTTTCACGCAGGTACAGGATAGTAAGACTTAGAAAAGTATTTAAATAATAACTTTAAGAATATTAAAAAAACTCTTTTAATTTAATATTAATTTCTTTTAATTTATTAGTATATAGTATAACTCTAATATTCTATATAGTAAAACTTAAGCTGGCTGGCAGTAGCATCTAATAATAAGTCTTATATATACTATCTTATTTATATACTTACTCTAACTTAATAAGGTTTTAAACATTAAGATTAGGAATTTCTATATTTATGTTAAAAATAAGGGTAAACTTAAGTTTATACTTAACTTTTATAAAACCTATTAAAGTAGTAGTAAGTAGCTGTAGATTCTAATAAATATCTATTAACTTACTATTTTTATAGAGATTAAACTTTTTTTCTTATATTTTATTAAAAAGAAGCTATAACTTAATGTGCTAGCGCTTCTATATAAATGGCTAAAAGTCTTAAGAATTATAAAAGATTATATTTTTTACTTATTTTTTACATCTAACTAACTAAAACTTACCTTAAATAAAACAAAGAAGTTAGTAAGGTATTCCTAATATAATGTTAAGAAAATATTAATTTTAACGGAATTTAATAGTATAGTACTATATTTCTTAATGACTTCTAATGAAATCTTTATAAAATTAAAGAGAATATATAGCTTTATAATAGTTACTTCTTCTAATACAGTAGAACACAGTATTTTATTTATAATAGAAACTTGAATATTAGAAAGCTTTATTATTATAGGAGTTAGAGTCCTAAATTTAATTTAATTATAATTATTTATTATATAATTAGCGTGTTTGATGAGGTTAGAAGGCAGAAAAAAAACTATTTAAATTTAAATTATTAAAATAGAAAGAAATGCCTACATTACGGCAGAACCTATAACTATTTTATATAACTATTATTAATTCTAGAATTAGTAATATTAGAAGTTATAATTTCTAATATTTATTATTATATATTTTAAATAAATAGCATACTACGCTCTTGTAAACTATAGTTTTTAAAAATATAAAAACTTTTTTTTAGTTAGAAATATTAATTTTAATATGTTTTCCTAGTATAAATAATAATATACTTATTAATACTTACTTTTTCTCTTATTCCTTTTCTAACTAACTTTTTTTCTTTATAGTTATAGTTATTTACTATAATATTCTTACTTTTCTCTATAATATTTTTCTTATTATTTATTATTAATTTTTGTTTTCCTTATTTACCGCAATAGCTAGTGCTATAAAATTAAAAAAATTAATAAAATTAATACTAATAATATAATAGTAGAATACTAAGAGGAGGTTTATGTTATGGATGGTAATAAAAAAACAACTATATTTAAAGAGCTAAAGGAACTAGTAATAATAGCTAATAAAGCTCTAGAATAGAAACATATGTTTAAGCTTAAAAGGAAGAATTATAAGTAGACATGGGACATATTAGCGTAAACTAAAACACAAGCTAAAAAGTAAGAACAGAAATATAGAATTATACTAGTAGATTAAGAGCAGCTATCTACATAATCAGGTAAAAACTTAGTAGCTAGAGGTGTTAGAAAAAGCTAAAGGCTCTAATATCTCTAATAGTCTCTAATAGTATCTAATATACTACCGAACAGTATATAATATACGCATAAAGGATTTACTATAAGTATAAGGCATAGAATAGCTTATAGTTACTTTTAATTCTTTATAGTTACTCTAAAATTAAGATTTACACCTTAAGTGAAATAGTTTAATACTATTTTATTAAATTTTAACTTACTATATTGCTTCTTTTTATCTCTACTAAGTTAACTAACTTCTACTAAGTCTAACAAGCTATCTGATTTAGAAATAAGAGAACTAATTAATCATTATAATAATCAGTTAGACGGCTTATTACTAGTATAATTTATATTAGTAAGTTAATAACTTATAATATTATAACTACCACCTTAAGAGAATAGAAAGGACTGTTAGATAGAGTTCTAATAAACTAATTATTAAACGTCTATAACAACCCACTATAAGGACAAACAAGAACTTTATTTATTAAAAAAAAGTAGTAGTAAAGAAGAAGTTATAATAGGATTTTTATCCATAACTAAAAGTATATCTAGAGAATAGAAGAGTGCATAATAAGTTATCTAAGAATAAAAAGTAGCTATTATAGAGTTATGTAATACTTTAGTAAATTTATAATAATAAGTTAAGGCTAAATAACAAGCTATAGCAGTCTAAAAGAGAGGAACGGTAAAAATATAACCTTCTAAAAAGTTTAATAGAAATTAAGATAAGCTTAAAATCTTCATGATAATAATAGACCTCTACTATTAGTTTAATTAGAAATTATTTCTAATTAATTAAAATCGGATCTTAGCAGCTGGCATGAATATAATAAATAAAATTATATAATAGTTTAAACCACTAGTAAGAAATTATCTTACTAATAGAGACCTTAATTTAGGAATAGTAGAATTAACTAATTATAACAGTAATATATAATAGGCCTTTAAAAGTTATAAATATTTCAAACAAGAAATAACTATTATCTTTAGGGAAATTAATAAAGAAATAGAGGTAATTTAAAAGCTTTAGTAACTTAAGTAATACACGTTAGCAGCTAACTATACTAAAGAGTTTAAATAAATTTAATTACGACTTAATTAAGTAGACTAACTACTAGTTATAATATACTATAAAGGACTAAAAGATAGAATTAAGGATAAAATCTCTAGAAGAAAATAATTAAGTATTTTATTAGAAATTATTAAACAAGTAGTAATTATTAATAATTATTAGTACTAATAAAAATAAAAGAAAAAGATATATAGGAGATTAATAATCTACGTACTAAGAAAAAATAGAAAAGATAACTAGACCTATAATATAATAGACATTAACGTTAAATAAGTATACATTAGAAAGAGATAAGGAAAGTAAGTTAAAAAATAAATAAAACACTATACACGTAAGGCCTGCCTAGAGTATAGAAAATAAGAATACTTTATTAAAGACTATAAGTAGTGATAATTAGACGTTAAAAAAGCTTATATCTAGACTAAAGTACTAAAGGAAATTAAGATAGCTATAATCTAAATAAAATAAGCTTAAGACACGATAATAGAAGAAATAATTATATAAAGAATTTAGAAAAAATAGTACTGGATTTACAGAAGTCATACGTATTTTAAATAAGAATATAAAATACTATATTAGCAAGTTAAAGATCACTTAGCGGAATAACCTAATAATATAATTACTATAATATAAGAAGCCGTAGTTTGATAACATAATATAAGAACTAAGAAAGAAATATAAAGATTCTATAAAATCATAAAATAAGAAGGTAGACCATTCTATAAGAAAGATCAGAAATTCTAATAAAAAAAGGATTAAGAGATAATAAAGGGTAAGAAGTTTATGTCTATAATAATTATACAGCACATACACTAAAGATACTATTAAATATATAAATTAGAGTACTATTAAAAAGAATACTATATTACTAAACACTAGGAAGTTATCTTAGGAGATAGGATGTATAAATACTAATAAGTACTATAATTAGTAGAAAACAAGTAGTATAAAGAACTAACTAAACAAGAACTAGCTATATAAATAAACAAAATCTATTAATAGCTATTTATACTAGTTATAATTAATATAATATACTATCACCCCATCGGACATCCGGAATTAGGATGAGATTAAAGTAAAAAGGAAAAAAAAAACCTCTTATTAATATTATAAGTACAAAACAAAAACGCTATAAATAAAATAATAAGAAAGAAATACTAGATATATATAGCTTCTAACTATATAGGAAGGAATTATAAATAGAATAAACACGCTATACATGTTAAAGGACTAAAGATAAGAAAAATATTATAATAACTAGCAAACAAGAAAAAACTTAACCTATAGTAAGAACTAGTTTATACGGATTTAGAAAATAAACTATAAGACCTAAATTCAGATTAACACAAATAACTATTATAGGATAAGTGCTAGATAAGATGCTAAAAATACTAAACTAAATACTATTAAAAAAAATAGTTAGCTACAGACTCACATAAAAAACTCACATATCAAGAATGTTTCTTAGAATGGAAATGTTAGGATTATAGAGAATAAGCTAAAAATATATATAAGATACTTAATAAAGTGGCATGCTAACTCTAGAAATATTTAATCTATAAACCTAAAAAGAAAACACTAAAGAAACGACTACCACTTAAGAGTTAGTAATAAATAAAAAACTAGAAAACTAGTAAACCATAACTAAGCTATTAGAGAGCTAAGAACTAAAAATTAGAAGTAATATATTAATTATATATATATAACTAAACTAGAGGAAACATGAAAATAAGCTATATATAAACGTATATATTAACAGTAATTAGACACTAGCGCTTATAAATAGTAGGGCTAGTAAAACACTTATATTAAATAAGTAAATATAAAGATATTAGATACTAACTAGAGTTTTAGATAAACCTATGTAAGTAAGACATAAATATTAGTCTAATAACATTTAGAAAAAATCTAATTAATCTTAAAATAAGAAATATAACTATTAAGACAGCAGGTTACATGGATAACTGCTGTATTAAAATTATAAATTTAGGTAGTAAGAATTTTATCCTAGGATAGAATTAGCTAGCACGATAGAACCTAACTATTAATTAAAAAAAAAACTATAGGAATTAGAAATAACTACTATAGATAGTAATAAATAAAAGCTATAATATAAATAAAGAAAATAACTCTTTATAACACTACGTTTATTATGCTAAATAAATACCAGGAGGAATTTAGAGAATAATTCTTTAAAAAAGCTAAAAACTAGTTACTAGAATATTAAGACTAAGACCACAAAATCACGCTTAAGGAAGAAATAGATTTAAAACTAGGACTATTATACCAACTATCTATTAATTAATAAGAGGAGTTACGACGATATCTGAATAATAATCTAAAAAAGGGATATATTTAAATAAGTAAAAGTAAAATAGCGTTACCAACACTCTTTATACTAAAGAAGAATAGTAAATTATAGTTATATATTAATTATAAATATTTTAATAAAGCTACTATAAAGAATCGCTATTTTATACTACTAATATTAAAACTTATAGATAAACTCAGAGGAGCTAAGTGATTTAGTCTCTTTAATATTAAAGATAAATATTATTAAATATAAATAGTTAAAGAACACGAATAAATAACAGTATTTAAAATAAGATATAAATTATTTAAATATTTAGTTATACTATTTAAGTTCACAAACGCACTAGTAATATTCCAGATAATTATTAATTATATACTAAGAGAATACCTAGACGTGTTTATAATAGTATATTTTAATAATATACTTGTATATATAAATAAAATGCTAAAGGAACATGTTAAGTATACTAAAAAGATATTACAAAAGCTTAGAGAATATAGGTTATATATTTAAACAGAGAAATATATATTCTATAAGACTAAAGTTAAGTTCTTAGAATACTTAATATCCTAAAATAAAATAGCAGTTAACTCTAATAAGGCATAAGATATACTATCTTAGTTAATACTAATAAATATAAAAGAAGTTTATTTTTTTCTTAGATTTATAGGTTTTTGTAGATAATTTATTAAGAACTACTTAAAAATTACAGTACCCTTAACGGAATTACTTAAAAAGAATTAATGATTTAAGTAAAAACAACACGAGGAAAACGCTTTCACAATATTAAAAAAAAAATATTCTAATAACTACTAATATTAAAGATGTTTAACTTATAACTTTAAATAGAAATATATATAGATATATTAAACAGAGCTATAGGAGCCATCCTACTATAAATATAAAATAATAAACATAAATATTTAGTAGATTTCCTATCTTATAAACTTATAACTACTAAATTAAACTATAATATTTATGATAAGAAATTACTAGTAATAGTTTAAGCATTTAAAAAATAGAGACATTACTTAGAAGGAACTAAGTATTAAATTATTATATATTCAGACTACAAGAATCTGATGGTATTTATAATAATAAAGAAGTTAAATTAACAACAGGTTAAATAGTAGAAACTAGTTTCTATATTTAACTTTTAAATACTTTATAAGTTAGGAAAAGAAAATATAATAGCTAACACACTCAGCCAATAAATAGACCATATAAGGAATATACTAGAGATTTATAATATAATACTTAGACAAAAACCAAACGAATTCCTTAGAAGCTTATAAATAGATGTTAAAATAATAGTCATTATCGAAAACACTTAAGAAAAATAAATAAGAAAATTCAATAATAGACAACTACACTAGAATCTGGACTAGAGAATAATTTATATACTAAATATATTATAAATTAAGCTTATTAAGAACTAACACTCAGCAGAAATACACGGATATTAAGGAGTTAAGAAAACTATAGAACAAATCAACAGACATTTTTAGATTCTAGGAATATAAAAAAAGGTTAGAGACATTCTTTTAGAATGTATTAAATACAAAAGAAATAAAGCGTTAAGATATAAGGAATATAGACTTATATAACTAATTCCTTTACTAGACCTACTATAGGAATTAGTTATAATAGACTTTATTACAGGAATACCGATAACAACCACCTTTCAAGGCTAATAGTATAACATGATATTAGTTATAATAGACTAACTTATAAAAAACGTATACTTTAAACTAACACATACAGAAATTAAAGCCGATGAATTGGCGATATTACTAATTAAACTTTTAATTGCATGATATAAACTGTCATGAGAATTTATCACAGACAGAGACAAATTATTCACGTTAATATTCTAGAAAATGTTTATAGGAAAGCTAGGGGCTGAGTATTACCTCTTAATAGCGTTTCACCCACAAACAGATAGATAAATAAAATAGACAAATTAGACATTAGAACAATACCTACGAATATATGTTAATAAATAATAAGACAATTGGATTAACTTACTACTAATAGCTAAGTTTATATATAACTCTGTAAAGTCATTAACCACTAGAAAATTACTATTCTTTACGAATTATGGTTATGAGCCTACGGCTTATTGAGAACCACGGATTCTAAACAAGATATCAGAATCAGCAAGGATAAAAGTCAATGAATTATAATAACTTTACTAGAAAATAGTAAGAAAAATCACCCAGAAAGGAGTCCTCAGCAAGCAACAGAAAGATAAATCTAGAGTTAAGAGACTAATCTTTAGAGAGGGGGATAGAGTTTTCCTGCTATAAAAAAATTTAGAAACAAAACAACCATCAAGGAAAATGGATCACGTCAAGTTAGGACCATTCAAGGTTAAAAGATAAATAGAACCTATAAATTACGAATTACAACTACCTAAGGTCACGAGAATTTACCTAGTTTTTCATATTTCAAAATTGGAACCAGCACTACCGAATGCCAAACTACAGACAAAACTCAAACTTAAGGAAGATACTATTGAGTATAAAGTTCAACAAATTTTAGACCACTAACAGTTTAGGCGTTAGTGGAAGTATCTGGTTAGATAAAAGGATTACAGACCTAAAGATAATACGTAGGAGCTAATCAGGAACCTGAGGAATAGTTCAGAGCTAATTAACTAGTACCATCAGACAAACTAATAAGAGCCATATCCCACAGGAAGAACGACTGCAATGTATTCTAATCTAAACCAAAGGAAAGGGAAGGCGAAGCAGGTTGGGAAGAAGCCGGCACTGCGGGTTGCAGTGTGTGAGTTTCTTGACCCCAAGAACAAGCTTCTACCTCTTTAAGAGCTTGAATCTCGCGAATTGAGGTCATCTCTCAATCAAACATCTCTTTCTCTTTAGAGTCTACCTTTGTAAGCTTATGATGAAGTCGAAGAGCACGAGAGCGAGTCTCTAGGGCGTCCTCTTCAGCTTTTTCAAGCTAACGACAGAGTTTTTCCTTATTATGATCAAGGCGATCCCATTCCGGCTGTGAGACAATTAAATCACACTTTACGTTACGATTATTACAGGCTGAGCAACGGCTAGAACTCAGGTTCACAAGGCAGTCCTCGCCTTAATGGGAACAGTTCGAGCAAGGCGTCAGCATGTAACAGGGTTTATTACAAATCTGAGAAGCTAGGCGGTGAGCACGTATTAGAGACGACTCAAGACGTGTCATCATAGGGAGGCTGGGCAGGAAAGAAAGGAAGCTAAGGGTCTTACAGTCTAGAACACAGAGCAGAGGACCTGCTGCCTTTATACTGCTTATAGAAGGGAGAAACTATCTTCCGGGACGAAGACTTAGAAGAGGGGGATAATGTTACGGACGGTAACAGAAAGGCAACTGCACCTGAAGAGCTAAAGGAACTGGCAACGACAGCCAATAAAGCTCTAGAATGGAAACGTATGTTCGAGCTTGAAAGGAAGAATTATAAGCAGGCACGGGACGCATTGGCGCAGGCCAAGACACAGGCCAAGAAGCGAGGACAGAAATACGGAACCATGCCAGTGGATTAGAAGCGGCCATCTACGTGATCAGGTAAAGGCTTGGCAGCTAGAGGTGTCAGAGGAAGCCAGAGGCTCTGACATCTTTAACAGCCTCTGATAGTATCCAACATACTGCCGAACAGTACACAATGTACGCACGAAGGATTTACTATAAGTATGAGGCATAGGACGGCTCACAGTTACTTTTAATTCTTTATAGTTACTCTAAAATTAAGATTTATACCTTAAGTGAAATAGTTTAATACTATCCTATTAAACCTTAACTTACTATATCAGTTCTTTCTATCTCTACTAAGTTAATTAACTTCTACTAAGTTTAATAAGCTATCTGATCTGGAAGCAAGGGAACTAATTAATTATTATAATAATTAGTTAAACAGCTTATTACTAGTATAATTTACGTTAGTAAGTTAGTAACTTGTAATAGTTTACTAAGCCTTTTATTTTTTTAATAATACTAAACTATAAGTATAAAAAGCTTAAAAAAGCTAATTTTTTATATTTTAGAATTTAGAGCTATAGTAGGTTAGCCTAGCTACTAATATATCTAATAATATTAAACTATAAATATAAAATACTAAAAAAAATTAAGCTTTTATGCTTAAAGTGTTAGTAATAATAAATTCTAAATAATCTCTTTTTATACTATATAAGCTATTTAATTTTTTTTTATTTATATATACTAACACCCGCTCGCCTATCCAGAAATCCAGTAAATACTAAAAATAAACAAAAAAAAAAGTAACTTATTATGTTATTTAAGAATATTTTATAATAAAACTAAAGTAAAGAGACGCTATAAGGTATAAAAAATAAAATAAACTAATAAGCTTTATAATCTAGAAATACTTAAAAAGAAACTAAAGTAAGCTTTAAGCTTTTTAATATCTAAAGATTATTTAAATAGCTTTAATAATTATATAAGTTAAAATTCTAATAAAATAGTATAATTATATCATGCTACTACAACTATAAGATCTTAGATATAATAAGTATCTTAAAAATTAAAAATTATAAAATAATTACTTAAGATTTTATAGAGCCTCCCTAGTGGTACTAATGCCCCTAATAATATAAAAAATAAAAATATTTTATTATATAAATATTTATACTATATAAGTTACACTTGTTTTTATGATTTTCTAGTATTTAATTATTATTACTAGGCTGCTCTATTTAAGATATAGGCTATTAAAAAAAACCTTTTTATTATATATCTTTTAGCTATTTTATTATAAATTCTAAGCTTTTCTTTTATATACTTATATAGAATACTAAAATTAATTAGGAAACCTATAAGAAAAGTAGTAAATAAATTAAATATATTAGACTAAAGTTCTTTAGTAAACACAAGCTTCTTTTATTATAATTCTAAGAAATACTATTTAGTTATTTTAAACTAGAAGTAGTAAGTTACTACTTTTCCTATAATTCTCTAAGACTATCTTATAATCTCTAAGGCTTAGATATTTAATATTTATAGAAAATAAAAGAGTATAATAAGAATATTTTATAATAAAAAAAAGCAAAGCGAGTTTAAACTTAGTAAGTTAGATATTTTTATAATTTATTTTTAATATTTCTATTAGCTAAATTACTTACTCTTAACTACTATCTAGTACTAAATCCAGGCTATATTATTCACATAAACTAAAAAAATATTAGTAAGAGAAAGTAGAAAGGGTTAGAAAAATTAATAAAATTCTATAAAAAAAGCCTAAACCCCGCTACTACTAGAGTAGGTAGGGAGAAAGAAAATAAAAAAAAGAAAATAAAAAAAAGAAAATAAAAAATCAGATAAGTAACTTAATTCTTATAAAAAAATCATAAATTTTAATTAGAATATAATAAATACTTATTAAATGCATTAATTAACCGTACTATAACCTATAAATATAAAAGTTTAAAAATATTATAAAAATCATAAATATACTTAATAGAACTCTTAGAATCTATTATAAAAGTCTTATATTATATATATCTATTGCTTTCTCTTCTTTTCTGTTCTCTTTTTAAATATATTATTATATACTTTATACGCTATTATTAGAGGGGCTTTGAAGAAATAAGTTTAAAAAAATTCACAGAATTAAGTCTAAAGCTTAAAAAGAATAAAGATTTATATTAGAAACTTTATTATTATCAATATGCTCCTTACTAACAGCTATAAGAGTAAAGACTTTTTATTATATAAGTTAAATATTTAGATAATATAGATAAATTCACCTCAGACTCTTAGAAATTATGAGAAGGAAATTAGAGAAATTAGAATTTATCTTCTTAATACTCCACTTACTATACTCTATCTCTTAGTATATTAGAATCTAATAAATATTCTAACTAAAAGCTTTTAGAGTAAGAGTATGCTATATATAAAGCTTAGTTATTTACTACTTATTATACTATAATATTAAGTCAGTAAAGGCTTAGAAAATTTGATAAAAAAAAAGAAAACTTATATTATAAAGGCATAATATTTTATATAAGTATTTAAAGTAAGTAGCTTATACTATATATTAGTATTCTATTATTAAAGCTATAAAATTTAAGAAATCTAATATATAGTAAAATTATAGCTATAAGGAGGGTATTTATATATATTTATATTATCTAAAGTACCTTTAGTACTTAGTTTTTTCTATTTAAAGTTAGTAAAAGCCTGTAAAATATAAGATAATAGAGAAGAGAAAATATAACTTATAATACTATAACATAAATATAAATTACATTCCTATACTAATAGCTTAGTATTTTTTTTAAGTATTTTTCTTTCTATTTAATTAGTAAAGAACTATGAGCTAAAGGATATCCATATTAGCAAAATCCAGAAAAAAGGTTAGAGAATATAATATATATAATAGAATAGTAAAGGAAGTATATAGAGCTAAGAAATATAGTATATTACCTTAGAAAATCTAAAAAGAAGAGCCTGAATATTTAAAAAAAAAAATAACTTATAGAACTTATAGCTTATATAATATTGCCTGTAAGAAGAGATTAGCTAGAGCTTAAAATCTATAAAAAATATAATAAAAAGTATTTAAAATTTATAGTTCTCTTTACTAGCTTTTCTAGTAGCTTATTTTACTTTAGTATATATATATCCCTTCTCTTAATTACCTTACTCTTAGTAATTTTATAATGTTTAGGTTTTAATTATACTAAAACTTGCGCTGGCTTTGACGTCTTTAGATAGGCTTATAAGGCAAATGCAGAGGATCATTAGGATTATCAAGGTCCTGGCTGGGAGACGTTGGAGGGAAGAGTGGGTTAAGCGGTTCACTAGTGCGCCTAGAGAAGAAGAGACGGTTAGCCAATGTTTTCGCGTCAAAAGAAGAGGAAAGTCTCGGAATATACGATGCTGCAGGAAGAAAAAGCTGGAGGTAAGGCTTGAAAAGAAAGATATAGAAGTAAGGGCCAATAGCATAGCTGCCTTTTCTATAGCCCCGGAAACTCAGAGAACTGAGCACATAGAGCTCGGAAAAGGCGAGCTTCTGCCATTCCACAGTACCCTCCTTTCAGTGCGGTGAGGGTGACAGTGTATAGCTCTAAAAGCTCAGAGAACTAAGCACATAGAGCTCGGAAAAGGCGAGCTTCTGCCATTCCACAGTACCCTCCTTTCAGTGCGGTGAGGGTGACAGTGTATAGCTCTAAAAGCTCAGAGAACTAAGCACATAGAGCTTGGAAAAGGCGAGCTTCTGCCATTCCACAGTACCCTCCTTTCAGTGCGGTAAGGGTGAAAGTGTATAGCTCTAGAAGCTTAAAGAACTAAGCATATAGAGCTTGGAAAAGGCAAGCTTTTGCCATTCCACAGCACCCTTCAACCGCAGTAAAAGTGAAAAGTAGAAGTGTATAGAAACCTTTCATCTCTCAAGCATCCATATCTGAACCTCATATTCTCCGAGCTCAGGCGACGGAATGGTGGAGGTAGTAAGAAATTACTTATAATAGGCTCATAGAGACAGATAGCTCTCTACTACTAGTAATCTTTAGACACTTCCAGTAAGCGTCCTGAGCAGGAGAGTTAATATGAGAGTAAGAGAGACAAAGAAAGTGTGATATTATCTATAGCTAAAAAAGTTCACAGATCTCCCTAAAAGAATAGGAAAGCGTCGTAGAATCTGAGGGCAAAGCTAAAGAGGCTTAGAAGTAAAGACATCTAAACCTCACAAAAGTTTAGTATCAGTAAAAGCGAGATGGGTGTATATAGAGGTTAGAAAATGTAATATGCTTGTTTAGAGGTGGGGTAAAAAGATTTAGCGCAGTGGCTATACTAAGCGCGCTTAGAGTGTTACTTTTCACATCTAAATCCTAGCTTTTCTTTAATTAAATATATTACACGTTAAAAAGTATAGCTTTTTTTATATTACATAAATTTTACTTTATTCTACTATAGAGTTAATACCACGTACTTTTACTACAGTAGTTTTTAATATTTAGCTAAAGAACTGTGCTTCTACTAGCTAAAGGCAATTTAATGTGTTGCCTTGGTTTCTATCCTCCTTTTTTATACACACTAGATTAGGCCCTTCTTGAACTCAATCTAGTTTAGGAAGAGAATGTAAGCCGTAGAATATGACGTGTTAAACCAAATTATGAGGTGTAGCTAGTAGGACAACAGCTGGATTTCGGACTTGGGCACAGTAGCAAGGAATGAATCCATCTTCTCTTGTTTCTCTCTACGGTCTACATACTGCTCCACTTAGAGCCATGATTCTCCCTTCGTCAGGAGATGAGGCATTTTCGTGATTGGCACTGGTAGATAGGTCCAGGGGCAAGGCAGGCTCAGCTCTAGTCTGGTTACGGCGGTGGCTGTTGGAGCAGGAAGAAGAAAGATAGCAAATCAGCATCCTGGCCAGATTAGGTTACCTCGCCGGAAGATCGTAACAAGGAAGTTAGAGAGGCGTAAAGGCAGGATCGTAAATAGCAAAAGCAATTACGAAAGGCCCCGAAAAAGCGCGCTGGAAAAGAACCCAAACGAAGTAGAGGGAAGATATTCTAAAAATGAGAGTCAAAAGCCGTCTGAATTTCGTCAAACCTAACTAAAGTTGTCGGATCGTCAGGTCCGCACGGAAGTCTTATTAGCAGCATCACAGCCTGCCGCGGTAAAAAGGAACGATAAGGCGGAAACCGGGAAAGCCGCGCAGCATGTTCGCTGGTTGAAGAGCGAATTTTTGATTGGTAGCCAGAGATGAGATGGGGGAGCAGGCAGGCGAGGCGTAGAAATGGCGTGGACCGCTTGGCAGCAGAGGCGCCGGGATAGGGTTAGAGAATTAAGGGAAAGAGATGAGGAGGAAGCCTGGCGAGGGGAGGGGAGGGCGAGCATTTTATAGACGTCAAAAGCGGCGGGGTGAAGGGGCGAGGAGCGATGCCCGATATGGATAAGCGAGGGACTGCGCTAAAACCGAAGGGGAGTCCCCGGACAGAGATTACTTAGAGTCTGACATCATCTGACGCACGGGCTCACCTGACGCACGATTTTCATGCATTTCACTCATGTAAAAATGAAGTTTTGAGCCACATAGAATCGATAAAATTATAAGATTTTTTAGAGTAACAATTAATTAACTATGGAGAAGCTCATAGGCTATTTAAATAAATTGCGAAATCGCTGTGGAAGTACTATTTTCTGTCCGCGTCGAGTGTGTGCAGGAGTCGCCTCCACTACTTCATCCATATATACACCCTCATATTCTTCATCTGATTCAATTATAATAGGCTTAATAACCTTCTTCCCACCCTTCTTCGTCTGTTTGTAGTTGTTTTAAAGCTGCTTCTTAGCCTCGCGAGCGATTTTTGCCTCTTTCTTCTTAATATGCTTTTATTCCTTCTTAGCAGCTTACTCTTTATGTTCAATAGCTCAAGCAACCTTACGCTCTTTAAGAAGCCGTTGCTTCTCAGCTTTCTTCTCCGCTTTATAAAGCTTTTCCTGTTCTTTCTTCTTCTTCTTAATGCGATCTGCTTCTTCCTTCTTATGTTAAAGATCACGTGCCTGTTAGACCTTACTCAGGCTATAGAACTAAGCACCACCATTCTCTAGGGGGTGAATATTAAAGACTATTAGTTTAGACCTTTAGCGGTGCTTCTGTTCAATAAATAGGGCATTTTCCAGGCCTTTAACTTAAAGTTTAAGAAGGATAGTCTCCGTAGTTAGTTAATTAATCATCTAATAAAGCTTCTAAGCCTTTTTATCATAAAAATTAGAAACAGTCTTTTTTAGAAGCCGCTTAATATATTTCCAGTTTTTAGTACTAAGGATAGACTTTAAGGACTTACTAGATAAAGGTCTATTATTGTTAACTTTAGTAAATTGCTTAAGCACGTGCTGGAGATCTTAAGGGACTAGACTAACTACCTTCTACCTAGCTTTAATATTTTTCTTAGTAATTACCTTACGCTAAGCAGCCTAAAACATGCGGAAAAAGTCTTGTTTTAAAAGTTTACATAATCCTTAACACTCCGTTAAAAACTTTTTGATTTTATTACTATAAGTGGATACTAAAGAACTGAACACAGCAACGTCAAGAGACTATAGGGTATGTATTAAATAAGATAGAAAAATCACTAAAAGAATCTTATACTTATTGTAATAGTTAATGAACTTCATTATTACGTGGGAGCTATAACTGTTAAGTATTAATAATTTCTACTTCCTTTAAGCCTTAGCCTTTATCTCTTTGTTAAATATATTAATAAGCTATTTATATCCTAGATTATTGTTTATCCAGCTACTTAACAAGAAGGTAAAGTTATACTTATAATTAGTAGAATTAAAGTTTTATAGCTAAGTGTCTTAAATGTTGCTGGAAATAGTTTAATAAATAAGGCTTAGTAATAGTACTAAGCCGTTAGTATATATATACCTAATTAAGATAATCCACTCGCGATTTCCGTCCTGGAGTTACCGTTTAAGCCTAGTTTCCTCATATTTACGCCTAGAAAAATATCTCTTATGGCTTTGCATGATACTAAGGAGAAAGCTCTTCTTATTTATATTCTATATCATGTCCGGATTAATATCGTACTCCTTTATTTTCCTATCTAATAGTTCAAAATACAAGGTGTATTTAAACGCTGTGTCGGCTAATTTACAAGCTTTATTAATTGAATCACTGTAAGTATAAAGAAACTCCTTTAAATAGCAAGTTTGCTAGTGTTTTGGTTACTTCTTACCAGAACGTCAATCTCTACTACAGATTTCTTTAGCAAAATTATGTAACATTTCATTCAAAGGTGGCAGGCCTCTCTCAGTAAGCTTATTAATGTAATCGATAAGAGTTCGCGATTGTTGCTCATCTAAAATTCGCTAGTTTTCATATTACACAGTCCGTGGACCCTGTACACCACGATGTCTTTTAGACAGCATTGAGCGATTGCACCCAAACTCTTTTGCAGTACGAGTATAATTAGGGGTCTCTCCAGGTTTCAGCGATTCCAACGAGGCCAGCGCGGCCTCAAGGGGGCTCATATTAGTGGTGTTCGAATTATGTTGAAAAATTGGGTGTTGTGCGAGGTTCGCCAAATTTGCGATTTTTGGTGTTCGTCAGGTGAGCCCGTGCGTCAGGTGATGAGAAACTCTACAGTATGAGGAAGGAGGGCTGCATGTGACAGAAAAGAAGAAAACACGCCTCGAAGTAGCCTGCGATTCGACTACGATGCAGCAGCGGCGTCCTTCGCAAGAAGCGTGCTCGGTCCAATGGCATGCCTGACAGTTCTTGCGTCGTGGTCCCGCAGATGCCCGCCCAATTGCTCCATCATCCAACCTTGGAAGTGGAATAACACACTGCGCCTTCGGAAAGTGACCAGACTGCACGCTGCTCACGTATCGGTATCCAAGCGTAAGGTTTGATACACCTAATTCATGGATGGTGGTCAAATCTCTGAAGGTCCGATCGGTGGACGCATGCGGGTTGCTGTCCTTACGATGGGGCGTGCGAAGAGGGGGGAGAGGGAGGAAACCTGTAGCCCCGTGATGGCCTTGAAAGATAATGAAAGTGTCGATCTCAATGCAGTTATCGGAACGAATATCCACCCCGTAAATCCAACTGGAAGGCACACGGCACGCCTTCGGAAGTTCCACTCACGGCAGCCAAGGCCCTTCAGTTCAATATCGAGATGTCCGTGGAGTCTAGGATGGTTCATCAAATCAGAGTGGAATTGAATATGGCTCTATTTTTAACTCAAATTCACGCTTCGTAACTCCATTAGCTGGCCAAGGATGCGAGAACAGCGAGCGCCATTGCGTCTATGCCAGCCCCTAATGTCGGGTGGATCATGGGCGCAAAGAATGGCGAGTGATTTGTTGCAATCTCTCCTTCGGTGTTTGCACTTCCTCCAAAATTCCAGTACGCATATGGAACATTATGTATTGCTCCAAGGATGGAAAAATCTTCACATGATTTATTCACTTTCATCTCCACAACGTCCTGACCAAAGTAAGAATGAAATACATCCCGGACTGTCTTCGTTACGGCTGGGTCGTTGGAGGTGAGTGGGGCTCGAACCGAAATGTTCACTACTGGCTCAATTGGGGTATTTGCAGCACGGCATTCCTCGCGGATCTTCTTTTCAACCAACTTAAGGGCCACTTGTCGAACGTGGGGTTTGATAGTTTTGACATCCAGGAGGAAATCTACGTACGCGACGTAATCATTCCCGGGAATACCAGCATGGAATCCCCAGCATGCCACGGTAGCATCTTCTTTCATCCCGATACCTATCTGAATGTATCTTTGAAGCTGAGGTATGATGCGCATGGCAAGAGAAATCGGGTCCACGCAGAATTGAGGATTGATGCTATCACACGGACCACCGATGATTCGAGCATTCACTGAATCAGCAGCTGCTAGGACCGGTCCGCTTTTCACTGCTACCTGACCAGCCTTGAGGGGAACTACATGTTGGCCTAGCATTACGTCTGGTATAGGAATCTTGGAATAAAGGCCATCGTCAACCATTGCCTGAGCTCCGCCGGTTTCTTCCTCGTCTGGCTGGAAAAGAGCAATCAAGGTTCCGGTCCACCTTTTCTCAGAAGCTTTCAAGAGAGCAGCGGCGCCTAGTAAGGCTGCCATATTCATGTCATGACCGCAGGCGTGCATTACGGGTCGTTCGTTTCCGTATCGATCGATCATCCGCTTATTGCTTTTGTATGGCAGGCCGGTCTGCTCAAGAATGGGCAATGCGTCCAGCTCTGCTCTGATGAGGACAGTCTTTCCAGGCCCATTTTGGAGTACACCGGCTATCCCATAGCCACCGATATTGGTATGGACGTGAAAACCAAGTTTTCTCAGGTGTAGGGCAACTACCGATGCTGTCTCCGATTCTTCGCCAGAGAGCTCGGGGTTCTGATGGACATGGCGATAGAAGTCTTCGTATTCAGTCAGGTTTGGTTGGAATTCTTGGACTATTTCCGCGAGCGCGAGCGACGATAGATTTGAAGTGGTTATTAGAGCAGATTCGCCATTTGGTAGCGGCCGTTGTATAGAAAATGCATCCAGCACTAAGGTAGTTAGAATGGGCCCACATATGTAAGTTCAAGGTTTATGCACTCACGATTCATGACAGCAATGGTGGCACCAAATAAGGACAAGGGGAGAAAAGCGGCTCGATAGAAATGTGCAAAATAGATAAAGAACCACATACATACCAGATATTGGAAGCTGTTTGCAATTTTGGAGGCTGACCACGAGGCGTGCAAAAGCATTCCGAGGCTCCTAGCCGGGGATCTCGTTTGACCCCGAAAAGTCCACAGAGCCTCAATTCTCACCACCCCACTTCTGTAGGACAATAGCTCGCAAATGAGATTCCACGGAGCCCAGGCACGGAGGAGTAGCCTGATCTAGTCAATGGTTAGCCAATAACATCGATTCGTTGCGCGCGAAGGTTACGTGGGCATCGGCTTAACCCTGAAAATCAGGCCGTAAGAGCCTCAATGCTGTTCGGAAATCGCCCCGCCTCGCGCAACCCCTCCCGTCCCATATGGAAACCAATCACTTCCTTGCAGAGCATGTGCGTGCACCATTATTCTACATTACCGAGGTTTTGCTCCAAGCCGCTGGAAATGTCCGAGACACTTGGCATGATTGCCTAACTGTCAACCTCTCTTTGGCCGTTTGCGTCGATGTGGTCGAGATGACGGATGTGTCTCATGGTTGTCAGTGCCATGTGGAAGATATAGAGTGGCTATCTCCCACCGGAGTAATCTCGTAGCGCTTCCAGTAGTTTATTACTCTCCTCCACTCGATCCAGTACAGCTCAACCTGAGCCCCAATCAGAGCCCTGGAATATCCATATACCACTTTTCAAGCACGAACAAGGTTATACCAGCATAAATTCATGACTGCTTGATATGTCTCGAGATTCGCAGACCTCATCTGCTGGCTCCGGGGCTTCTCTCTCGTCGACGCCGAACAGTAAAGGCTCCGCTCGAATTACATCTTCCAACTATCAGCAGGCCAGCTCAAGCCAGCAGGAGACCATTGGCGCTGAACCAATCGGAAAAGAGCAACCGTGGAGGACCATTGTTCAGCTGGAGAAGTTTTCTCAGCCACAATTCTTCACCGGCAGGCCGGCCGGAGATGAAGGTCAGAAGATCAGGCTTTTGGCGGAACTCGACGCTAAGAGTCGCTGAAAGATTTGAAACGGTACGCGATAACAATATGTCTTACCCTAGATTGGATTTGACCAAAGTGTGCAGGGTTCATTACTGTGGGAATTCTAAGGTTAGCATGGAGTGAACGAAGAAGCTTCATGCTGGATGAAATTCCACGTTGGTCAGTCATTGCTGTAAACTAAGTGAAAAAACCCACTCGTTGATGCATTTGTCTTCTTTGTTCTTTTATTCGTGTACACTTGGGCAGATTGATTGGTAAAATGAAGCGGTCGTGTAAGCAAAGCATAGTAAATGGATCATCATTTGAAGAAACTATATAATGGAATCTCGCTAAGTTGGGACATTTTGCTGAATCACAATCAACCTCACTTCCACGCTTTGTCTCGGATCTTTCCATCCGTCAGTTTCAGATGCTCCTGCCCCATGTGGGCAACAACCTGGCAAAGCGAGTTAGCTCGTTGAGTTTCTACGAAGCATTCTACTTTATCCTTACCAGCAAAATCTCCCGTGGATTCGGAGACCCATGTGGGAAAAATGGCCACCTCATCAGAGCGCTGGTCGGCCAGGTAGAACCATTTATGGTAATCTCGATGAAACAGAAAATACGATTTCTCTACCTTGTCCTGGAGCACTTTGTCGACTTCTATCAAATCATCCTTCCGTACACTTCGTTTGTGGCAGAAAAGCAAAGGTGTATTCTTAACGATCTTGTTTAATGGCCGCCAGACACTGACCTCCAATATCAGTTTATTGCGTTTAGAAGGAGCTGAGAGAGCTTACTTGACTATAGACATCTTGTAGTTATTCCGAGTCACGGATTCTAGCTCCTCGGGAAGCAATTGCATTCTAATTCGGTCGTATCCGCCGCTGGCAGAATAGTCTATTCAGGTCAGTCATAGTACTCATCTGGTATCACCTTGTCATACCACAATGGACAATATCACCAGTTGGAAGTGCATAGTTGCGGATGTCTTTCAGTTCCCGCGGTGGTATTTTTCCACTGGCCGTGGGGTCACGACGACGAAACTGAGTTGACATTAGTGCTACGTGGCCTTTACAGAATATGAGATACGCACTCTCCAGTCAAAACAAACCACGTCAACAGCCTCGAATACCCCTCGAACGAGCTCAATGGTTTCGCACAAGTAACTCTCAACAACACTCTGGTCTCCACCAACGGTCTCGAAGTGTTTGGCGTCCAATTCGCATTCCGATACATGCCGAAGATACATGAAACCATGCGTTTCGAGGGCTGTGCTAACATTCCTAACATCTGTCACAGATACTGGTTTACTCTCGAACTCGCAATTCGTATGTGTCGTTGACTGTTTCTCAGGGAATCCATAAAGCTCATATGGCTGCTCAGATTTGTAAACTGGTAAATCGCAAAGATATTGGAGATTGTCAAGCATTGTGAAAACGAGAGTTGGTGGTGAATTTCAGCCTCCTCTCCTGAATACCACTGATCTATGTAATAGCCTCAGGGCCAGTCACGTGGATGACCCAGTATCAGATGAAAGGACTAGGAAAATTTGGGCTGCAATCCCACTATAACATCTTATATCTTTGCCATACGTATGCCGATATGCCCAAAATTGGTAGCATAAATTATAGAGGTTTAGGTTCCAAGGTCGGATCCATGTTACATGCGGTCGCAAGAACGGTCTAATAGCCTTCCACGCAAGGTCAAAAATCGGTGTGCGACGCGAGCAGGTAAGCAAGGTTCTGTGTAAGTCACGCGGGACTCGCACACGTTTCTCCTTTGCCGAACAGACAGGTATGTGACTTCTTTTCGCTTTAAATCATGTATACTCCCTTCATGGCCAAGACACCTTTCCATTCGCTGGTGCGCCAGTTGTATCCTCACAAGTCTGCGAGCCTTGACGATTTTCTACTCAGGTATGCGGACTTCGACCCTCCGAGCCCCACATCCAGCGTTTTGACTTTCTGCACAGCATTGTCATCGTTCCAGACCTCACCACCAAGGCTGCGAGGACATCATTAGACACTGCTTGGTCCCAACTGCACAATGTTCTAACATCAGAAACTTGGAAGCCACTCATCCTAGGGTTTGAATACGGCTATAGCCGTGACATGCCAATCTGGACCTTTCTTCAGAGACAGAGCGATATCCTGATAGATTGTTTGATAAGCAGATGTGATTCCTTTCACGTATAGTGATTCCGAATACACTAGCGCCACGTGAGCTAATCAATTCAGTTGTTGGACCGCCCAGTACTATTTGTCTCTCATGGGCTTGGGGGATTGATTGTAAAACAAGTGAGGAAAATTTTCCATATGGTCGAGTGAGTTTTCTTAACATGTGTAGGCTCTCATAAACATTTACACACAGTATCTGCCCCCAGCGAATCGCAAAATTCGAGAAGTTCACCAAGGAACCATATTCTTTGGGACCCCTCACCCGACACACTCGAAAAGACCTGAATGGATCAAGTTGATCCAACTGCTCAAAGTTGGGTTAAAAATTGATAGAGCCAGGATAATTGAAGCTGAGCAGGAGCGTTTAATTGTCGCAACCATCTCTAGCCGCTTCACACAGCTGATCACGGACACTCCCGTACTATCCATCTGCGAATCTAAGGCGACGAAGATATCTACTGGACTCTTTAATTCTGAGAATCACGTTGTAGGTAATAACCTGTGAAGTGGAAAATTGGGCTAACTCCATTTGTTCACGATCATAGCTCGTTGACGAGACTTTTGGGAGAACTCAAGTCCCTTACGAGGAGGTCATTTCGGCAGCGCTAAACCATAACGACCTTCTCCGCATACCACCTCAGTCCGAGATGCTGTCCAGAATTAGCTCTCTGATCGACACGATACTGGCGCGAAAAGGTAGAGAACAGACACGCCCGTGTTTCGCGCTCATTGCTAACTGTGCCATTCTGTTTCAGAGTCTTCCGGTCACGATGTGCATGACGAAATAGAGAGCAGCGTGTTTAGCGGGGACCTTGTGGAAGGTAAGTAATAGCGAAATAACTAAGTGCTCGAAGTAAACCTGCTAAGTCTAGCATGATGCAGAGCCCGTGGAGCTTGGTATGACGAGTGACGAGGCTGTCATCAACTCCGTGACAGAGCGATCCAACTCTGAATTGTCGCTGCTTTCCAGTTTCATGTCTCAGACAAAACCACTCAAAGTCCCATTGCACCTTCTCAAGCCAGCTGTGCAAAATCCGAACTTCTTTGGTCGGGAAAACATTCTCGATCTGATCGATGCATCCCTTCTCCCACCCAACTCTGGTGTCAATCCTATTCTGAAATCATTCGCTTTGTGCGGTCTAGGAGGTGTGGGAAAGACACAAGTAGCAATTCAATATGTGTTCTCGAGAAGGACGAAGTTCGATGCTATTTTTTGGATTGAATCCGAACAAATAGCTCAGCTCTTCGAAGGATTCGCCACGATCGCCGCACATCTTGGCCAGGCTGACAGTCCCGGCCAGGACCAGGTGGTCAGCCGAAACATTGCCTTAGAATGGTTGTGTAACCCACGGAAACGAACTGCTACAACAACCCCTGGATCAGAGCCTGAGGCGACATGGCTTCTGGTTTTCAACAACGTGGATAACTTGGAACTTATACAGAACTTTTGGCCCCAATGCCACCTTGGTTCGATTCTCATTACTAGCAGGGATCCATTTGCGAAAAGAGGTCGGGATGGCGTCGATCTGCAACCGTTTCACGCGAATGAAGGAGCAAAGCTCCTTTGCAACCTTCTCGGACTACATTATGCTGAGAACGCGTCAGCGTCCCTTGCACTGGCCACGAGATTGGGAGGTCTCCCTCTCGCAATTACTCAAGTTGCCGCCCTAGTTGAGCGAATGCAAATGACGCTCGAGGAATTCGTCAGTCACTTTGAAAGACAGACTTCGATCGCTAAGGTAGCACAAAAAAAACTATCGGACACACAAGACCATTATAAGCATTCTCTATTCACCGTATGGGCATTTGAAACTCTGAGTCCGAAGGCCTTATCACTTCTTCAAGTCCTCTCGTTCCTGAACGCTGACTCAGTCAAGGAGTGGTTACTTATTCAAACCAACAGCTCGTCAGCACCACTCAACTTTCCTTGTACAGAAGATGACTTTGTCGATGCTCGCACGGATTTGATAAAGGTATCGTTGATCACAAGGAATAAAGACGAAGGGGAGTTAGCTTTGCATCGGCTTGTCCAAGATGTATCGCGAGCACAGATTAAAAGTGATAATCTGAGCAAGATTTTGAACTTCACCTTGCATCAATTACTGATGGCATGGCCTACTTCATTCCTGCAATTCGATCACGATTCTGCCACCTGGGCCAAATCTGCCGATATACTCCCACATATCTTGAGGCTCCAAGACACGTTCAAAACCAATCGGGCCCATGTACTGTCCTTGCCCGTTCGGATAAATTTCGCGAAGCTTCTTCTTTTTGCAGGATGGTAAGCTTCCTTGTTTATCAGATGAAAGGCGCGTCTCTTATTTCGATCATAGGTACCTTCTCGAACGGAGTAACTTCGAAGCAGCCAAGCCACTTTTCCTCGACGTACTCGATCTTTCCTTATCAGATCTCCCTGAAATGACCGAAATCCGAGCTGACGTGCTCTTTGCTCTCTCTGCATTATCGGCCCAGACCAACGAAAATATTGATAAGAATATGCACTACGCACAGGAACATTACAACGCACGGCTCAAACTACGGGACGGAAGCCAGTTTGCTGAGAATCGCATGGCTATGGCTTACGGCGAGTTAGCGCATATACAGATGATTGCGGGTCGCCATCAAGACGCGATTAAAAATTCCGAGATGGCCATTGAGCTTACGTGGAAAAGTCCTCACTTTCTAGCAGGAAAGGATTGGCCAACTTTCTCCCACTGCCATCAGGCGTTCGCTCTGGCTGATCTTGGAGAGTATAACAGAGCGTTGAAGCTTTTGGAGGATACGTTGAGCTATTGGAACACGCATGCAAATGACACTCGTGCCTTTGCGTACGTTCATCAACACTCAGTCAAACTAGGCTGACGATTTCCAGTTTCGGCATCGTCTTCAGATGCCTCGGCTTTGTGAAAAAGAAACAAGGTCTTCCAGAGGAGAGTAGGAACGCATACACAGCAGCTCTCAATTACTTCAGAGAGACAGTTGGCGACAAATCCCATTATACAAGTCAAATTTGCAGAAGTTTGGGCCACTATCACTACCAAGAAGGCAATTATGAAACAGCATTGTGGGTTCACCTTACGAATTACTTATCCAAGTTCTGGACTAACATGTTATCAGAGCCTATTTCGAGCAGGCCGTTGGAGGTTATAAGTCCCACGACTGCTATGACGCTGAGCTGGCGTGGGCTCTATATGGAATGAGCAATACTCAGAGGGCAAATGGAGATGAAACAAGAGCGAACGTGACTCTGAAGCAAGCATTGGAACTCTATTCGAAGTGTCATGATCATGCTACCTTGGAGCGCCCTGTATCCGCGAATGATTTCGAATCTTCAGTCCCACTTCCATCAAGATAAACCGAGGAAAACCTCTATTGGGGAGGGCTGTTGGCGGCCTTCCGGACTCTTCTCCACGGCATGAAATCCCAGAAACAGATAACGGTTGAAACGCCCATCACACCAACAAATACAAAAGTAGCAGAAATTATAGCCTTTTTCCAATCCTTGATCTGAAGAAAGTTCATTCCAAAGAAGGAGGTGACAAATGACATGGGAAGGAAAAAGTATGCAAGTAGGGATATGCGACTGACCTCTTTCGCCTGATAAATTGACTTTTCAGAAGCTTGCAACATTGCGTAATTTCTCACGAAATTTGTGCCATCTACTGCTCTATTAGCTAGTGTTAAGCAGCGATATACCAGATGTCCACAATCCTTGAGAAGCCCCTTCACAACACGGTCTCTAATTTCCACATCGGCTTGTTCGCTTGCTCTCGGCCAACCGTTCTCCTCCTCGTTTTCCAAGAAGTGAATTGTTTCTTGCAATCTGTCCGCATGGTCATCTAACAGAGCCTTGCAGTATGACAGCGTGTCAATACACGCCTCTTCCTGCCCCTGGAACGTCTTAACGGCTGCCATGATTTCAGCTTGGATCATGGTCAAGAATTGGTTCTCCGAGCTAAGCGCCAGTGTAAAGAGCTCACTAAATGTATACAGAGCATCTATTCTCATCAGATCTTTATTCAATGAGATCCCGTATTGCTCGGGGAGATTGCAAGCGCTCTGTGAAGCTTGTGTCGGACCTTGCGTAGAGGCATTATTCCCTGCTTGTCCCATTTGAGTCATTTCAAAGGCATCAGGATCTGGTGGGTTCAGGACCGCTTTCGCCTTGTGCTGGACAATGGGCACATACGGATCATAAAAGCCGAATTTTACTTTGGCTCTGTCAAGCCAGGGGATTACTCGGCTAGTATCAAATGGTCTGCCATTATCAAGCCATATCAAACCTGCCGTCATGTTTGAATCAGCACTACAGATTTATTCATGGCTGGGGTGCAACGGACCTGTCCATCCACCAGACTTTCTTTTCTGTACGCAGAAGGATACGTCTTGCTCGATGATCGATGTCGTTTCGCTAATTACCGCATGTTTTCGCACAATGGAGCTTCCAATCCGTTCATTCGCTCTCATCGTATTCATGTAGTTTTGTACTCCATCCATATCACCATCCCTTTGTTTCCGTACCTCATCGACATTCAAAGGGCTCTGCTTCGTGCATATAGTTGTCACGCGAAGTCGCCACAGATTTCGGCTACTTGACGGCAAGGCGGGTAGGTCGAAGTAGCTACTTGAGTCGATAAACTCGAGGTGTCTGCGGAAGAACTCTGGGTCGATTTTACAATGAGCGCCGAGTGTTCGAATCCACTCGCGTGGCTGCCATCCCCGCAGGATTATGAGGTGAGAAGTCTGAGAATCTGGGGGACAGAGGGTAGCATTGGACCTTAAATTGTCGACTGCATCGTACGCGACGACTTGTGTCTTTTCTTGTCCTGCTTTGTTGATGTGAAGATACAGCGGGAGAAACCCAGTATCCTGCTCTGTGACACGCCTCCATCCGTGGACTGGCGGTACGTGTTCAAGAAATTGAGCAAGAGGCTTATAGTGTTCTCCAGAGAACACGTGAGACTCTTTCGGTCGCTCTGAATAATTCTTGATTTGTTCTGCAAATTGCTTTCTCGTCCCGCCTGTAGAATCGTTACGGCGAATTCCCGCATTCAGTTCAAGGTCGACCACTCACCGTCGTCTGTTGCTGCTGAATTGGAGCGTTGGGTGGGGACGTTAGTTCGATTTACCATTTCGAATCACGAAACCTTTCCGACTTCAAGTCCTGTGTCACAGGGGGTTAAACCAAGGAAGAACCCTTTAAAAGAAACAAGGAAGGCTGTGCATGACAGCCATCGCCCTGCTTTCCGTCCTTCAGTTAGCTGGTGTGGTTACTCTTCACCGGAATCATCCTACCAAGAGTAATACGTTTTAGCCTAAGTGTTATTAATTTTAGTGGCGCAGCGGCACGTTGCGGACGCATGTGAGGCTGCAGATTGGTGTACGCGAATCACGCTTACAGTTACCCGAAACGCGGGCAAGTCAAGTCTTGATAAAGTCTTGCAGCCCTCAAACCTCCTCCACTCCCTCCGCCAGATCGCACTCATGATACCCAAAGTATTTTCATTTTAGTTTTGTCGGATTTAAGCGATGCCTGTCAAAGATATTGCAACGAAAAAGGTGCTTGTCGTCGGTATGTAATCGGACTCCTCACACGCCGATGGGACAAGGCTGAACGTCGTGAATGGATGCCCAGGCTGACTCTATCATCAGGTGCAAATCGAGGAATTGGCTTAAACCTCGTCGAGGCGTTCAAAAAACGTTCCTGGGAAGTGACAGGTTCCATTCGTCCCCAAACCAAAGATGACGAATCAGTCAATGATGTAGGTCTCTGCCTTCCCCATGGAGACATTCTTCGAGTTGCCGCGAGCTGATGTTAAAGTATTAAGCTGAGGGCAACGGGGGCGAATGTAATTGAGATGGATTTCTTACATGAAGCCACCATTGAAGAAGCCGCAAAGAAATGGGACGGATACAAGCTCGACCTTTTGGTGAACGTTGGTGGTATGTATGCGTTTAAGCAAGAGGATGCATCTAATTCGAGCAGGTTTGCCTCCCAATCCTAAATCATGGCAAGAGCAGACGCCGGAGATGTTTGTGGAGAAATTCCAAGTGATGGCTGTAGTAAGCAGGGGTTGCAGGGTTGATGAACTATGAGCTAACCACTTGTAGGGACCCTATCTCACGTGCAAGCACTTTCATAAATTTCTGAGGAGGAGTGACAATCCAAGAATCGTCAACATAACGTCGGCTTTCGGCTCGGTTACAGGTAAGCATATAAGCATCGCAATGGTCGAAACGATTTCATTCATTCAGTGCAAGACAACACCTTCGGAACCTGTATGGCATACAGGGTGGCCAAGGCTGCCGCGAATCAGGTCACTGTCACATTTGCCCGAGAATGGGAGAAAGAGGGCACAAATGTCACTATCGTGTGCATGGAGCCAGGTTTCGTGGCTACACGGCTGACAGGCTATGATGCGGAGGATGACATGGAAACTTGCATTGCAGGGATGATGAATGTCATTGAGAGCTTGACGCCCGAAGATAATGGGCGCTTCATCAAATGGGATGGAAGCAAACTGACCTTCTGATGCAAGCCCTTCCAGCGGGGCGTTAATCACGCGCCTTGCTTATGAATTTTTATTGCTTTTCAGCCCTACCACGCAAGGCAGCCAATGCAATCATTTTGGTAATTTTAATATCTTCTTGCCCACTCCGGCCTGTGCGATGAGTTTCAGCCTTTCATATGTCAGGTTCTACCTACACCATACCTGTAAAGCCAGCTTAGAATAGAAGTTCGGAAATTCATCCCAGCCTGATGGAAAGGCTGGAGCCTTGAAACGCAATCTCTCCATGCCAAAGCTTATACAAGTGTTTCAACCTTCTGATATATACGACACCCATAACAAGACCACCAGGAGTTTGAAGGAATGTCTGAAGCGTCGTTGAAATAAGCTTCGTCGCGCCTTGTGGGTATGTACGTCACTGAAAGCCCGCTTTTCCTTTTTGGTTCGAAGATACATAGACGGCGCTTGTTCCATTCTGTGCCGCGTTTAGCATGATCACTGCCGGGATATTCAAGCCTGAGGCAACCCTCTCAGCATATCAGGCTACCAACAATCCGCATCGCTCTTTCGTGACTAACCCAGTCCGTCTCTTCTTCTGAATTCATGGCTTTGAAAGGCTGCTGAAGGGGGTATGAATAGGCTACGTTCCTCTTCCAACGATCTTCACGGCTCCCCTCTGATAATCCCGAAGGCCTTGGCCGGATTTCAATATAGAAGACGCCTCTCCACCTGCCTATGTACCTTCTGCGATTCACGCGCACATAAACATGGTAAAACCGCTGCAGATACTGTTTATATACAGGAACCTATACAATGGAGCTAGACAGAGTTGGGCATCATGGAGCTGTCGATTCTCGACAGAGTTGCTCACCGTTCCTAACCATAATTCAGATAAGCGCATATAGACGAATCCCCCTTCCATCGCATGAAATTTAAGTTTGACATATTTCTGACACATGTTTTGTAAAGGATTCTCATAAATTTCTGAAACACAATCGCGATGCATTAGTGAGCTAATTTCTGGATTGAAGAGAACGAAGACACTAAACTTCTCAACCTTAGGCGAGATTAATTCCCCCAACTTCATATAATCGAGCTCGAGTGATTGTTACAACTAATGAAGAAGCGAACTCGTTAAAACAGGTTCGCTCCTTCAGCAAGCAACGAGAAACTGTTTTTGGCCACGACAAGATATGCGAGGGAGCATCAGACATCACCCAAGAAAGAGGTAAACTCCAAGACAGCTTAGATGTATGCATGAAGTGTACAATCTTTGTGAGTCAACATGCACATGCATAAGACGAACAAGACGGGAAAGTAAAAAAGCTTGCTAGCCCAATCGGGAAAGGGATGCACCAAGCCTTAAAACCGCAGCGAACATGATTTCGAGAAGTCCGCTAAATGCTGCGAGGGAAGATTTGAGAACTTTTAAGGTGTATACGCCTTACTGCAAAACAGCACATCTAAAATTATCGATCATCCTTCAAACCTCGTCCAAGGAAAGTGGCTAAGAACGGGGGGACTTTCACCTTGCGCGGTCACCAGCTACGACCCCGCAATCCTATCACCATTGATGCAATTCTTCCAAGTTCCATATTTAGTGAGCAGAGTGGCACTTTGTATATTCCTCCTCTTTCTTCAGGCCTCATTTCCAATAGTCCCCCATTTTCGGGATTGCCGCATCTTCATGACCATGTCACGTGCCGCCACCATGCATTCCCCCAAACCCGCAAAACACCCCTGATAAATCTGACACCGCACCGTTCTCGAAGGTGTCGTATTGCTTTTCGCATCTGTCACACTCTTCCTCGCCATAGCGTACGCGGTTCAATTATACTAAAACCGCTGGCTCACACCGCTATCAAGAAATCCGACGCGATCATATGACAACTAAATACTTGGCCACCCAGTCGAGCTAGCCCTAGTCGAGCCAGCCACTTTTGCTTTTCATTTACACCTTCAATTCGATTCAACTACTCAACTACTCAACTACTCTACGATTTTGCTCCTGATATAGCTTTACCCAGTTCAAACGACGCTCCACTCCCTCAAGAAGATCGCGTACAGCTCGCAGTTGTAACCGAGTAGCACCTTCAGCCACCTCAAGCAATCATTCTGACACCCCTTGTTTCTCATCCTCTTACTACTTACAAAGCTTATTTCATCAGTCATTTATATAGAGTAGTTTTCGGCTCGTTCAATCCATTATCAAGTTGCTCATCGACTTCGTACATCCGGAGGGTGCCAGCTCACATCAATCAACGCCCACCACCAAAAACCACTCCCATCCCCCCACGAAGCCTCCAAAATCTTTAACGTTCCTTATTCGACTCTCAAAGCCGGAAATCGAGACAGGCACGCTGCCAAGGAGTATCAGCTATCTCAGCAACGTTCATATGTACAAGAGAAAGAGTCAGTGAAGCGGTGTATATCTCAGATGGCAGCCTGGAGCTGGCCAAGCACGATTTTATATCTAGAAGGCTTGATGGTAGATCTACTACAAAAGCAGGGAGAACAAAAACCTCTGAGTCACAGTTGGCGCAAGAACTACGTTGCTAGGCACCCTGAGATCAAACCCAATTTCGCTCGTCCTCACGATCAGTCACGAAAGAACACTACAGACTTTGATTTATTGCAGCAGTGGTTCTCTCTATACGAAAAGGTTCGCGTGAAGTATAGAATCTTAATTGAAGATCAGTACAATATAGATGAGAAAGGCTTCATGGAAGGAGTAGGCGATAACTGTAAGGTTCTTACACCTGTAGGAGAAAAGCAAGCTTAGTCAACACAGCCGAGAGATCGCGATTGGGTGTCAGAAATTGAAGCAATTGGAATAAGCAGATTTACACTACCTCTCTTCGTTATCTTTCAGTGAATACAGATTCAACACTCATAGACCGAATCATTAATCGACTCCTGCACAGTTATACAAGTCAGCTCTGCTAGTTAGACAGATCGCGCGATTGCTCTCAGTTAGATTCAACACTTCGACAAGTATACGCAATCTCGTACAATAGGAACGTATCAACTCTTACTTTTAGATGGCCACAACTCTCATATCTCGCTTCGATTAATTCAGTTCTGCAAAGATTCACAGGCCACTCTTCTCTAGCTGCCTCTTCATTCAACGCATATACTTCAGCCTCTTAATGTTGCCGGCTTTGGACAGCTTTCGAAGGCGTAAATGAAGCAGGTTCGCAATAACAGTCACTTTAGAGCCAAATACATCCCGAGTGTCAGTTTTTCTCCTTTCTTCCAGCGTGTCAAGGCGGAAAGTAATCTCTACAGATAATATCACAAGTATATAGAAGCAATCAGGGCCTACTACCTTACAACCCTTCATACTTACTTGAACATTCAGGCCAAAAGCACCTCCATTTATCAGTTTACGAATAAGAACGGTGTAGGTATTGGCACCTAGGCAACCGAGGATCAGTTAAAGCAAGCCAATCTGCTGGTTGCTGAAGTTCTTCAAGGCGTCCCTCCCAGTATCATGCCTCTATTCGAGTCTTGAAGAATATCAGTCCTAACTGCTGGTGCTGATGAATCTACGCTTCAAATTCTAAATAATAATCTTGTTGAAAAGCAGAATAAGGGAAGAAGGGTAGAGAGAAGCACTTCGGTGATGCAAGATAGTTGGCCGTAGAAGTAGCTCTCAAAAGAGATAGAAGAACGAGAGACTCGTGAGAAGGAGCAAAAGAAAGAGCTACAGTACTTCGAGGGAAAGTAGGCCTTGCAAAAAGAATCTGGAAGGAGCTTCCTATGACTTTTGATGTGTTTACAGATCGAATTTAACTAGTATCATCCTTTGTAATCCTTGTATGCCTTCTTTCAAGCCACCAATACGCTAATGTACTATAAGAATTAGGGCTGGCTCGACTGGGTAGCCAAGACTTTCCGCCAAATCATACTACGGCGACCGCATACATGCCGAACTAGGTTCACCTATCTTATACACCGCGATACCTGTTATCGCAATGCTGGTTTGCATTGCAAATATGATTCTCTGTGAACAGAGGAAGATACCGATGTGGTATGGGTTAGTCCCAGCGGTGATGGGTGCAGGGTGGGTGGTGACGTTGGGACTTTGAGGACATTGTCATTTTGTGTTTACAGATTGGGAGCAAGATAAAAAGTCCGGTTTCCGGATTGTTCTTGAGCCGATCGGGCTAAATAGTTCCAGAAGTATATTGTTTACGATTATGGGGATCAACTTAAGAGGTCCACGTTCGAAGGGGCATCCGACGGTATCGCGTACGCGAGGACTGTGTTCGGAGTCATCGTTGTTATGATGTAAGTTCTCCCAGAACCACTTTCATTAAATCGCTGACCTTCATGCAGCTTCCTAGCATATATGAACGTTGCGATGACGTACTTCCGCTCAAGAAAGCTGAACAGGAAGCGAACAGATGAAAGCCAAGGGTTATCATCACAAGACGTGGAAATGCAGCCTCAGTGTGAGAATTGACTTGCGGAGCTGCCGAATGTGGGGAAGAAGAGGGAAATGGAGAATATGTAAAGCCCCGTTGAGGCGCCTTCGAAGAGGGACTGGGAAGGAGCCAGTGCGCCCACAAACGAGATAGGATAAAGTGTACTGAGGCAGCGCAACAGAAAGCCGTAAGGTTAACCATTGCGTATGGCGTAAGACTAGGGCGTGTATGTGGCTCGGAATTCCGTGACTTCGGGTTAGGTGGTGGAATGTCTTCGCTTCAAATTCCCAAAAACACCTTCATCCTCTATCCCGAAAAGCAAATACCACACTACCCCGGCATACGGCAGACCATCCAAGCAGCGTATTCAGCGTGCTTGATCGTTGCCGGATGGTTCTAGATGGTGTCCCAAAAGAACCACCTTGCGCCAAAATCTCCAAAAGTCACAAAAATGGAACGTTGTTAGAAGCCATAGCTGAAACTTAGACTATTGGAGCCTGGAGAGGCGAACAGAATTTTTTTGGTGGGGGTTTTGGGGGTTTCGCGGGGGAAGGGGGAAAATATGCGTAGCCATGGTGTCATGCTTTCTTCACTCACTCTACCAATATACCTCATAATGCTACTAAAACAAGTCGCCTCGTTCTACCTTTGATCTCCCATGTCCAAGCTCCCGAAACATTCTTACAACCATCCTATGTCGGTTGGCTCTGGTATCGACATCATCGGCGTCATCAAAGACTGCTACCAAACTTACGACAAATGCCAGACTGCAAACGACAGATTCCAGGTAGCTGGCAACATTGTGATAGTCGTCAGCTCCGCCCTGAAGCCTTCGAAGAGAGTTCCAAAACCAGCGCACACATCCTATTCCACGACTCCCGCCCACGTCAACGTCCAACCGACCCTTCAAACCTGCCAGCACTACCTCGATTATCTGAGCGCGATGGTGGATAAGTATAAGGGCCGGTGGTGGTAAAAGATTAAATAGGATAACGATCGTCTGGACATGCTTATATCGAGGCTGTGTGCGGATCCGGCGATTATCACGCAGATACATGTGAACGTGAAGTTTAGGGGTATGCCGAGGCTTGAGCATGGTCAGCAATAGCGGCTCAGCATGACGAAGGTGCAAAATACTTGGAGCTCCAGACTGCTTGACTTCACCCCTAGAATGGCCATCGCCCATTTGTGCTGGGATCAAGTATCTAGGAATTTGGTGAAGAGGAATGTCATCTGCGAGCATTGGTACACGGTAGGCGATTTGAAGTGTGCTATTAAGACAGATTCTGGAATGCGATCGACAGTCCTTGGATGTTGACACCCAAAAGTCTCTTGGATGATGCACATGTCCTGTCTAGGGAGGGATTTGGAACCAATCAAATTGTACGTAGATTTCGGGGCCCGGAAGGATCGAAAACTGACGTTTTGTAGGAATTGGCTGTCTTGATATCACAGATAGAGTTAGCCAGGCATTTGTGTACGATGCTGGCTGGAAGGTATAGTGGACTTGTTGAACAGGCCATTGCAATAGCTCACTTTGCGAGCAGGCTGGCTACTCGAAGCCTTTCATTTAGCGAATGTATTATTATATCGGGGGCGGGTAAATAATCCCGAATCTGTGTAAACTTCCCTGGTAATTAACCCGCTTGAACCTCCTCTCAATACACCTTGACAAATTATCGTGTCGTTTAGTTGACCATAGTCGTTGGTTAATACTCTACCTCGCCGTTGTTTAATGCCAATGATAGTGGACACTCTGAATGTCGCATTCGTGAAGGGAATAATGCCCAAACGCAGTGCCAAAGAGAGAGGAGAACTGACTAAGTCGCATCCGTCTCCTCTCCAAAGTGTCTTCATCCTCGACTCCACTCTCCCCTCATTGCTTCTCTTGACTACATCCGACCGCTCATCGGACTGGTCCATGAGATCTGACAAGGACTCACCAAGAGACCTCAAACGCTCCGCAGCCCGTTCATCAAGAATCTCCGAGAAGTCGACTGAGTCCACATGGTCGTTTCCGAGCTCATAAGCTAAATCACTAAGCTTTGAAGTATCCACAGTCCAGACCCGAGAAGCGATATCATCGTCACGAGCTCGAGATCATGAGTCCGCTCGTATCTGTCGACAAATTCTGTCGACCAATTCAGGGGTGAAGATATCGTCATCCTCGGGTCGCATAAGCATGTGACGCATAAACATTCTCCTGAGCCTGCCCTTCCTTTCCCTCCTGTAGCCCTCGTACAGTGTCCATTTGGCCATAAATATAGGAAGCGATGTTGTGAAAAGCTTTGAATTTTGCTCACCACTAGTGATCTTCTTGAGTACTTCCGCAGTACAGCGGGCGAAGGCAGGTCAGACCTTTGGAAGTATGACCCCCGGATCGACTTTGATGTGATCATTCGTCCGGATCTTTTGGCCTTCCTGTAGATGCTGGGCAGGTGGAGTCTATGATGAATGGCCAGCGTGGTCAAGGTATCACGATCGAAATGCCCAAGAGTCGTTTTTGCGTTCGATGAAACCAGCTCTTCTTCATCAGAAGACATTGGCTCTAGCTCTGATTCTGACTCTGAATAATGATTTTTTTTCCCCTTAATTCTTTAACATGTGTAGCTTCATTTTTTTTTTTATCTTCGTACTCTTCCCTAATTGTTTTAGTTTCTTCCGTTAAAATATTACAAAAAATTTCATGTTTATTTTTCTCCTCTAAAGGGCTTGTGCAAGCTCGTTGAGGTTGATGTAGGTAAAAGTAATAGATGCGATCAGTGCGAAGCGCATTATCAAAGCCCATCCTCTCTTCCGCTCAAAGAACCGGTCGTTGATTCCGTCGCTTTCGCCACCAATGCGTGTACGTTTCAGTAAAGAATCCGCAAGGGTACCAGCGGCGAAAATCTCAGCGGGCGCGGTGGTCTTCTTGTTCCATGGTCCCAAAGTCCTCTTCTGTATGTCATATATCCGATCTAGGATGTGCCTACGGTCTTGGCTTTCCCATCAGAAGCATAGCTTGATCATATGCCACGGTCCGAGCTGTTTGAGTCGCCTCGCCTACGCGACGAATGATGTCCTGGACAACGCGACGTACCAGTTCGTTTCCTTCCGTATGATTTTGTTGTATGTACCGAAATCCGGCCGCAGCGAAACCCGTAGATGTTGCGGCCGCCCTTATCTTGTCTGTACTGCCTTTTCGAGTTGCATCGAACTTCCCAGAGAAGAGCCTGCAGCATCGATAAACTTACCGTAACTTACAGAAAGCGACGTCAGCAGTAGCGCTGACGATAAAATGCTACTTTCCGCCCCATACAGCTGCTTCTTAGATTCAAGAGCGTCTCGCAAAGTCCAAGGCCTTGTTCAAGTTCTCCTTGTTACTCATCAAGACGATATCCAAGGCCCCGGAGCTTTCGAGCACCCCCGCTGACTGTCGACCAAATATATCCGTGGGAAGCTCAAGAACGGATTGATGGGTGGCCAGAGCGGCAGGGTAATTGTCGTTCATGAAGTAGACCTGGCCCAGTTGGAAACCGCTTTCAAAGGAATGCAAGCCCTCTCTCAAGCACTTGTTTACGGTGCGACTACACCTCCGATAATATCATCTCGCAGTCATCAAGCGATTTAGGTCAAAGCATAGTGCGACGTATTAGTGGCCATTCTCTGGAGTGATGACCGAGTCAATGCCCATGAAGTTCTTGTCTCCCAGGAACATAGAATCATAGACGTCTGTAGCCTCACCTTTCTTGTTTGTCCTTGGAAAAAGAGGTCCCAGTTTCTCAGTGAGGCGCGTAATATCCTCCGTGACGGTTTGGTCGGTGATAGGGCGACCCACGACCAAGGCAGACTTGAGACGTTTCTCTGCTTCGAGGACATCCTCTTGCTCCAGCAGAATCTCAGCCAGTTTGTCCGTAATTTTGATGACTCGTAGATGCCTCTCGTCCAGCTTATCAGATAGACCACGATGAGCTATCTTGAACATGTCGCATGCTCCCTCAGTCTTGTCCAAGCCACGGAGAGCTTTTGCTAAGCACTCGACCATGTCCGGTGCCGAGAGATCATCTATCAAAGATAGAGATATAGACTTTCCATCCCATGCAAGCTTTTTCGGTGGTTAGCATTTCCCATTATCACATTCATTACAGTATGCTAACGCAAGCTCGTGCGCACATCGAACCATGAGTGGATGCCCATTGTCTGGATTTGGGGTGCAAGTTTGGTAAATGGGATCAAGTATGGCGAAGAACTGGTGTTTTACCTAGACACCCAAGCGCGCGTCCCAAATGGGTCCCTACATCGAGCGCTACTTTGCTGTCCTCATCCCCACAAAAATTTTTGGCGGCAGCATACACAGCGGAAAGGGCTTTAGTGGAATCATCAAGTTGACCAAAAGCAACCAAGACATGGCCGTGCTCCTGTCCAGTCCGTATCGCAAGGCCGACCCGAGGCTGGTTTGGGGGTGAATGTTCGAGATGAGCTTTCCTCACGTCCCAGAGGATGCGGTAAATTTCCCAGGCCTCTCGCCACTTCTCTTGTCTCGATAAGGCTTGCCCAAGATAGTGCCCAGTGACTTGTGCCGCTTTGGCTTCTGTTCTTAAGAAAAGACTTTACTTTGCAAGATTTGCCTAGCTCGCCGAAGATGATGCCAGTTCTGAACACAATCTCGGTCTTCTATTCATCATCGGTCCCTCCATGCGCTTTCTTGATATTTTATGCTTCCTTGAATAGCGACGCAGCTTCAGAATATTTCTCGAGGTGAATGAGATTGTAGCTAATTTTGACCAGTTTGTGTGCCTTTCTAGGATCGGATGAACCGCCGATAGTTGAAATGGTACTAACTTCAGATGGTACCTGAGAAGAGAGAATGTTGATTTGCGAGAATGGGGTATGATTTTGGTAGGGCGGCGTCTTCTACGGCGAAGGATATCCAAAAGAGAAGCTTGCATCGTCATTCCCGGGCGGTATACTTTGTTCAATCCACTCTTCAACGCGCGAATCCTTGCCCTGGGGCTGTCCACCGACAGATGGGATATCAATTCGAACTCGAAGGTCTTTTAGAAAAGCCCAACGAAGATCTTGAACTGTTTCGTTGTCGTCATCATCTCCACGGACAACTATGATCGGAGCTAAGTTAGAATTAGCCCTCCGAGTGGAACCTTAGCATTTTCCTGTACTCACTGATCACCTGTGGGAGTAGTTGACCGAGACGAGGAAGAAACCGAAACGGCGGATTCTACCGCGGCCTAGTACCGAGAATCATTCATGTTACATTCACTTTCCGTTTCGGTTTCTGTCTGCGACGGAGCGTCGGAGTCGTGCTAAGTGTCGTCAGGCTTTGGTGCGTCCTGATCAAGACCATCCAGCATGGCGGGAGCTCACTTTCATCCCCAATACTGATTATTTTCTAGTCACGTGCGATCAAAGAGTCAACTCTAGCTCTCGCAGGTTCCTCATCACCAGCATGTGAGTCAGGCTCTTTCTGCGAGCCTCGTGATTTCGGGTCACTGACGATTATGCACTTCTCGAGAAGCATCTCAACGTCACAAGTAGCTGGACCCATAGTCGACCGCTACGCTGCAGACAGCGTTCCGTTACTGCGCATGCTCGTAGTCGATCGAGCAGCTGATGGAGCACTTCCTTTCTCACTCGATCCCACACCTCCAGATAACCATGAAGATATCCTAGCAAATCTGATCTGAAAAGTCGAATCTACATAGACATCTTCTTCGATGAGTAGCAAATCATCAAGGCACGCCATTTTGACATCGACAGGATCACTTACGACACAAAATGCGCTGCGAAGCTCCGGTGAGGTCCATTCCCGGTTTGAGTTGTTGTTGGGCTATGGCGGAAGTTGTATCCCAATTGTATGATGGAGACCATGAGATGGATGGTGGATTTCAAGGATTCAACCTGGCCTTTAAGCAGTCTCACATTGCCCTTCTTGAAATGCCATTTGAGCCTCTCTCCAAAGTTCGGATGCAGGAGGGTGTCGCCATCGGCAGACCGTAAAGGTGCAGTGAGACTTTCGATGCCATCGAAAACTTCGTGGTATTATGCCGGCAGCTTGCGGATCGTGCGTTGCGCATCGACAGACGAGACAGTCTTGCTCTTATGCAGAGCCCCCTTCAATTCACTCAGGACCGACCTGGGTAGTTCCAGCTGCGTTGAATTTTCTAATATCCCGAGGAGCATTGAGGATAGATGGACAGACACCGAAGAGTGCTGTGTACAGTGCAGCTCCTGTCGCCGCCACTCCCGCGATGACCAATCCCAATTCGGCGGACATGGACGTTTTCTTTCGACAGTGAAGATTTGGAGTTGAGGCAGCGTGCAAATGGCGGTCCAGCTCATATTTGAATTGACAAACGAGCGAGCCTTAAAGTGTGGGGGACCCAGGCATCCGTGCGCGTGGTAAAGACCCAGTCTTGTCCAGCCTTCTTATAGGTAACATCTCACGAGGCCGCCTCTCGCTTATCTATTCTTAGGATTGGACTCGCACTCATATATGCATCCATGTCAAGAGGCTGAAAGAGCTCAGAATGGACCCTTGCAGAAGATCTTATTCAGGAAGGGATGTGATGCCAGGAGCATGATGGAGTGACCTAATGCGGAGAATCGGCACTTCGATGCACTGCTACGGATGGCCCACACCCTTCTGGAATCATACCGGTTCAATCTACCTCGAATGCTATCGGCCATTACTTAGTGGTATATGTTGTTTTTGTGATACCGATGCAAAATCAGGAGAAAAGCGGTGCTCGCGGCGACTGTGGCCACTCCTCGTACCCGCCAAGTAAAAGTTCGAACGGCATGTCTCGGGCTGTGGTTCGGTATTCGACGCCCTTCGCCATCGTTCTCATCTCAAGCGTATCTTGAGGCTCTGAAATCAATGCAAGGTAATGAGTGCAGAGACTGATCTAATGAGATGTGATAGATTTGGTGTGGGACGTGTGTGTGATAAGACGTTCACTTTTTTGAGAATCGGCTTAGTCAGCGAGGCTTGTGTTACAACTTACCCGGCAACTTCAACCTTGAATCACTATCGCTAACGTCCGAATCACTACATAACTAGGGCTCGAGAAATACTAGACTGCACCCATCAAACTTTCGATGGTGAACCCAAACCCAGGGTCATTTCCAAAAGCTCGGACCATTTTATTCTCAGCTACCCATCTTATTAGTCCAAACGGGATGTGCAGCCCCCGAAGCTCCAGGTCTGGAAGTTATATACTTGAGGGGGAATACTATCCCATTACAGTACTTGAACGTCTGACTAACTAAATATGAGAATACCACACCGAGTAAATATCAACTCCGGCCTCTACCTCCAACCTAACCTGGAAACTCATAGATATTCAAATCCGCTTCACCCTAGGATCTAGTAATCTCTAATAATTGAAAGTGGGTATCCAATCCTCCGTCCATCCAAAGTCAGAGATACAATAACAGAAACAAGAATTGGAAAAGAAGCACACAAGCCAAACAACAAACATCCGCCCTCCCCCTCTCTCTAATATCAACACGTTCCAATACCACTTCTTATCCCTTCCCATCCGCTCTCACCCTCCTCTCCATCCTCTAAACGTAACCTACACCCATGGCACCCCCTAAAACCCACCCCTGCACACGCCACCACATATCCATCTCCACACCTTCAAACTGCATTGCATTAGCCTCAGACGGACCCCTAGCCCCCGGGTACCCAGTCGCTAGATCCAGGTCCTGGATGCGAGGTAGGAGACGTTGACCGGAGGGCAGGTGGGCTGAGATAGCTGGGTTAGGGATCGGGGCGTCGGGGAAGGGGAGGATGGAAGCTGAGAGGATTTGTGCTTCCTTGGGGTTGAGAGGGTTGGTTGGTGCGGGAGGAGGGGGGTTGAGAAATGATGTGGGAGGAGGAGGAGGAGGAGGAGCGGATGATGTGGCTGGCGCTGATGTGACAGCGAGTGCGGTATCGGAAGATATGTGAGTTCTAGCGGCTTGAGTTTCAGTTGCTCGAGTTCCCGATGCATTCGCTCCCAGTGCGATAGGCTCTTGGGCGGGGGCGCATGACGAAGATCCAGGGGCTGGGGTTACATCTGCTAGAGTTCCAGTGGTTTGAGCTTCCGATTCACTCGTTCCAGGTGCATTTGCATCGAATTCCTTGATCCTATCTTCATTCCCTCCATCTTCCTCGTCTCTAACCTCTTCCAAAACCCACCACGGTACCCACCCAGACACGGAATCATCTAAACAAGTCGCAAATCCCCAACCTACATCATCAGCATAATTATCATTGAAACCCGTCGGATGTGAGGATGTAGTGGCATGATCAGGGCACGACAAATCACTACTTTCTGGGAACCTGACCGACACCAAATCGCCTTGGTTGAGGATGAGTCTAGGGGTATGTTGTTGATTACTAGCGTAGGTACCAGCAGTTTGTAGGTGGTGATCCCATATGGCACGATATTTGGAATGCTTTCGTGCTCGAGGTGCGATAGGTCTAGATACCAGGGCGGAAATTTCGGGAGCGTATGACGCCGCGGGTCTAGATACGTTTGCCCCATCTTCATTCTCTCGATCCTCCTCCAAGTAAAACCCCGGCACCCATCCCGTCGTACAATCTTCAATATGGTTCGCGTACCACCAGCCTAGACACTATCAGCATATCAACATCATACTGGGCTAAACAGGGATGGATGGGGTGCTGCTGGATTCTTGCAGCAAGATGCAGCCAGTCGGATTGTCTCGCTGGGACTGACTCGAGGTCCTGATTGGCTCACCGAATCTGTGCATGAGCTATATCTCCGCTGCTGCAAGGATCCAGCAGTGCATGGGATGGTGAGTAGAAATACGAACCGCTCTCAAGTTTCTCGCTGACCCACACTAGATCGCCTTTCTTGAGAAGAAGTCTAGGGAAAGCTTGTTTACTGCAGCTACCAACATAATGGTTAGTGGTTTGGTATTGGTGGTCCCGTACTGCGCGGTATTTAGGTCGCTTCCGTGATTGAAGTGATCTGGACGCGGTGGCAGAAGAATCGGGGAAGGAGGTGGTGAGGTCGATTAGGGGTGCATTAGCTCCACATCCAGTGAGGTCGATAACAGGTGCGTGCCCTCTCCCCTCATCCACTCTCTCCAGCATATCCACATTTCTATCACGCCAAGTGTTTCCTGTCTCTCTCGCTGTGAGTCGTATCGGTTGAAAGCTGACTCCACCTTCACCACCCAGCCTCTCCTCACCTGACCTAGACCCATTCCCACTTCTCGCTGCCACCTCGCGTGGATCAGGGAAGGGAAAAAACTGTCTTCTCGCTGGCCATGCGGCTCCATTATCCATGCCCCTCATTTCATTTCTATATGCAGCATGAGCCGTATGGCGAGGAGTGGGAGTGAAAGCGTCCACCCCTTCAGGCCTAGTACTCCGTCCGAAATATCTTGATTCCAACGAAGCGGGCACAACGGGCTTGGTAATTGGGGTATGGCTATCTGCATAGGCGGCCATTTCTTTTTTCTCTCGGAAAGTTTTTCGATACTGATATCCATTTCTCTCAGAAACAACTTGATGTCCCGCATCCGGGAGGCCGGATTCTAGGACTGCGGGATCGATGGGGATATCCACATCGTCGGTGGGATTATGTCGTGGAGCGCGCATTTTGGTATAGCCTGGGGCTTTAGGGATATGTGTGACTTTTTCACCGCCCACGAATTGGCCTATGAGGGGCTGGTAATAGGATTGGTCTTCGTTACGGGATCCTCGTTTTCGTTTCTTTGGACTGGTGCTGGCCCTGTCATTTCCCGGCGCTGTTCCGTTGCGAGTGGTTTGAGTTGGAGGTGCGGTTGCATTTCCATTTCCATTTCCATTCGGACTGGGGACGGGATGAGGATGGGGATGGGAATGGGAATGGGTGTTATGATTGGCGATGGTATTACCATTCCTGTTTCCGTTTCCATTTCCACTCTTCCCATTCGCACGTTGATCCCTCCCAACTTGAGAAGTAATTCTGCATGGCCTGAATCCCCGTCTCTCCAACTCCCTCCTAAGGACAGGATCCCTCTTTGCTAGTCCACCAGCCCCTCCACACATCAACTCCTTCAGGAACCAATCCGGTACATCATCAATCTTGTATCCTTTGAAAATTTCCAAGCGGAAGTGATACTTTAGATCCGGCATTCTGTGACGGAAGGAGATCCATTTGGCGTTCGCATGAATGCGATATAATGCGTCTGACAGGGTCGATGGATGAGGACATTGACCTGGGGGTAGGTCCCAGACAGCATGTAAGCCGAGTGGTGGTTGGTATTGGTGTTGATATAAGGGAGGCTCGGGTGTGCCTTCATCGGATGGGGTTGGTATTCTCGGGAAGTGTGGCGGTAGGGGCGCGTTGTCTGGTTCAATTGAGGAATACGGTGAGTCAGGATTGTCGCCCGGTTGTTGGTAAGCTGGAGCCCGCTGGTGGTTGATAGAAGCATGCTGTTGATCATAAGGTGATACGTATACTTGCTGATGAGGTTGATTGTATTGGTGTTGCGCGGGATAATCATAATCATATCCATTGTGACCATTATGACCATCCGGTAGAGGTTGGCCGTCTGGTGTGTGACCATACCAAGGCGTATGTAAATACCCGGGCCACATATGTGGTTGTAGAAGTGGTGGTGCTGGGGCAATGGTGCCGTATTTGCGTTTCACAGCTGGAGATGCGGGTGCCATGGCGGGCATGCCGTTGTCGAGAGCACCTTCCTGCTTGTTTCGTTGATGACTGCCATATGAGTTTGTTGCTAGTTGAGATGGCGTGGCAGCGATATCTGATAGATCTTGGATCCGAGACGCAGGGTCTGGTTGCGTGGGTGGAGGGTAGGCAGGAACAGCGTCGTCCGCACGCGCGAAGCTACCTTCCGATGGAGTTGACATGGTGTCAAGCTTTGCGTGCAAGGTGATTCTAGGTAAGTGGTTAGGAGGGATGCGGGAACATAGGGAAGGGGTGTCAACAGGGGAGATTTTACCTAAGCGGGCGGAGAAGGAGATGTAGGCGATGAAGAGGGGGGAGCTTTGCGCAACAATGCGGTGACAGTGCCCGATGGATAGAGCAATGGCACTGGATTCGAGTGCTCTGAGAAACCGTTAAAGGTCTTACCAAGACGGTGTCGGATCAATCCCAATCTGGAAATGGTGAAAGCGCCCTTAGAATGTGCAAAAGAAAGCTGTGGTAATCACTGCACAGCTTTGGCTAGATGCATAAGATGGTGGCTGTTAAAGGGAGATGGAATGTAGAGAGATGGGTGAGTGAACATTGGATGTTGAGAAGCAATGAATTTAAACAAAGACACATCTCATGTGTGTGCTGGTGCGGACCGAACGTAATGTTCGACATCGCGATAATTTGTATATAGATGCAACACTGACGCAGCACTGCAAGGGACCAAGCCTCAAGCGGACAAGACACTCAACAACTCAAGCCTGGACCCCTGAAACGCTTCTCTCAACTACACCTCCCGGTCGACCCCTTCCACTCAGCGTCGTGACTCTTGCCAGGAAACTGGGCTCCTCCCTCTCTTTATTCATCTTCGCTTTCCACTCGTCTTCCCTCTTCGCCGCCAGCCTCTTCTCCCTCGCAGCCCTCCATCGCATGTAGTAGCAGCAGAAAGGAAACAGAATAGTGCCGACTGCGCACCATGCAAATAAGATACCGAAGTTAAGTCCGATGCGCGGATGGAGGTCAAACATAATCTGGCGAGTGACTTCGACAACTGCACTTCATGGTTAGCTGAAGGAATGATTGTCGAGAGTATGCTGGATGGAGAAATGATGGCCGAGGTAGAGAACAACGTACCATTGTGCATCGGCCACGCATATCCCCATCGATAGAATGCGCTTGCTAACGGCAATGGGTAGAACCCTGTCGCCACATTCGAAATAATCCAGAAGATCAACCAAAGAGCAGTCCACGGTGTTCCCAGTAGCATCGCCATATTCTCGCATGCCAGCCCAAACGCCATCATGCCGACCCAATTCACCATCCAGTATACCACAAATGTCGCATGGTGGTAAGCATTTGGGTTCCTCGCTGGCCAGACATGCGATGCCGGAGGGTTGTTCATGGGCATCAGGAAGGCAAGTGACACGAGAGAGTAGACACATGAGAGGAGAAAGTAGGATGTGACGGTCGCGACGTAACGCCACATTATGAGATGTGAGAAGACTAGAGGTGGGTGACCCTTTGGCATGAGATACTTCATGTGGATTGGGAGGAAGAACGTGAAGCTGAAGAAGGAGAGGACGATGAGGTAGATGAGGCCGATGCTAATTGCCGGTGTAGCCACAGGAGGTCCAAAAGGCCGGAGGTCGTACATGGTGAATTCAATACCCGGTGAGAATGCTTGAGGCGAAGCTTGGATGTTTAGATCGGACACTGACATGTTTTGCAAGAGGGACGAGATCCATTCGCGTCCGAAGTCTGAGACAGCTATCTTTTGGATCACGGTCATTGATGGCAGGATGTAGCTGGAAGTTGTCCCTTGGTCACGTGCAGAGTTGTAGATGATCTGACATGCCCCTAATGGATCATAAGACGAGTTGCCTTCGGTCACAGCCGCTCTGAGTAGGGCGGTTGCGTTGGGGTTGATGATGATGGCAGCCCAAGCGTCAAAGTCGTACACACTCTCCCGGACCTTCAGCGGATCGTTGTCAAAGTCTGAGGGCAGCCGAAATGTATAGCCTGGGTGAGTCCCTCCGGCGTCAAGAAGTCTCTGGACAGCCCGACTCACGAAAGGACCGACGAAAGGATCGACATCCTGGTATGGGGGGACTTGACCATCAAAGTCGACTACCCAAACTCCCAGAGAGGGAGCTAACCTGTTTTGATTGAATAATACTCCCCAGAAAAGGCACAGAAAGCACATAATTGCAACTGCAAGAACGAGATCTAAACGTATCGTTAGTCCAAACCAAAGGCCTTGAACATTCCACTAACTTGTTCTCAGCCACAACTTCAGCACATGCAGTCGGACTCCTGCCATCGCCTCGTGGAAAAAGCCTACAGGGTCAGGAGGGGGTTGCTGGCCTTTCCCGCTCCTAGTCCGACCCTTCTGCAAGACAGATGGTCGCCGCGTCGGAGGAAGCTCTTCACTATCTGGTTGGGTCTCCGCCTTTTCGATACTTAGTTCACCTGGGTGTTCATCAACATGTTCCTCCTCCCCTTCATCTGTAAATGTTGAATCTGAAGAGGTCGACGAATAGTCATTCTCATAATCCGGAGCGATCTGGCAGCCAAAGGTGGGTGCTGGCATGGTGGATGTGGTGTCATGAGCTGGGAATCGAGAGTACCATTGGTCGAGCCGCGAAGAGAGCCACTGAAGAAAATGAAAGCGAAAGAACAGGACTCGAAATGAAAGAGAGTGTGTGGCAACCCGTTTGTTGTTATGTATGAATGACTGATGGTGGGGCCAAAGCTTACTCATCAACATCGGATGAACACTAACGCCACTAATACCCAGATAGGTTAGCGGGAGAATGCGATGGCCACGACTAGGAGATCTCAAAGACGATCGCTGGACCCTGATCCTGCCCCGCATGCCATGACTTTTGGCCGTATTCCGCATAGATCCGCACGAGAAGGAGCCAATGGCGAAATAACCCAGTGGAGATCGTATGCAAGTGGCACATTGATAAATGATGAAAAAGTAGGTTCCTTACATGTAGATATGGCAGAGTCCAAGCAAATTTGAGTCATTCAAAACGCTTCCCACCCGGCATGCCAGACTTCTACGAGCAGGAAATACTTGCATGACTACTTACTCTGCTGTACCTACCCAATCTGACCCATCGTCAAAACTCGCCCCCGATCATGTTACCCAAGCCATCTCCCAGGGATCTCGCAATAGCCTAACATTCAACCCAGAAGCCGTATTCGCCTCATTCGAAGAAATTTCTTCCGAACCATCGAGTCTATGCGCCCGTCGAGGTGCCATCTGGACAACTGGAGCCTTTTTGGGAGCAGTCGGCGCTGAGAGATATGGGATGTACTGGAGAAGAGGTCGAGGCTGGCGAACGATCCTGCTATGATCCCAATGCCAGATTCTGAGAGGGAGCATATTTTCATGGTCGCAATGCCATGAGATAGTCGTTCGGGTCATCATAGTAGAGGAGGAACTTGAGGCGAGCGACCGTTGCTGTGCTGGTACTATATTGAACCAGCAAAGGCAGAGCATGGCGAGTAATGACTGAAGATTTACATCGCACCGAGAGCCATAAGGACAGCTAGGCAGACCTTGACTTGGGGCTGCAGCCGGATATGTCGTAGTATGAGAGATGGAACAAGTGCGCGCCAGACCAAGATGTCCTAATAGCGACGCCCGAGATGAAAAAGCAAATGCATAGAATGAAAGAAGGGTCTGCGGAAGTTCCATGATCCGGGTTCGACGTCGCAGATATGGGTCGACATTGAGTGAGAATAACAATATCAGTGACCAGGGCGGCGACAGAGTAGAGAAGAATGATGAGGTGGAGAGGATAGTGGTACGGTCTCTGAATAGCTATTCGGAGGAGAGCGACGCAGATGCTAGCTTTTGATGGGGGCTGTGGAAGTGGTGTAAAAGAGTTGCATGAACATAGCCAACTCAGGAATGTCAGCGCGGAAGGTGCGATGGGGCAGCGGACGATGATTCTGACCTAACTTTCTACCTTCTTCGTTGTGGTGCTTGTTTAGTCAATATGCATGCGCTCATACGCCATTATATACACCTACAACGCCGGAAATACACGCTGTTTTGTAGAGCATCTACTCGTGGGGTGAGCGATATGAAGGATCGCTCGTTATCGGGAAGGGGGGCATTGAGATACGCACCAACCCAACGACGATTAGTCAATCATCAACCCCAAATGCCCTGATCTTGTGTCACCAAGTGCAAACGAAAATGATGTAGCAGCAACCTAATCATGAATTGATGGGTGAGCTACTCTATATACAATCAAGAGAGTGTGACTCACGGATGTAGAAGAATCTGCACAAGACATAAAAAAGGGTCTGAGATGAAGCAAAACATGAGGAGCGACAGTGGTAAATCGATATAGAAGTATCACCAGCAATGGCGCTACCGGAGAGGCCTGCACCCGGTGACATCTTGTGCCGAACGACAGTCCTCGTCGCAACCGTTACCAACGAAATCGCTAGTAGGATGACCGAGACAAGGATAAGGGCGAGATATGGAAAAGAGGATTGGCGTACTGAGTGAAAATATATATATATATTATACATGTTTGAAGTTTTAAGGGGGATACGGCGCAAGGAAGGTCAAACAAGTGTTGGGATGTTGTGAGAATGCTGCGCACAGCACCCCCAAAACTAGGAATGGATGGTCAAGAAGGGAACAGAAGCCATATGGAAAGAACGGAGTAGTGAGTGTGGCTATGGTACAGTGTCGATGTACAATTGTGCCACGGAGTTTGGAGGGCTACCTTGCTGTACGAGGAAACGGCTTCCTGCTCCCGGCGCGTTGAGTCGAGGAAAGATTCGTTACCGCTGCCGTTGAGACAGCACACCGTTGGAAAGAGCAAGCAAAATTATATCGCAACAAAAGGTCCTGCGAAGCATAGTTAGTTGGTTGTGCCTGAGAGGTGAATCGGTGAGATGAATTAAATGAATGATTGCGGGACATCCAATGAGCCTTCCCTTCAGCCATTTTCAAAAATTTCGGAGAAATGGTGTTTCTAAGGGCTGAATAAGGCGATCTAGTAGGTAACTAAATGAAAGGCGTGGCATTATTGGGCATGAAGTCATATTGGCGTGATGGGAGATGAAGTCGCGTCGGAACAAATCATCAATTTGGCTCTCATGGCCAAGAAGTAGCCGGAATTAAGCACTTACTGCCCGCCAACCTAGCTCATCAACACAACGCGTAGATAGATCAATCCACACTTATTTTCACACTCAATCTGATCCAAATTAGCTTTTTATGATGCCAGATATTCGAAACCGAAAGCGATTTACCTCACCTCCGCCCGTGGTCGTTCCCAATGAGCAGCTGAAAGGCCAGCTCGAGACCCCACTACGCTCTGCCGTCTTTGCAGTGCTGCACTTCTGCTAACAGGAGGATATCCACTACCCTCTCGAGAAGATGAAGTAGCACTTTAATATCCCTATCTCTACGGCGTCTAATATCCTCAGAAGCAAGCGCGCTCGCCGTCTCCAGAACTCAGATGAAGCCGACACTCGCGGGGTGCTCCGTCCGCTCACAACCTCGGACGCCAACGCGATCGCAAGCTATATCGATGAGTGTACATTTGAAGAGAAGAGAGATTCTTGACCAGAGATTGCTCGCAGAGCTGGTGTTGACCCACTAGAAAGCAGGAAGAGTTTCCATCGGCATACAATTCAAATGCGCGTTACAGAGATTTCTGGTATTAAAACGCATAAGGTTACTGTCAAAGAGGACCACCCTCCTTGGTACGGCAAGAGTGCGTTGGCTAGGGTGTTTTGCAGCTGCAAATCGGCCCACATGGCAAAGATTGGCGGTGCGTTCTCTACTGCGATGAAATCCACTAAAGTACTGGCCCCAAGTACGTACAGAAAGTAAAGCGTAGGCCTGGCAGAGAGGAGAGATTCAAGCCAATGAATATCTAGTATAACAAGGACGCGCCCAGATCCAGAGAAGCAGCAGAAGTTTCACATCTACTGTGTTATTGGCTACAACTTTTGGTGGGCAACTAAGTACGACACTGGCAACTCTAATGGCAAAATGAATGCAGGGACGTACATCAGCTACATAATCCCTCAGCTGCAAAAGGAGATCTTAGAGAAGGAGCTTATCCTCTATCAGGATCGCGACTCTGCCCACTACTCTAAGAACGCACTTAATTAGATGGATAAACACGGTATGGATCACATCGAGGGACCTCCTAGCTCTCGAGATTTCTCAGTAATGGAGACTTGCGTCAAAATCTCTGAGAGGCAAGTTCTATTAGAGGAGGATACCTACTGCACACGTGGGCGTGCAGAGGTTGTATAAAGTGTGGAGAGAGTTGAAACCAGAGAGGATTAACAATACAATAGACGCCTATCCAGCGTGCCTACATGAGTGTATAGAGCGTACAGAAGGACACGCAACCAAATCTTAACCATCTAAAACCTCAATATCTATTTTGTGTATTAATCGGGTGCGTTGAGGATACCGCGCAGGAAGCGCTTAATTCCGGCTATTTCTTTGGTCATGAGAGTTTGGATTCCTGGCAATGGTCTGTGCGCGCAACTGTTACATAATCCAATGTATGCCAATCAAGCCGGCAGAATATGAACACAGCCGCAGTGAAGCTCCAATATTTATGGCAATAACTACTTCCCGGCCATCTAAGTACCTTGCGGGACCCTCCACAAGACACCCACAAGACTCTTGGAGAGCTTGTTGGAGGATGAAGACTTCTTGTCGCAATCTTGGGGGTTGGCAAAAATGAGCTTAATGGCACCGCATCTGGACATTTCACATTGCAAAAGGTACAAATATGAATCATATATGCACAAGAGCTGATATTTCTATGAAAATGCGTTCGAAGCCAGTCTTGCATTTCACCCACCATTTATAATTTTAGACTTCAAGTCCGTGCATCTACACCACCGCTTCTCGCCGCACAAACGATCATTTAACCGAAGGTGGAGTTGAGAGGGCCGACCTTGATGTTGGAGTAGGTGACAGAAGCAGAAGCAGACTTGCTTTCGACATCGGCAGGAACACCAGAAGAAGTCTCGCACTCACCACGGCCAATGCCCGGGGTGTTGGGGTCCTTGTCGGTGGGATATGTAGAGTCAAGCCAGAGCATATTGGCGTAGTGGTCATCCCAGAGCGACATAACCAAGACCATACCTTTCGAGAGCGCCGACGCCATGTTGGCCATACCGCCCTTGTCCTTGAAAGTGTAGGTGTCCTTAAAGACTTCCTTTTGTTGATCGCAAAACTTGGTAGTGATGGAGTTACCCTCGACGCCGGAGATCTTGGAATCAGAGTTGGCAATAACTTTGCCGCCCTGGACGTAGAAGCGCTTGATTTCCATCGAGTCGCCAGTGCCGACGAACTGGGTGACAACAGTGAATTTCTTGCTGGTGTCGACAGTCTTACCCTTGCCGTAGAAGGTCTTGTCTCCCATGCGGTAGGAGTTGAAGTCGCAGCCATCGGGATCGCAAAGGCCCGCATAACGATCGGCAGAGTAGGTTCCACCACACGAGTCACCGTCGCACCTGGACTGCTCAATGGTGGAGCAAGAGTGAGGGGTAACTGCCGTAGAAACGGAGTTAGCCTCCCAGATATCCATTTCAGCACAGCAAGAGCCGTGTCCACCAACACCAGCATTGGCGTCGTTGGAGGATGGTTTCCAGTTCTCCATGTTACCCTGGCGCCCCAAATTAGCTTTCAGGCAAGTAACATCTATCGGTAGTGAATACACACCTCTCCGTTAATGAACTTCAGATCACGCGGGCACTGGGCGTCGCAGTAACCAGTTCCATATTTGGCACCGGCCTTGTTAGTTGAGTACTTCTTCATCCCTCCATCCTGGTCCATGGAGACGAAGTAGAGAGCACCGTTCAAACCGCAGGGAAGGTTTGAAACATCGACATCGAAGGTGAACTCCTGATTGGGGGCGAGTTTGAACATCTCGTAGTTTGAGTCATCCTTCATCATGTAGAGACGAGATCCAATATTGGTCGAGTAAGATCCCTTCGTAACAAAGGTCAACTTCAGCGAGTTTCCGCTAGCGGTAACGCCGTAGGTTGAAGTGTAGTCAGCTCCATCAAGCGCACATTCCGAGGCGCACTTCTTGTTGTCCGAGCAGATGGACGAGTTCCATTCGTTGCCGGTGTAGCAGTTTGTGTACCTAAGTAGAATCAGCACATGCTCATCTGCTGGGGCTAGAAAGATGCGCAAACCCGGTCTTCGTGTGAAGCCAGCGCCAGTTGGAGTCGAGCGTGACCTTTCCATTCTTGGTCGTACAGCTACCCTTGGCAGTGCATTGCTGCCAGGTCATGCCTGGGTGGGTTTCAGTTTGTTGGGTGCCGGCCAATTGGCCGTAGGCCACGGAAAGAAGAGAAGAAGCGATAGCTAGCGTACGATACATAGCGAATTGCGGGCGTCTAGTTGCTCGATGGGATGGAGCAGATGATGGGAGGCATTGTGATCTTATATGTGCCGCCGCCACATCGTGGCTGTTCAGAATTCAATTTCCCTTTTCAGTACGGGGATTGCGGTCATTGAACTTCCGAAGAGGGCTAATTGGAGCATCGGATCGACGGGAACAAAGATTGAAGTTTCGCTGGGATTGAGTTGAACGTTCGAGGAATATTGAGCATCTTCCATCGTGACTAAATTGCTCAGGATTTTTAGAGGGCCATGAGTCTGATAGATCGGTTCTGGCCACAGATCTCAGCCGGAGCAACTATCCATCAAACCGCATCGATCTGCAGGAGAGAGATGAATTGGATGTGATGAAGGAGCTTGAAGAAATTGACCGCATGACTAGGAACCTGGTGACATCTGCGTCCCGCTACTCAGTATGTTGTCTCTATGAGCCGCGACGTGTGTGATTGGGAAGTGAGCGTCGGTGAATATAAAGTTAATAAGCAGCGGGGTACCATCCAGGATGTAAGATATATACGAACTCTAAAGTACATCGCAACGCGATAGGAAGAAGAGGCTCATCATAGCCCGTAGCGACAGAACGTAAAGATCTGCAGCGATACCGGCTAAGGCGGGCGAAGTTCCATGCCAGGAGCTAGGTTTGCTGGGCTTGCTGGGCAGGTACCGGCAAGTAAGAGAGACGATCGTTCATCCATGCACTCTCCAGAGCCCGGTACCAAACAGTTCCACAACAGAACTAGGGAGCCATCGACTAAATCCTGCGTTCTGGTGAAATATAAACTTATTTCTCTCGACCGGTGGTGAAATCCGAATCTTGCCCACGATTTGAGGCCGTACTGAATAAGAAATAATTAGAGTTCAAAGTCGCCGCATCCCAAATGGCCGGCGAAGGACCGATGTGTGACGCGTTGACATAAGTCTCAGAAGGTGGAAGAAGTATTCTGGAAAAAGTCCATTGCATGGTCAGCTGTTTCGAGTCGCGAGGCGAAGCGGCTCTTCATTTATTCAACCAGTGAGAGGAGTGATAGTCTGAAGACTTGATTAATAGGAAGCTAAGCCTGATGAATCCATGCTGCGAGATGGACGATTCATGAAATCAGAGCCATCTAAGATATTAATTCTTGTCAATGCAGGCGAATTTGGGGTTGATTTAGGATTACCCGGGGTGCATTTGATTCGCGGGGAAAGACACGGGTTCTCCGCATTAAGGTGACACTAACCCACACCAAGTAAAACATGCGCTCCGATTGCATTGCTCTCCTATTTCTGGCGATGCAAGCAAAAGTCCTCCGTTGAACACGGCTGTGTTCAGCTTGTAGTACAAACTGGCCGATTGGAGTCGCTGCAGTCTGACTAGGGGATATCGAGGCAGTTTTGATCTTATCCCTCAGCGAAAAAAATTCTTTGTAAATGGAGCTTCTAAATGTATATATCGGTGGGCAGTGTTTTCGCATCTGCTGATTGGGGATGATTTGGTTCGAGATATCGGGATCCAGAGACGGTATCGCGGATAGATGGGTTAAATTAAAGCGTGGTGACACAAGCAGGGCAACGTTGTGCTCGGAGGGTAAGAACCATCGACGACAAGAATTGCAAAGCTTAGCTAGCCAATTGCCAGCGAGCGTTGAACAGGTGTCGAATGAGTGCTCCATCCGGGTTCCCTTGTTTCTAGAATACCGAGTTAGTGATCAAGTTACATAGAATCTGGTGCCGGAAACATGAATACTGGATTGGAAAGGCGGAGAAATTTGCGAGAGGTGGAGGGGTGCTAGGAGAACAGATTACCCCCAACCCTGATTGAGTGCATCAGATTCTGACGTGCACCATGATCTGAGGCTGGATAGGCGCTGGGAGGAGGCTTTTTTCTAACCCAGAGAGGGGTCCCAGCTGACCTTAAGTAAGAGCCTCATGTGAAGAGGACAGCAGAGTCTTATTCTCTATTCACGAAGAGACGGAGCGGGTAAAGGCAAATCACTTGGCCGCCAAGTTGAACAGGCAGAATTCTCACTGAAACTTCGAGTACTGAGGTACTTGCAGGCTCAGCACCGAGATTGTTGATAGTATGGCAAACCTAGGTACTGGGTTCAGATTCGGAGTAAATAGTGCTATTCAGAATCAACACAATGGAATGATAGGATATAACTCAGCTGTATTAAGACAATCGCGGAAGATTGGACGAATAAAATAGTACTTTAATCTATGCGCGATAGCTGCAGCCATACAGAATATAGCGCACAAGGTGGGACCTGGGAATCGAAGATTGATAGGAGCATTTAGATGACTTAGCATGTTTGACGATCTGAGGCATCGCGGAAAGGTTAAACTGGGTAAGTAAGTAGAGATGGCGATCTGCTGCTGGTCAAGGACAGATGGATGGTTGCACAGCCAAGATGTTGGCTTCAGATGAGGCTCCGTACCGGGTCTGTGAGGGTGAGGATCGTCAACTCATCAATTTGAAACGCAGACTGCAGACGTAAAAGGAGGGTTGTATGGAAGGACTGGGTTTGCGGAGCTGACGGACGGACAATTGGGAGAATTGAGGAATTCCATGTCAAATCCTGTTCTACGCATGGACCACCGTCGATGTATGAGGTGAAGTCGGTGTTTGAGAGTTGTAAAGTTGTGGAAGTGGATCTCGGGAGGAAGTTGCTGAATAAGCGAATCATGTGACCTAGTCACCCAATCTCAACTACGTAGGTATTTTAAGGCACAGTCAGTGTTGATGAGAATACCTACCATATTCTTGACAGACTCATTTAAAATATTCTCTATTCAAGACAGTCTCTCCTTGCATGGTCAGCTCTTTGGTGTTTGCACACGTGAATCCCCCTTTTCGGACTGGTGCACCATCCTTCCATCTCAATCTTTCTCTACTTCAACTTCTCTCATCGGTCAATTGCGAAACTCTCCTGCGTTATTCTCAGCATCAGCGTTCACGAATCCCCCTTAAAGCCCCTTAAAGCCCCTTAAAGCCCCTTAAAGCCCCTTAAAGCCTGCATAATGGCTGTCGCATCCTTCCACCTTACTCATCCTCGGCCGCGTCAAATCTCCGGCCTCAAAGTCCGAACCCTACATTAACGCTAACCCCCCAACTCCACATCTCCATCCCCATCTCCGCCTTGTCCGACACCCTCACTCTACAATTACCCACATCTAGCCTCGATATGTCGACGCGAAGCGCCGAATCCCGCTCCCGTTCGCCTGATGGCTCGCCTGAAAAGCGCGTTAGTAAGAAACGAAAGGTTTTATCCTGTTATGCATGTCGCAATCGGAAGATGAAGTGCGATAGAGTGTATCCGGTCTGTGGACGATGTGCGAGGACTGGGAGAGCTGATTCTTGCACCTATGACCCGAGATTGCTGGAGGATCTGCCTGTGAACGGTGATGGGCATGTTGAAGGTGGTTTTTCGAGTTCGAATCAATATGCGCAACCTGAGTGCAACAACACAACCGGCACTGCATCTGCGAATATCCCATCTGATGTCCTAACTTGGAAGTTGAGAGTGCAGGAACAACGATTGGAGATGCTGGAAAAGAAACTAGCCAGAATCGATGGCAAGAAAGATGCCTCTTATGGCAACAATCCCTCGCGGCTCGAGGACTTCGACGCACAGGCTGAAGAATCATCAATTGGTGAAGCGATGATGTTTCGAGGAAAGGGCTTTAAGACTCAGTTCTACGGTTCCACGAGCCCCCTCAGCCTTCTCAGCCAGGTAAATTAACAATATCCCCGCAATTATCCATTAAGCCACGCAACTAACCTCATCCATCAGTTTGTAGAACTCTCGGAGTTCACAAGACAAGCCATGGCAATAGATACGTCTATGGGCCGCATCCGAAACGATTTTAAGGTTTTCAGGAACAGACGGAAAGCCATTCTGAAAGAGAAAGGTCCGCGGACTCAAGGCACCGACGCCGAAATGCTGGCCCTTATCCCAGAGAAATCTGTTGTTGATGCCGCAGTTGCCCTCTACTTCCAGACGTTCGAGAATTCATACCGCATTCTCCACGAGCCCACTTTTTGGAGGGACTATGCCACCTTCTGGGAGAAGCGCGACGACTCTCCACCCAGCTTCGCAACCGTTCTTGTCCTAATTCTCGCAACCACAAAATGTCTATCTGTGGATCAAGAAACTATCTTCATCGGCGACAGTTCTTCCGAAAGGGAATCTGCGTCGAATCTGATAGATGCATGCGACGCCTGGCTCGCACGTCAAAGCAGAAAGCACCTCACTCTCGTCTTCTTTCAACTCCAATGTCTTTCATTAATCGCCAAACGCGTAAACTGCGTCAAGATGAAGCAAGACTGGGTTCACTCTGGCGATATGGTACGTCTTGGTATGGCTTCGGGCATGCATCGAAACCCGTCATTCCTCGCCGGCGGTCGAATCACCGAGTACGAGAAGGAGATGCGACAACGGATCTGGGCAACAATGATGGAGCTTGAACTGCAAGCTTCCATCGACTGCGGCTTGCCCTCTTCCCTCTGTGGTCTCCATTTCGACACACAACCCCCTTCCAATGTCCCCGATGACGCATTTTCCCCGGAATCAGAACAAGCACCAGTCTCAGGACCAACAGACGCCTTCACATCAACAAGTTATCTAAACTACAGCATGAACAGCCTTCCATTAAGAGTGCATCTCATGTACCTCCTCAACGACCCCACAACTAAACTCCACTACACCGACATCCTCCACTATGATACCCAACTCATCACCCTCCTCTCTTCACTCCCTCGCTGGAACAACCCCCACTCTACCCTCCCCTCCGCCCTCTTAGACCTCCAACTTCGCCAATTTCTTCTAATCCTGCACCACCCCTATGCGAAACTCGCATCCACAAACCCGCGCTTCAGCTACAGTTTCACCGCCTGCGTGAACGCTGCCAATTCAATACTATCTCTCTACGACACCCTAACAACGTCCGGCATCTTCGTCCTAAATCACATCCGGAACGATATATTCCGCACCTCAATGACATTAGCACAAATTGTGTACCACAACTCTAACTTCCCTCCCACAAACGCCACCGCCAACACGCCCAGTCCAAACCCAAGCACCACAACCGTCCCCCCAGCCCAACAAACCAACATCGCCGGTCCGCAAAACCCGCTCAAATATCCCATTCCACCAGGCCCAACCCTCCAAATCCCTTCTCTGCCCCTCCAAAACCTGACGAGCACAACACTCTGCACATCCTCGATCGAGCTCCTCGAAAATGCGCTCAGTATATTCGAGAACAAGCTCATGCGCTTGGGAACGGGATATATGGAATACTGGCTCATCAGCGCCGCAATCGGGATCATGCCCTCGGCATCCTCCACCCACTCACAGAATATCAATGTGGATGGAGGATTGAGCGAGGTACAGAGGAGAGGACGGAAGGCGATTGATAGGATAACGAGGTTATGCTTTAAGGTTTTGGCGTTGCAAAAAGATCATAATACTGAGTTTGCGAGTAGTTTGAGGAGCACTATGGCGACGGCTAGTCCGCCTGAAACGCGCCCTTCCATCTCTTTTGCGGGGGTGAGTGCGATGGGGCGCGGAGGGGGGATGACGGAGGGTCGGGTGGGTGGAGGGTTAGAGGAAGGAGGAGGAGTGAGAGTGGGTGGGAAAATAGGGGAAGGGGGAGTGGGGGTGGGGGAAATAGGAATTAGTATGCCTAGCATGAATGGGTTACCTGGTGTACAGGGTATGGCGCTGGGACTGGAGGCTGCGGGAGATGGGACGTGGCAGGGGTTGCAGGATATGCAGGTTGACATGTCTGGATGGAGTTTCCCTGATTTTTGGGCTTGGGACATTGGTGGGGAGTTCTAAAGATGTGAGCATTTGGGGGTTGTGTATGGGATAGTTGCATAATATGTAATTGATGGTGTGAGATTTGGGGCGTACGGAGTGGGATTATGATGGGCGGATACAAAAGTGTGTAAAATCGTTGGAGATTTAGAATGGATGGAATGATGGGCTAGAAATTTTTCATCTATTGTAACAAATAATGATATCGTCTGCCTCCTCTCCAATTAAATCCATGCCTATTCGATGATGATATCCCTATGCATATGGTCGGAGGTCTTTGTTAGATAACTATACCTATATCGCATTCATTGAACCCCACGCGTCCTCTTCAGCCCCAACTCAACGGCATTGCTACCGAGAAGATGTTCTCATGAACTGCGTCAAGCTTATCAAATCTCAATATCACTAACTCAAAATCATGCTCTGCTCTACTCATCGGCTTTCAGCTTCGACGTTGTCTTCATCTTCCTCTCCCTCGCTCGGTCGTTGTATTCCTTGACCATCTCAGCGGCGCCAGCAAGATCCACTTCTGATACCCATTCCGTGGCACCATCGTGGCCCTCCCATTTGACCAGATAGTGCTTTACGCCGCCATTGTAGCTGTGTGCAGTAATGGCCTCCACGATATACTCTTCATCGCTATCTGCCTCCTCGTCCCGCCCCTGCTCTTCGGCTTCGTCCTGGATGTCCCTCATCTCGGCGATGATATTCGTTTGGGTCTCCCGCGTGGGTCCTTCCGACTCTTGCGACTCTTCCTCCTCTTGCGACTCTTCCTCCTCTTGCGACTCTTCCTCCTCTTGCGACTCTTCCTCCTCTTGCGACTCTTCCTCCTCTTGCGACTCTTCCTCCTCTTGCGACTCTTCCTCCTCTTGCGACTCTTCCTCCTCTTGCGACTCTTCCTCCTCTTGCGACTCTTCCTCCTCTTGCGACTCTTCCTCCTCTTGCGACTCTTCCTCCTCTTGCGACTCTTCCTCCTCTTGCGACTCTTCCTCTGAGGAGGATGAGGGCTCAGGGCTAACTTGATATATATTGTGACGTTGGGCGGGGATATTGGCGATAGGGGGTGTAGAGCGTGGGTTGTGCGAGGGTGATCTAGTTTCGGTACGGCGTCGCTTGTCTCGATGTCGACTCCCGTCGTCGCTTGGGGATCCGGAGTCTGATACGGGTCGTCCGTGCAATCGTCGCTCTGTTATGAGCTGCCGAGCCGCGCTAGATACTGACGAATCGCCACTGGAAGACTCATCATCTGAAATGTTGAGAGCTTTGGATTGATCACGATGAGTGATGACTGGTGATATCGGAAGCGCGCTGTTGGCGACGAAAGACGATCGCATAAGGTCGGGAGAAGTCTGCTTATTTCGGTCCGCGGAACCAGCAAGCCTCATGCGGTTATTGTCCGACTCTATCTCATCCTCTTCGGTCTCAGGTACTTCGTGTATTGACGGTGGACGGAGGAAACAGGGCGGTGGTTCGAGCTCCATGGCGTCGGTATCTTCCTCCTCGGAATGTCCCACAATCGGATTGCCAGATATGTCTGGTGTCTGGTCAGCGATTGTAGGACCTAATGCATAACTTCCCCTTCCTCTCCCTCTGCCTCTCCCCCGACTGCGACCCCTCGGTTTTCCCCTACTTCTCACTCCTGTAGGCATCGCCGAGTCTATATCTATCGTGCTCGAAACACCTGCTCCCCTCCGGATACCACCCTGTCTCCTGTTCTGCTCTAAACGATGTCTTCCTGCCTGCTCTGCTTCTGCTCTCTTAGCAATCGCCTCGGCCTCGGCTTCTTTCCTGAACTCTGCATTTTCAAAGCGTTCGAGCTCTCGCGGGCTCACGTAGCGTAGTATGCGACTCATGTCCACTTCTTCGACTCTCCCGTCATCCTCTTCATCCTCCGCCTCATCGTGTGTTTCCTCTGCACGATGTCGGCTTCGGGGGGCGAGATACCGGATGTGAACGCGATAGTAGTTCCGATTCAAGCCATCCTCAGTTGCCTGTCGCGACAATATCCTCGTTATTGCGCCAGGGATGGGGCAATCTGGAGGCATCGACTGGGTTATGAGCGGTGGAGCATCTTTGAGGCGCCACAAAGAGTTGTAGACTTCAGGACCGGGCTGGTAGACCTCGTATTCCCACTACATTCCGAATTAGCTACTTATATGTGGGAGGAATGGGGATGTCTAATACCAATTCAGTTGCTGGCTTTTTACCCCGGCCGCGCGGGCGACTGCGTCCCCTCACCGACATGGTGGCGCTGAGGACCGAGCCACACGTCTGTAGATAGATAGAGACGTGTCAGCCGTGCTCAATTGAGGGGTGCAAGTATGCGACTGTAACTGCGCGGGTGTTGGCGGAGTCATGGTGTCACGGCGTCAATGAGTGATGCCAGCGTGAATGTCTAGGTTGCGGTTGAAATGAAGCGCCGCGCCAAGACCATCCCGTAGGCCGATTGTCCATCGCGTTCATCCTTCAGCTTCACGACCACCATCATTGTTCATTTAACTTCATCTAAGGTGTGATCCCATGAGACGTATCGGTAAGTTTTCTCATGGATTTCTGGAGAAGCTTGTCGACTATAAGAGCAAACAACCTCATAGTACTTCTCCACCTTGGAATTCAATGCCGCTCAAACAGATTTGGACCAGGCCGGGGAGCTTTCATAGCTTAAGATCATCACAGATACTCTGAACCATGATTGATTTTGAGAATTCCCGTTCAGATCTTGCCTACGGGATCCACTGGCCGATCGAGATCAAGGGAAAGCAGAGATGGAAATGTGTCTCACTGCTCTACCAACACATCCACCGCGCCATTTCATGTCCAGTGGTACACTGCAAACTATACCTCCTCCCAAACCTTAACGCTGGCACCACGCTGCATGTAATTATGACTACCTGAAGCTTTACGGCGTTAGACCTGTGTACCTAGAAAGGAAATATATCGGCTTCACTGAATATATGCACTGTAGGGCGCATGTTGATATCCCCTGTGTTCCGCCGGAGCTGAAAGTGTGCTGTATATCGCTATCAACCATTTCTTTTCGCCTAATTTCAGTTGTTTCTCTGGTCCCTTCATATGTATTCTCTTCTGACGTTGGCTCCTCGTTAAACTGTCCCCTCTTTGTGCCAGGCACGTGACCTCATTATTTAACTTGACAACCCTGTTATTGGGCGCCTTGCATCGGCGAATGTGCTGTTACCCAAACCCACCTATGCTGTTCCAAGTGCTCAGTTCGAAGTGGACTGGGAAACGAGATACGCAATACGACAAGTCAATTTATGCAGGTCGCTAATACCAGCTTCAATTAATGCCGGTTGTTCAGACTCTGATCTGGATATAGTGTGACCGGTAGGTCGATGCTTTTGTCAATAACTAGCAGATATCCTCCATCTATTTTCCATCATGAACGTTGTCTTCTCTTTTTTCCAGCCGTTGTATCTACTACCTGCGATTGATTCCCTTGGAGGGGTGCATATGTCAGATCACCTGTTGGCATGTAGTACAAATATGCTTTCATACTTTATTCTCGTTGCACTTCCAGCTTTCTGCCTCCGGGCTTTTGCACATGAGGGAATATGGAACTACTCCATCGCAGGAGAATGGCAACCCGGGTACTGCATCTCCTTTTCTCTCTTTTCCCATCATCTAACTTCGTTCAGATTCTTCCCCTACTATCCCGCCGAAGGCCAATCCTCCATCCAGTGCCACTGGTCTAACTTTCGCCCCATCACTCTCTCAACTCTTCCTACCTCATTTGCAACGACCCAGGTTCTCCTTCCGAAAAGTACGCTGCCATCCCCGCAGGTGGCGAAATCAAAGCATACTACCCAGGCTGGCCCCACGATATCGGCCCTATCATTGTCTGGATGGCGTACTGCGGTCCCAATCCGACATCTTGCAATTCCTTCATGGGCACTGGAAAGCATTGGTTCAAGATCGATCGAGCGGGACTACGAGATGGGACAATTCAGAACGGACAGTGGGCGCTGAAAGACTTGATATCAACGAATTATACATGGAGTATTACGGTTCCGGAGAACCTGGAGCAGGGCGCGTATTTGTTGAGGCATGAGATTATCGCGTTGCACGTCCCGTTTTCGCCCGAGTTTTATCCCGAGTGCGCACATTTTTATGTCACCGGGAGTGGAAGAGAGAGGCCGAGCGAGGAGTATTTGGCGAGTATTCCTGGCGTCTGGAGGGACGATGGTAAGTCGTGTTTTTTATATATTTTGAGGACTGCGGCTGATGATGGGCAGATCAGGCCTTCCATTTAAGTATTTATGAGGAACCGACTGCGAGTAGGACGGAATGGAGAATTCCTGGGCCACCAGTCTGGGGAGGATCTGGCCGCTAGCATGGTGGGCTTTAAGGATTGAGAGGGGTGAATCAGGGGTGAGATGCATCAGTATCTGTCATCATACACCGCCTCGTCTTATCTCGGTGTGTAACATCACACCTTGCGGCACGGGATGTCAGCAATGAAGGTTTTTCTTTCATAATTTTCATTTCTTGCCTTCAATCTCCGTTATTGAGAACTGTAAACCTCAAAGAATATGTCAATTTGATGTAAGGTCGTGCTGCGTTTGTCGTTGGCTTTCACCGTGGAGCCTTACGTTGGAGCCGCATCACTCAAGAGAACGTCGCGCCACGTGACTGGAACGGGACACTCTACACCTACAGGAAGCTTTGTTTGCGCCATCTCTATCTTCTAAAAAAACTTATACTCCGCGGTTGCTTCCACTTCTTCATACTGTCTAGATCAATACAGCCAATATGGAGCCTAACCTGGTCACTGCATATCTATGTCTAGTAGCATGCTTCATTCTGTTCTATATCCGGCCGCATACCCCACAAAATGTGCGCGAACCACCACTTATTGCTACCCCTATTCCATTTCTCACTCCGCTCTTCGGGTTTGCGAAAATGAAAGTTAAGTATCTGGTTGAGCTGCGGTAAGGGAAAATTCTTCGCTAGAAAGTTAGTTAAAGCGCAGACTTGACGCTGTAAGCAGTAACAAATACCAGCACGCGATCTACACTCTCCGCCTCCCGTTCCAGAAAATCTACGTCGTCAACTCCCCGCAACTCATCTCCGCAATCGAGCGCTTCAAGCCCTTCCGCTTCCTAGACATCAGTGTTGAGGCTATGATACGAATTTGTGGAATCAGCAAAGAGGCGCGGAAAATCTTGCGCGCAAAACTCGATGGAGTCGGCGATGATGTAGGTCTAGCATATTCGCTCTTCAAAGGCGTGCACAATGGGCTTTCGCAAGGGAAAGATGTGGACAGCTTGACGCGAACCGCAATCCGGCTACTTGCGCCTCTGGAACACACATCTTTGCCAGAAAGGCGCTTGGAGACTGGACTTTATGATTTAATTTTCCTGATCCTGATTCCTGCCACTACGGATGCTGTGTATGGACCCTTCAACCCGTTTCGCGACCCTGCCATCAGGGATAGTTATCGGTAAGCCATATCACATCCCCATAGGCATTCCAAATGCCACACACATAGAAGAGCACCCCAACCTTTACCGTCCCACTCATTTCCTTAACCTCCCCCGAAGCAAGCCAATCCTCTCCCAAGGCACTCAATTCCAGCCTCACATCATTTCTCGTAGTCATTAGGCTGCTAAGTAACTACACTTTCGCATCCTGATAGCTGCGTTCACTAATTCAAAACAGTGTCTTTGAGAACGGTTTCGGAGGTCTGATTTTCGGCCTTCTGCCCTCCCTCACGGCCCGCGGTGCGCTCCGTGCCCGAGATCGCATCGTCTTTGCCTTTGAGAAATATTACACCAATTCCTACCACCTCGAAGCATCGCAACTAATCCAATCCCTCTTCTCCATCTACACCGCCCATGGCCTCCAAGTCGCCGAAATCGCCAAATTAGAGATTACGACTGCTTGCGTTGCCCTGCTCTCTAATACCTTACCTGGCGCCTTCTGGTTGATATACCATATATATTCGGATCAGGAGATTCTTGAGAAATGTAGAGCCGAGGTTGAGGAATGCGTCATTCGGAGGTATTATGATGACGAAACAACGACTCCTATTCGTCTTCTCAAAATGAGTCAGTTTAAAGAGAAGACGCCGATGTTGCATGCGGTGTGGAGTGAAACCCTCCGCGTACACTCCGGCACAATATCCACCCGCTACGTCGCCTCCGACACAATCCTAGACAGCCAATACCTCGTCAAGAAGGGGTCAATTGTCATGATTCCAACGCCCGTCGTCCACACCGACGACCGCTGGGGCCCAAATCCCCCTCTTTTTAACCATCAACGCTGGCTACAGACGGATGGAAAGTTGCCTGCGCTAAGAGCTTTTGGGGGCGGTTCTACGCTTTGTCCCGGGAGACATTACGCGAGTGACGTTATTCTGACGTTAGCGGCGATGTTTGTGATGAGGTTTGAGATTGAAGCAGTGGATGGATGGGTTGAGCCGGATACGCGAAAGGCGCATTTGGGGAGTGGGGTATTGAAGCCGGATGGGGATTTGGATGTTGCTGTTAAGGTGAGGGAGAAGGGGGAAGGGAGGTGGGATGTTGAGTTTGACTGAGGCAGCGGAGGAGGGAGATCGGGGATGGGAGTTGGTGAGGCCTGATGTACGGTTGATTGGAAACAGGACGTACATATAAAGCTGATTCTCCTTTCTTTTTTTTTCTTTTTTAATTGTACCGACCGGGTCTCTCTTAAAAATACAGTTAAACTGCTCCAACATTCTTAACTCGTCTTCTTATTTCCTTCCATTAAATTGGACTTAATTTGGTAAATAGAAGAAGATTCTAGTACTATTTAGTATTAAAATGATTCATCCTAAGGAGTCATGGATGTCCATGAAAGTTACTAAACTCTTATGCTCAAATAGAGGGAATTTGCTAGTCACATATCGGTAAATATACTCAAATGGCAGCAATTGGAACAGCTTCATACTGTACATGTAAGTCCTCTTGGGTAAAGATTTATAGAAGCGTCTATTTAGATCTTGTTATCAATCATTCCTTCGTACCGAGGCTAGGTAACTACTATTTATCTCCAGCAGACTACAAGTACAAGCCATACGCGCGTTCTCTCAAGGCGGGCCATATCTTAAGGGGCTAGATGATGTGCTGCCACCTGTGCTTGAAAAACTTTCGTCAAATGTAAATGAAAAAAATTCCCTTCCATACAATTCCGAATTCTAGAACAACATCACTGGAGGCGCTCCCACTCGTGGTGCGTTAATCACCAATCGTCTGAGAACCGCATCCTTTAGCAGAACTTGCTTTCTCGCCAGAAACGCCGCATAGTCCTCCTTTGGCACCTTCTTAGTATCGTCCGCCCAATCATGGTATTGCATTCTCCCCCAGGCTTCTAAATGCTCCTTGAAACCATCATTTGGCCGTGATAGTACGTCAAGGCCCAAGGCCCAAGGCTTGTACTATCTCTTCCATGGATTTTTCATGCTTTCGCATAAGATATGCGAGTACAATGGTTGCGCTACATGATTCTTTGAAATCCGTCACGATTAAAACCGCGCCAAGTGGTCGTGATTGGGAATCCTGTAAAGCTTTGTGCGTGGGAAAGTCACTAACCGAATGCTCTGCTGACACCTGTGCATTTCCCTGAGACCGTTGTTGTCCCTCCGGATTCTGCCCTTCGACATCCGAGAATAACTCGATCAATAAAGTCGCAAGCTTCCTCCATGTTAGAGAGAAGATCTTCCGTTGTGTGGTTCCTTGCCTTAATGTAGAGATAATTGCCCTTTTTCAGTAATCTCTGCAGTCTTTGAGTTAACCGTTGCCCAGGCTCAAGCATACTGAGCTCAACAAGACGGACAGTGTGGTACTCCTCGAAGGTCGTTTCGGCGGCACGGTGGCTGAAGCGGTTCCCGAGATAGAGCCGTCCCGGCATGATTTCTGTTACTTCGGAGCGCTCCAAGTTGCCTTTAAAATTAACCGAATTCTTATTAACTATACATGGGGCATCTACATTTAAGTTCATTCTTGATATACAACTAGGTTTACCAAAGAAAATACTAAAACGCGAACGTCGCATTTTGTCTGAGTTGCCTTCAAGAGGTACGAAAAAGTGTGCTTGCCAAAAAGTGGGACGGAGTGGAGAGATGATTTGCAAGGATGGGTCCGGCGCGATTATATGTTCTCAAGCCCCTCTTCGTTTTGCTATCAATTGTTTTTATGTGTGCCGTCCCAATGTCTCACTCTTTTGCCGACTTTCTCTCACGAGGTCGTTATTAGACGCCCATTCACTAATGATTGGTAGATGGGGGTTAACTGTGCCGCACAACCGTAGTTCAATCTCCAGACATCAGTATGGCAGTCGTCCTTCGCTACCACACATATAAGCCCCAGGGGATGCCCAAGTGTAACGCGGCCAACAGTAAGGATGTAAAAGGGCTCTATAAGAGGTAGGATTACATATAGAAGGGAGCGTTAAAGTCAAGCTAGGGATTAGCGTTAGGGTAGATAGTTAGTTATAAGACTGTATATGTGACGGATCATCTAAGCCACGTGACCGGCGGATATTAGAACCTCCAGTCCCAGCCCCTTATATATATAACCGAGCACAGCGACTACGTAGCTTTCTAACCACTATCTCTTCATAATATAGCCAGCATGGCTCAATCATGTTCATACCTAGAGAATTCCCAGGCCAAATAAGACGTTGCACCCCACATAGGCTGTATAACTTTGCTTGCTTCCCCTGATTGTGAGCCGGAGCCTTGTCTTCTTGAACAATAGTGTTTGGCCTATCTTTCATACACTCTTGGGCAAAAGGGATTGGCTTTGGAATAAGAATCTCTTCGCGATACCACCACCAATCAATCCCATTTCCATCACGTCTTTTAAGCTTGCCATGCTCTGCATCCCATTTCCACTGTGGTTTTGGGCCCCCTTTGTTCCTCCTCACATCAAGTCTTCTCATGCCCGTAGTAAGCTCCCACTCTTGCTTCATGACTGGTTCCAGCTCTCCATTCATCCGCTCTATAGCTTTCTTAGCCTGCTTCTTTTGTTGAACTGTTTCCGGCTTCCAAATGTGGCAGGGCCCCTTCTTGTCGTACGAGAAACATGACCACCACATAAACTCTGAATAACCCTTCCACCTCTCTTTAATACATGATTTAACAACGCGTTCTTCAGGCTTCCTCTAGATTCGATAGCCTCCACGACAATGACTAAAAACCACTTAAAGTTTCATCACTCCAAATATCGTTCTTCTAATCCTCCAAGGTCCAATCTTTGTGTTCAAGATAGAATTGAAGTTTCTCTTTCTTTATCTGAGTGTAAGGCCCGGCTTCCTTGTTGGTTTAATCTTCTTAAAGCCTAATCGTTTGAGAAGTCTCCATAAAGTGATACCTGAAATTGTCTTCCCATCACCTTTCTCTTCATGAATCTTGTAAGCTCGTTAGCTATCTACTTGCAGCTCTTCTCTCGCTTACAGCGATCAAGCTTCACTTTTTTTCAAAATAGTCTGATTTAGTGTCTTAGTCTCCCTTCTGTGGACGTTCGGCTCGTGGCTTGTTAATTACATGATTTATTGTGATAGACTTTGAGACATTTAGGTTATATTTTTTGCTCTAGCCTTACAAACTATATCTTGGATTGTACGTCTGCCAAGGTCCGTAGCCTCTCGAATCTTTGTATTTGAAACTCCCTCTGCGTGAAGAGCAATAGCTTGGGCTCCTGTGGCTGGATCATGCTTCGCATGCGTCCTTTTGATTAATGAAGGAGGTGAAGGAAGAAGAAAAGAACAACGGGCATATTTCTCTCTTATACACCGTGTAACAGCTATTTTTGTTTACAAAAAAATGGTAAAATTGATTAATAAGGCATTTTTAAAAGAGGTGTCTTTTTTAAAGCAACCTATAAGAAATGTATCTTGATGCAAGGTTACTTGGCTAGTGTGGACTGTGGCGGGAAGCTAGTTAGGGGGCCCCGGAGACTTTTAAAAGACTCCCCCTTAGTCTAGAGTTGTTTACGTTTCTTTTCTTGTTAATTTTAATTTTCAGTAAAATTCTTGTAACTAGACAGATGTGAGCGAGCAGGTGGGAAATTGAGGAGCATCTTGATCAATTGACAACTGAGTAGAGCTACCCTATATATAAATAACGAGTGGAATGTACTAGAAGAAGGATTTGTAATCTTTATAAGGATCGACATGGGGATGAAACAATCGTGTTGCTCGGTTACAACAGATAAGTGCCAAGCAGACTACAAACAGGTAGTGTAGGCCGTAGACAATTAGTGTAGGCTGCAATGCAATAGTGTAGGCTGTAGTACCAACTAGTGCTGCTCAGTAACAATACGAGTTCAAGCGCCAGTATGATAGAGAGACGACAGAATTAGAAGAATGGAGTATGACAAAAAAAAAAGGAAAGACATTTTTGAGCCGTGACAATTTAGATCGGAATTAAAATAAAGCGAAAGTCGAATTTTTCTCAGTGCAAACCTTCAAGCCTCTGCCGGAGACGGCAATTGAACAGACTTGTTAGTATCTTGCCCAAATTGATCCAGATTCTTCCCAATCAAATAATTCATGACTCTGTTGTACTTCTCACGATTCGCAAGAAACGTCTCGACGTTCAGATCGGCCTCGACGAGGGTGATGTAGAACTCGAAGTCGAATTGCTCTTTGGATACGTCCATGCCAAGCTTCTTGATTGATTGCTTGAAAGTTCCTGTATGCATGCGAAGGTAGATGAGTTTGGTCTTTGGCTGATATACCCACTTAGGGTTCTTGCCGTCGCCGGTGATGTTTATGCGCTCGACGACATGACCCAGAACAGAGTGGCAGACGTCCGCACTTTCTTCAGCTTGCTCAAAATTGATGGTGCCAAGATTCTTGACGAATTCGGTCAGAATCCCGTCAAGTGCCTTGAATGTATTGTCTGGGAGTGCAAAAGACTTGAAGATCTCGTGCAAGAACTCGTAATGCAATTCCGCCTTCTTTATGGTCCGCCGGAAGTGGTTGACTGAGCCGACATTGACGTTGTAAATCCCGGACAATGGTTCGGTCAAAGCCTGATAAGCACTGTTGGCGAGGTTGTTGAACGCTTGAACTGCTTGCTCAGGGTTGGTGATATCGTATGGAATGTTTCGTCCGCTCTTCGTACGGTTATGGACGCTGAGCAGGGAAGTCCATAATGCAATCATTGACGACGCATTTATCAGATGCTTGTAGTTTGCGTCTATGCCGCCCTCATCGTAGGGCGGTGCGAATACGATATTTTGAGGCATAGGAGCGCTGCCCTTTTCGATTTCCTTCTTGGAACCCTCAGTGCTTCCGCTCAGCATGGACATTATGTCCTCTAAACTTTTGTCTTTGGCACCGCCATCTTCTGTGGCGACGAGAGCCATCGCTTGCTTCGAGAAAGATACTCCATGGGTTCGTTGGTCCGCACCGGACAACAGCTGAAGTCTCGCCATCGAAGTCTTTGCTGAATCGTAGGCGCCATTTTCGTTGATGTTTGTAACTGGTCCTTTGACGCCCAGATCAGATGATTCGTCCAGGATTAGGGAATTTCCTCTTCGAACGGTTCGTAGTAGTTGACCCTGGAATTGATTTTCAAGAAGATTGACATCAGCCACTCGACGAAGGTAAAAGAGGAAAGGGCGTTGGAAACTCGAGACCCACGCAACATACGGCCGCTCACGTTCATCCCGGAGCAACACGACTGTGTCCCCGGGCCATGTATCTATCTCTTTCATAAGGATGTAATCGACGAGGTCCGGAGGAGCCAGAGGATTGACAACGTAAACCAACCTGAAGAAGTAGATGGTATCAGATGCTTTGAGAAGTTAGCTAAATAACATGGGTATCGGTTGGGCAGCTACAGAATATTTCATTGCCCCCGAATACGGTGGTCATTGGTTGATGTGCTTTCCAGACAATAAGATCGATAGGGTAGCCGTTGGAGCCCCCAAGGCGGTTACATAATATTGTCTGGTTTAGCTGCAGCGGCTTAGGTGAGAGCGGCTCTGCCATGATGGGCGGCACGTTTGTGGAAAGTAAGAAGAATATGTCTGACAATTGAAAAGGTAGGAGAAGAATCAGCGCTGGAGCGAACGAAAATGCACTTATACAGATAATCAGAGAGAAAAGTTGAACTCACCCATATGGGATTCTGAACTCCTTGCCGGAATCGCGTGATATCTTACCACCAGGTGAGATGGAGTGTTATATGCATCTGTCCTTTCGGCGTGAATAATTATGCCTACCTCCGCCGCATCCTTCACCAACACGAGCGGCAAATGCAGCTGATATGCCCGCTTACTGGTGGTGAGATGCCAACACCACAAATAGTGGATAGGGCAGAATTGAGAGCGCCACGAGTAGACCTAGATTTTGCAGTAGTCAATTGTAAGAGCAAGTTGGGATCCGCACGTATCCATGTGAACAGCGTCAGACAACTCCAGGCAAGGCCCCTCGAACCAGCGGACGACGCCCAATAATGTTGTATGATCCAAGGAGGCGTTATAACCGACTGCAGGTCAGAACATCATGTCGATAATAGGTACAGAAGGCAGGGTTGGCAGTTTGGATGGTGTGACTAAACCAGAAATGGCTTAGTTGCAAACACCAGGTTGGTTTTCCATCAGCCAATCAGGTTGCAATCCATTATCGATATGGACTAATCCATACTAGCTGCCTCGCACTTTGAACATGATGAATTCACTACTCGCTCAAACTCTTCGGGCCCGGCCTTCGTATCCTGACATGGGCTGGCAGATCACCGCGTCCAAGCCGTCCGTGAAGCTACACGGTCTTCTCAGCTAGCCAAGGCAGCTTGGTGTCAAGACAATCAATGTTCCGGCTGTACTGTCGCTGGATGCGGCCGGACCTAGCCAGCTCATTCATGAAACAGTGAAAGATGGTCGGCTGCAGTTTAGATGCAGATTAAAACATGTTGAAGGCGAGTTTGTAAAACTCCACAGCAGCATTCGCCGAAGACAAGGCTAACATGTCGGAAATGATTCGGCTAGACAGCTTTTTCCTGGAGCTGCTACGGAAATCACTAACTAATGGTAAACGGGTGAGAAGATATGATGACAGCTTAATGGGGTCCCTATCTCCTGCATTGGTTGAAATACCAGCTCTAGTTATGAAGACAATTTTCTCCTTGCCTGAAGATCTCCTTCAATGCCACATATTGCCTAGCATCCTTCTCCATGTCTTGTACGAGCGAAGCGCATCTAGCGTCAAGGGTGTGCTTCTGCGCGTCCACATTTGCATTGGAGCACAACGGAGTAACTTGTTTCCGGCAGGGATGATTTCGCGCTGGAAGGTGTCCATGATACTTCTGAGAACCACAGAATTTGGCCATTTGGAATAGAAGGATGGCAGTTTGAAATGGAGGTGATGGATGGAGAACTCGACGAGAGAGATCGCATTTATTTATACCCAGCCTGAATCAATGCTGCGCCAATAGCGCTGGAGTTTATGCAAGGCTGACTCTCGGCACGCCGTGCTAGCACTCTGGCTCTTCGTGACTGTCTACTAGCCAATAAGGAATATATGAATTCAAGAGAAGAAACGACTAAGCCTTAGTACGCTACGCATCCGGACTGCGATGGCAAATGAAGAAAGGGTTCGTCTGGTATACCATGTTGATAGCGCTGTCGCCTTTAGTGGTCCGTGGTGGCTTAGAATCGGTTTTAAAGCGGTCGATATGGTATGTACTTAGAATTTCCTAGAAAATGTTGAGCATGACTTGCAAATAGTGATGGAACTGCATTCCTTGCGTAAAGGTGAGTGCAACGGAGGTAGATGTAAACGCCAAAGCTGTGAGGCAAGCGACAAACACATTAGTCAGGTGGAAATTGTGAGCATTAAATGGTCGTGAGAGCTACAAACCTACCCGGAAATACATAACTCAGAAACTGAAATTTGAATAAACAAGATCGGAAATTAAAAGGAGAGGATAGCATGGTCGAAATCATCATCATAGCTTTGAGCGTGGGCTTTCCCGTACATTCCCTACTGATGTCACAATGTAACTTGCTACATACCGCGAACCGGCCTCAGACAATTTCCTATGGCCACCACACGTCATGTGCAGGATCGCAGGCATGTTGCTGGAAGTGTTATGGTAGATTTGCTGGCCGAAACGCTTACCAGGCAACTTCGAGCCTTTGCCGACTCCATCACCAGCATCAGCTCGAACAATCCACTTCTCTTAATTGATAATTCTAGTCAATGTCGACCCTCTCGAATTTATCTATTGGAACGAAAATCAGGTTCCCCAATGCGTTTCCAACACGTAAGTTCAACGTTCTTGTAGCGGAATATGTGTACAAACACATCTAACCCACTCCTCCTCCCACTCTCTCTACCTCGCCATCTCTACCTCGCCATCTCTACATAATCTTAACCCGCCCTTCCCACTGCATCAATAAATCCCTCAAAAATCGCCGAAAAGCTATGAAAATACTCCGACTTGATCCCCACACTGGTCAAAAACATCCACCCCACCATCCCCTTCATCTCTTGCACCACCCACTGCATCGCTGAATCCGCCAGCGTCGGCGTAGAATGCAGTATGATCCCCAGTCTTGATTTGGGATTTGATACTTGGGCGATTAAGGAGGAGAAGGATTTCAGGGCGTCGAAATTGAATTTGTTCAGCCAGTTCATGAATGTTTCTTCAAAGATGACGGTTATGTCGGCGAGATCGAGGTAGTTTGAGAGCGTGCCGGGGATCGTTCCTGGGTTATGAACTGCGAACAATCAGCCGAGCGCCATCCCTCTCCTCATTGCAAAGAATATTCCAATCGCAACCGCGATGCGAATTTGGAAACAGTGAGTGAGGATGCCATACTAACGACCCCCTCACCTAACCCCTTCCCTTTTTCCCCTTTAACCTTATCAGTCGCTTTCTTCAAATACGCATACTTCTCCCAGTCGTACGTCCCGGGAGTCTCATCGAAGAAAATGCCCTGCACATCCATCCCTTTGACTCCCGTCAGTGCCGTCCAATTCGCATATGTCGCAATTTCTTCCAGAACACTATCGATCCCCTTGTTCGTGTAGTTTGTCGCGACGTAACCCAGGGTCCGGATATTGGGGTAATTTTTCAGCTTGGGGATTTCGTCGAGGTAGGGTTGTTCAGGAAGGCGGCGTACGCATGGGCCGGAACAGGGGTTTACAATGACGGTGAAGTTGAGGGTGGGGTGAGATGTCGCGCTGGATAAAGGGTCAGTGGTGGTAGAGATGAGGGTGGGCATGCAAGACATACACTTTGTATAGTGGATCCCATACCCCGGCCCAAGGATAGACGTAGAGAGGAAGTAGTATCGACATGGCTGAAACTTGAAAGAAAGAAAGAACAAGGGCATAGAGGGAAATGCTGGATCAGGGAAAGATCTTCCAATTAAATACCACAAATTCCCCAGAGGGCTGACGTTGCATGTTACGCGCACGTCACATCGCCAGCTTCCTTCTAGAATTCTATTAATATCACAAGTTAAAAATGTGTAGCTTTGCGATGCGAACGAGGTATTGCAGTATCCCATCGAGACCGATGGTGCGGCATCGTGACATTTTTAAGTGGCGCCGACCTCAGAAACACTCTATCGAGATTAACAGGCCGGGGTGTGTATTGACGAATCGCGCGTTACCGAGTTGGTGCGTGCACCAGTAATATCGCAGGATAATGGTAGATTGGAATCAATATTATCGGGGGGTTTCTAAAAGTGGTGATCTGGAGGAGCGTCGAATGTTGGAAGAATGGCTCGAGAAAATAGCCTGGGAGTTCGCGAAAGGTGTTTATAGCGGAAAAGCCCGATAGGCAGAAGAGAGGGATGTATATTATGGACCTAGGCTTGACTTTGGCTTTGGAAATCTGGGCATCTAGATGCTCCAAATCTCATATTTCAAAACACTGGAAGTCGTTGCTGGCTCACCTCTACGACCGGGGTCGCGCGACTCCGGTCCGGTCATCTGGAGGGCGAGGATTCCCGATTCCCGCCTTCCCACACCGGCCGTTTCTTAGAAGTGATGGTTCGTCGTGATCACTATTGCTTCTGGTCAACCGAGTATGTCCTTCGTTCCAAAGGTTCTTTGGTCTTCGCCGCCTTTTCGATATCCTCTTGTCCCATACGGATGAATTTGGTTGGTCGTTTGCGGGAAATAGAGTCTTTGTCCCGGGTCACGATCAGAGGCGGGTTCTCGCGGTAATACGCATCTAGGTCTTCGAGACTGCGGTCGGCTATTGGATTCAAGTCAGCATATAAGGCACGTAAGAGAAAGAGATCTATGCAGTGACAGAGCTGCGTGGAAGGATATGCTCGACACGTACCTGTTTCAGGATAGAAGAAGTACAAGATAGGCATGAACGCGGCATTGAATACGGTAAAGATAATGTAGAATCTCCAGCCCAAGTTCTGCACCCCCTTTGGTGTAATTTCAACGATAACGAAATTCGTAATCCAATTCGTGGCGGTAGCAACGGCTGCACCTTTCGTCCTCATAGGCAGGGAATTGATTTCCGTGGGGTACAGCCAGGGTATCCCGAGCATTCCGAGAGCGAAGCCGATGTAATAGATGAAGAACCAGACGACGCATGCCTTTCCAACGGTTTTGGATTGAGGATATGAGGGATCATTGACGTAGAATAACAGGATGGTGAGAAGCAAGAAACAGAAGAACTGGATGGCGGTAGAGATCATCATCATGATTCGACGGCCAAATCGCTCGACGAGAGGAGTCGCAATGCCGGAGGCAATGAGGTAGGAGACCGCGGAGAGTGCTGCAATTAGGCGAGCCATGCTATCGTCCAGTCCGACGGAAGCGATTAGAATCGTAGGCCTAGAAATACCATCAACACTGCTACATGAGAAGATAGAGGGGCTGGATAGATGAGCATACATGTAATAGGACATGATGTTTATACCACCAAACTGTTGCACTGCCTGTGTCCCGGCACCAAGCAGCAGTCGTCGAATCGTTTTCGTACCAGCTTGGGTGCGGCCACGAAGAATGTCTCGCCAGCGGATGGCATTCTCACGTTCATACTCCACACCAAATTGGATTTCCTCGTATTGCGCTTTGATGTATGGGTCGTCCGTGGATCTGTTTTCAAGGTCGGCAAGGATAGGGATGGCTTCAGCATCTCGTCCGTGGGCAATGAGCCACCTGGGAGACTCAGGAAGCCAAGGAATAGTCACCCAGAGAATGAAGATGAAGACGTATTGGAGAGCGAGAGGAAGACGCCAGGCAATAGCACCTCCGACGAAGGACAGGCCATAGTTGATCCAGTTGACGGTCATGAAGCCAAAGATATTCATCATCATTTCGAGAATGACGAGTTTACCCCTCCATTTTGCTTGCGATGTCTCGGTCTGCCAGACTGGAGCGGTCGCAGTGTTGATCCCATTTCCGATCCTTTTCCGCAAGGGTGGATTAGCGTGATGATTCAGCGCGAGAAGGAGTGGGGGTCGGGATTTACCCGCTGACGATGCGCCCCACGATCATATGCGCAACGCTATAAGACGAGGTTTGTAATGCTGCGCCAATAGCCATGACAGTTGTCCCTGTGAAGACTGTCCTTTTCCTCCCCATCCTTTCTCCAAGTGAGAAGGCGACAATAGCCCCAAGGAAACATCCGATATCATAGATGGCTGTGATGATGGCAAGGGTGTCCGTCTTTGCAGGTCCATTGAGGTTGTGTATATCAAGGTAATCCTGAGAAATGACAACGCCACCTATACTTCATTAGAACCACTCGAAGATTGAGTTTGGCTGAGTTACGCACTGAAGACACCTTGGTCGTAGCCGAACAAGGTCATATCTGTTGCGCAAGCAATCTATTAAGAGTGAGCAACCAACATCGAGAAGCGATACAAGAGAGAACCTACCGTGATCCATACTGTAAGCCATCCTCCCTTCAGCCCAAAGTACGGCTGCTTCGGCGTGAACATTGCAATGAATTTCGCGTAAGCCTTACCCCCCTTCGGGAGCGTATGAAATGGCGAGCGGAATGACTACCGTATGGGCGGGGACCCTTTGATCTTTATACTTCTGCGCCTCTCATAGATTCACGCAAGGTTCAACTGCCCAAGTTCCTTGCCAATGCCTCGGAAATAAGGAAATGTGGAAATGTGAGAAAAATGAGACTTTCACAGTCTAAGCTCGGTAGAAGTCGAGAGATGGCATGACACTGGGCAAGAAGTAGTTCTCCATACCGATTTATTCTCTGGGGTGCTTATGTGGGGCGAAAGCTGCTATCGTGGTCGCTAATGGAGCCCGATGGTAGGGTTGCGATGGGTGACATCACGATGCTCGGTGGAGAGAACACCGAACCATGGCAATCTTTCATCAATTCCATCTCTATCCTTAGTCAAATCATCTCAAATATCTCTCTTCTACCCAGGCATGGCCAACATCTCGAACCTCATTTCTGTCACGCCTCTATATCATCTCTCAACAGCCGGGTTCTGCACCCCTCGATGCGGTTCCGCAGATCTTCTCACGGTGTCATCGTCGCGATTTAAGTCAGGCGTACAAAATATCCAGGATCATCGAAAATCTTGAGGTTCTCAACGGCAAATCGGCTTCTACCCGCTGACTTCAGGGCGCATCGCGTACGGTTTCTGGTTGAAGAGCTTGTTGAACGGCTGTTTGTTGGTTGAGGCAAGCGAAATCTAGATTTCTGATTGATGGAAGTTTTTGTATTAGTCAGCTTATCATCACTTGACATCTGCTTTTCACCTCCGCAAGGCTCGGTTGGACTTTCATGTCACTATTCTCACTCCGGGAATGTACTAAAATATCAATTTTGGTTCCTTTCCCCGTCATTTTCCTGTTCTCTGCTAGGCTGACTACCCAAGGCTTGAGTCTATCACGTGGCAAAGATGAGAACATCCGGGCAGGTGGACATCTGAAGGGTTTCAACTCAACAACACGGTCGAACGACAGATTTCACCTATATATGAAACTCTCGCCGCTGGGCATTTCGCTACGAGCCCTTCCTGAGGGTGCGCTCGACAAGACCAAGGATCCAAATCAGCAACCTCACCCAATTTCCCGAATCGGTAATAACTATCTGGGTGATAACAAATCGGAATTGGGTCCTAGCAGGGTCATACGCGCGTAGTGAATTATTACATGACCGGAACGTCCAGGAGTCAACCCTTTCTTCCCAAACCTTCTAAGATTCCTTTTCTCGTGTCCTTTTCCTTCTTTGTCTCCAACATTTCCATCCTGTGCTAGCCTTCATATCTCGTCCTAAGATTTAGTTCCTTTATTACTCTAACTGAGCTGAGTCGATTTTTCTGATTATTCATGATGCATTTCGCTTCACCTGGGTATGTCCAAGCCGCGTCATATCTGTCACAACTAACTTCGATCCGCCACAAGTTCATGATATGCAACCGACAGAACCACACATCAAAAAGGACGCTTCTAAAGTGAGGATCTGTCAGATCATCCATTATCCGGGTTAATACAAGGAGAACCTGAACTCTACTGTTTCTAGGTGCACATGGAGCATCTTTTTTGCCGTCGGAGCGGGCCACATCTTGCACTTCAATCTCATAGCCACGTTTTCTTTCTGGGGATTTCGCTTCATGTACCATTCCATCCTCATTTTCTCGACTTTTATAGTGAGCCACGATGAGAAGCGGAAAGCTGTCCAAGCGAAGGAAAATACCTGACATTAAAATCCCACATAGCTCGCGCAAGGCGTGTTCGCCCAACAGCACACCGTACAGCTCCGTTTTCCGTCCACAAATGGCATGAAATCTCTCAAACTAAATGGTTGAAAGCAATCAGCATAGTGGTCAAGATATGCCTTCGTTGTTATACGTGTTGGTGAACAGCGCCAATCGTCCCTTGCAAAAATCGTACTGAAAGTTAAAAATCGATATTAGTACTGTTGGAGGAACGACATGCATAGTAGGTTAAACCTATATAGGTTTAATACATTTATGATATCCTATATACATATCTTAGGTATCATCGCTGAACGAAAATTACTTGTAAAGCCTGTTCTGGCATGTCGTTTACCGTTGGGTGATCCAATATTGTGAGCGAGCAGGTGAGAAATTGAGGACCAACTTCATGAATTGGAAACTAAGGATGGCTATCCTACTTATATAATGAGCGAGATGAACCGGAAGGAGGATTCAAGGGAGAATTGTAATCCGCTGACGACAACGGAATGAAAACAATCAAGCAATGAAAACAGTCGAGTATTGCTCGGTAACGACTATGAACAAATGTATCGACGTGAATACTACCGTCGTCAAAGAGTGAATCGACTATTTCTCCCAATCCAAGTATACAAACATTTTGAATGGAACAGGGAAACCAGGTACGGTCATCTACTATTTCACTTCATGTGCCCCGTGCTTCAACAATTTCTTCCCTAGGACTGCGCAAAGAAACGTGAAATCAGCACACGAAAAGCCCGACCACTAACATTAGGTATCATCACATCACGCATCGGGCAGATTTACGCCGTCACGACGCTGTACAGCTCTGAATCTAGATGCACTTCCTCCATCCGTTTTATTTCAGCTGGTGTCTCTACATGCCCGTCAGTGCCATGACATACATTGATTTTTCAGTGCGCGAAATTCCTATACACCCGCTTTCTACGCCGCATGCACACAAGCGGGACCGAATCCGCACATTGGATACCGAAACTTTGAGAGCCATCTTCCCTGGATCCGACACCCTGCATGATGGTACCTACAGGACAATTTGTAAGTCCAGAAAGTGGCCTACATCACCAGGAATTATGCCTTCTAGGTTGAATTGAGCTAGCTGAAAGTCAATGCCTAAATGCACCTTTCGTTGATCATTTTCCCATCCCGGATGCATGTCTCCGGACCTTCAACGGATGCGACAACTATCATCACCCTATACGACTGCGACCAATATACTTCCCAGAATGCACCCAAAATCCATGCATCATTCCGCCGAATTCACTACTACCGGTTCCTAAAACTGGAACCTTAGAAATAAGATGAACGAATTTCAGAACATTGATCCTTTTCCACTCGCACACTTCAATTATGACTAAAAAGCAAATAGAAAGTCCATGTTCTTCAAATTTGGGTATACTAATAACTTCTCATGTCATTTATTGTTTACCGTGATAGCTTTCTGGAGATTGGTAGAGATTATATCGATATATATTTGATATTTAAAGAGAATCAAAATATATACCGGGAAAGTAAAAGAGGCTGCCCAGGTGTGGAAGGGAATGTAGGTGCAAGGATCAACAGGAAATGCAAGAAACAACTCACATTTCGGGCAGAAATATGGGTTTGGTGCTTCATAGAACATGATGATACCAACAGCGGTGCCTGTGGATCTAGAACTAGGAATGTAGACATGGTGATTTTGGAACCTTTGCTTTTTGCGAGGCAGTGTTGATAGGCCCTATGTGCTGCTGTACCCCTTCCGCCACACCTCTTGAGTGCGCACACGACTGCACCTATGTATGTATTCGAACAGAAACAATGTCCTTGTTGCGCGACTGGGAAGTGCACTCTCGACAACGACATTCTCCAAATCTTTGATCCTGTATGACGACTCCAACAGGGTGCTTTGTAAAGTCGAACAAATAATCTAATCCCATGTACCAATAAGCGTGGAGGTAGCCTTATCAGGTATCTTTATGTGCGAAGGTTCAGAACTTTGATCGGTAGCAGGTGTCGACACGAGCACCAGCAGAGAAGAATACCACATACAAGTGCGTCCAAACCCAGCACTATGTTTTCAAATACGTATATTCTTTTTCTGTGACAGAATTCCAGCTATGTAAATCCTTCAGTGAAGATGCTGATACCCGCCTCTCTCCTCCGAAAAGCATAATCGAAGTTCATCTGCGCAACTAAATTCCTCGTCTGGGACATTATACTTTGATTTGCACATATTGCGACCATGGTCCTACTGGTGCCGAATCTGGGCGCCGCGGAGGAGACAATTAATGATATGTTCGGACGGCTGCCGTACGTGCGGTGAGGAAGATGTGAGGAAGATGACGATGGAACTGATTTAGGTCGGATGAGATTGCATTTGCAAGTGTCGACTCCGCACTCTGAGAAGGCTAATGTCGAGGAAGTTCCTTCGGCGAAAGAAAAGGAAGACAAGAGACGCCTTGGATTTCGTGGTGGTAGTGGCGGTGGTGTGTGAGCGCTGCTTAGCTCCGGAAGTATTAGCGGGTCTTCGTCGATCAGCGTCGACGATTCGCTATCAATGCTTGAGCTACGAAAGGTCTCGTAGCTGTTCCCGGTTTCAATCGGGCTATCAAGACTTGCGCCGGTGTAAATCGTGAGAGGCCAGTTTGGGAGCTTGTAATTTCTCCTGGCGGGTTGAGTTTGCAAGCCTGGTGACCCGCCTTTCTCGCATGCGTTGGATTCCGTGCATGTCACGTACACCTCTACAGAAACATTTATACTAGCTGCTCTCAATTGGACAGTATGCGCTGTGAGCATTTTGGTGACTGTTGCATCAAATCGTGGTTCTAGGTGTCTGGTAATCCAAACAAAGGTAATCTTTCGCGTGTGCAATCGTTCATGCGCTAACGCGGATATTCTGCTAAGGTAATCCATGATGGAGAGTGTGAAGGACACGCCAGTCGAAGTTGCGATGAGAATTAAATTCTCATAATCTGCCCAAGAAGGCGTAACGCCGTATGGACCATCGATAAGTGCGGCGAGGCCTTGGTGCGACTGAGTGGAATTGGGACAGGGCGATGAGAGCCATCGCGAATAAAAGCGAGATAATCGGCGTGTGATGCCAGCTTGGGACCGAATAAGTAAGGTCATGTCATTCGACTGGAAAGGAGAAGAAGTTTGGTTCTGCTGGGCGCGTTCAACATCAGCAACCTTGATGTCGGGGCTGGTTGAAGATGTTGAAGAACTGCAGCAGGTAGCTGGCGTGAAGGGGTGAATCTCGCACAGCCCCAGCTTCGGCAAATACAGTCGGAGATGTTGACCAGGCATCCAGGAAATGGGGAGGCTATGAAGTTTGAGAATGGTGGTCGATTCCGTCACGTCAACGCCATACGGAAGAGTAATATGTGCGGGCTCTGGGACTGTCAACTCCACTGGGAATCCTAACACAAGCAATCGGGATTTCGTTCTCAAACGTCGGATGCGAATGTTTGTCCGAAGAAAGATGATCCAAGAAAGACATTTATCGAACAAGATGATGCAAAGAGCCAGTTTTACAAGATTACGTGCATATGTGGGCACATGTTTGTAAAGTACCCATAGGAAGACCGCCGTGGATGCCACATGGTTGGTGTGGAACAATCGATAGCTCCACCTTCGCAGAGGCAAAATACTCGTCAATACTATCCAGAGGATGGTTCCATACGCACCCATGCCGTATCGAACGATTGCCATTCCGTGGTCCATGGATTTGATGACCTCGTAAAGGGAAATCGAGTACATCATGATGGCCATGTGCACAGTTGCTGAAAGGAGGAGAATTCGGCCGGCCCATCTGTGAAACCAGTTGATCCTCTCGTAAGATATTGCTGCGAGAAGATTGAGCGGTCCCCGTTTTGTGGCAAGGAAGTAGAGGAGAGGAACCTGAGTCAAAGAAATCCATGCGGCGCGAAAGGCAATGTCGTCAACAAAGTGTGAAGAGAACTTTGGCGCATTTACGGAGACAATGAGTAGAATAATCGTAATAGTGTAGAAAGTTACAAGGGAGACCTGGCCGAGAGAAGGTGACGGTACGTTGATCGATCCAAATCTCGGTGGTCGAAAGGACAGCAGGAAGAGCGCTTCGAAGAAAGCCGCTATCCTGTCACAGAAATCCGGTCCGGATGTGCCGTATGATCTCGGCGGATGATATTTGCGATATCTTTGATGCTATTAGTCTGTGGTACGGCACCCACTCCGAAAATTTGCAGCTCACCTAGACCGTCGACTCCACCAAGCGATTACTCTCTGCGCAACTCTTGTCACTATGATTGCAATAATAACGCACCAAAACAATCGCGCCAAGCGCCTGTTTAGTTCACCCCGATGTCGCAAATGGTGTTGATGCCGCGCCTCATCCAGGGCATCGATTCCGTCCTCCATCTTCAATTGTGATTCGGTCTCAGCTTGCTAAGACAGGACATACAAATAGGAAGGACTAAGCAAGAACAGAAGAAGAGGCGGACGAAAGGAGATAGATCTGCATGCTCAGCAGATGCTGCAGATCCAGTACCTGAGCGCTTCCAAAGAGCGTCGAGATGGAAAAAAGAACCTGGGAAGACGTGCTTGTCTTGTACAAGGATCGCAAACATCTATCGCCAAGGCGCCTAAAAATTCCTGTTGTCTCATGTCAATGATCAGACACAGTGTAGACAGCCAGGCGGTGTTTGTAGACTTTGAAACAATCAGTGTGTTGAGGTTGTTGTACGGAATTGTGCAGGTTTGAGCAACGGCCGGCAACTGTCATCATACTTCTTGCGAGGGCGATCCGTAAAGTACAAAAGACGCCTTATTTGAGAGAGATTCAATTCAGTGGTCATTTTGAGATGAGCTCGGCGAAGAACTGAGATGGCTTTGATGAAGTTGCTGATGTCTAGAGAGAGGAAGCACAGAGGATGGTGGAGGGAAAACTGTTTCAGGTTCGCGAAGCCGAGGTCTAAGCTCCTTCAACATTGCCTGCCTCATACATTCCCAAGTCGCACAGGGAGCCTTGTTTGCTCAATTTTGTGATCAAAACTTTGGAGATGTCTTTTCTCACAAATTCATCTCCTCACGATTGAGAAGATGCTCATTCGCGAAAGCACGTGAGTTCGCGTCAGTCCGATTCCCAACTTGGAAGCTACATCTGATCCTTCCCCGCATCGACTCCCCACCAGACGATAATGTTCCCCATGTCCATAGCGAAAGGCGAGCTGAGGAATTCGATGCAGTTGACTGGACGCTTCTCTTCTTGGCCACTAATAGACTCCCATCAGTTAGAAATGAATATATGCACCTGATTTTGTATACCTTTTGCCAGTCTTTACATGACTCCCTCCGTGCCATTGTCGTTGGTATAGGGCTTTTGGGGCTCTAGAAAAGCTAGGGAGCGAGGAAGTGCTGATGTTGATTTTCAGTGCATGTTCTACTTATATTTACACGATAGTTTCCTAAGGAGAATTTAGTTAATAAAATTTAGCAACGTAGAGCCAACCAACGAGTTCAAACGGTATTGGTTTGTATATCTCGTATTAGGCTCTCAGCTACACAGAATCATATACACCACACTGTCCTCCTCCTAATCAAAAAGATCTAAACGCACAAAGTATCCACCATCCTTCCCCAAAGCTCTTCCCGACTCTAGACTTTCATTTCTTATAAACACCATCCACAGCCCTAGTCCCTCAGACACCCCTAAACACTCCGCAAAAACTCCTCCCACCCAACACTCACCCCCGTAACAACCCCATACCACCTCTTCGCAACCTCCAAACACTCTTCCGCCAATTTCCCCTCCCCTTTGCTCTCATATCCCTCCTTCAAGTAAATCAGACACCTCATACTCTCCACGTTAATGAGTCCTGCTTGCTGCTCAATCTCCAATTTCCTGCTCTGCACCTTCGCTATGATGCCGAAGTTGCGTAGCAGCTTAAATGCAAATTCGATTGTCTTGTCCGTATTTCTGACACCGCGCCATGCTTCGACGAGGAAGAGTGTGGGGTGCACAAGCGCTAAGCGCGGCAAGTTAGTGTATATGTCTTCGGGGTAAAGGGATTCGAGTCTGGCTGTCATTTTCGCGATCCTCTTGATAGCGGTAATAGTCGGTGGTCCTTGACCGCCGGTGCGCATAACTGCGGCTTTGAGTTCGTTGAACAAAGCGAGACGTTGGTCACGGGCCTCTTTGGATATGCATCCATCCGCCGCACAAAGTGGACAGTCACACTCAAAGCCCCAAGTACCCATATACTTCTCTTGGCGCTCTAAAATGTCGACCTCAGGGGAGATGTATTGATGTGTGATTTCTTCACCTGCTTTAATATCTCTTGTCGCACGTAAGAGGTGGATGTCGCCGATAAATGTCCTCACACTGCTCATCGTCAGAACTAGAATTATCACGCGGGAGAAAAGAAGAGTGATGAAGGCTAGGCGTATTTGGGGAGGCGGAGAGAGAGCGGGAGACATACCTGTTTGGGATGCAAGAATGATTAATGTAACTCGCATGATTCCAGAAACCATTCCGCATTTCTTGATGTCGATTGTATTGCTCATTTAAGAGGTCGATGGAGCGGGTGGGAACACTAAAGCAGTTCCGTTGGCGGATAGCTTCGATTTGAAAACTACTGTGTCGTCAGCACTACTCTCAATGACTATCTCATCACTCTTTCCAGGCATTCTGACCCGGATTACGAGTAAACTGGAAGGAAATTCAACGGGAAATTGCATGTAGAACTGGATAAGGACTCACACATCAACAACCCCATCCTCCGCGTGCCCATTCTTCTCCCCAACTGAATAGTCTTTATCATAATCTCCCGCATCAAGCTCAAAAAACTGCCCCCTCAAACTCCCATTCCACCTCAACTTCTGCACCAACTCCCTAAAGAGTAACGCCCCCGGCCTCTGCGCCGCAGTCTCATTTCCCAAGTTATACAGCAAGCAATCACTCCCACGATCCTGAATAAAGTAGCCTGGAAGTACAAACGCCTTTTCCACAGCAATCAACTCCCCAGCTTTAAACTCTTTCTTCGAAAACACGCCTCTACCATGGTTAGCGGTTTGACGGATCTCGGTGTCGCAGATATAATTCGGTGCGTCTAAGTGCAGTGAGAGTGGGCCGACGTAGTTTGTAAGGAGCGGGAGGTCGTAATGTGGCGCCGATTGGTAGATTCCGAGGTCGAATTTAATGCGGGAGGAGAGTTCGAGGAGGGGTTTTGGGATGGAGGGAGAGATTTGGAGAGGATCGTCTATGGAACCGTTGTGTAGCCATTCTTCGACAGCGGAGGGTTGGAAGGAAGAGTTGGAGAGTGAGATTGCTTCCGCTAGATCCTTGGCTGCGTCGTCGAGGCGGAGAAGGACGATGTTGACACCGCATTTCTTTCTATGTAGGTCGATTGCTGTGGCTGTGTTGGTTGAAGGACTATCGTCTAGAGCATGGAGGCCGTTATTATAGCTAAACTTCATTAGCACTGTTATAACCATGAAAGCAGTCAAAAGAAGAACGCGGAATGGCGAAGGCTTGGCAAGACGATGAAAGGAAGCATACCACACAAGCGCCCGTCTAAACCTCTTTTTCAAAAAGCACATATCCCCCTCTCTCTTCCACTCCTTCGTACTCTTGTCCTCTTCACACTTTACTTCTTTCTGCCAAGTCTCTGGTACCGTCCCTTCATCTCCATCCAAGATCACGAGGTCGCTTGGATGATCGACGCGGATGTGGACTCCGCCGTCTACCAGTATGCTCCAGCATGGTTGCTTAATGGCAAGAATGCTGCTCTCGGGGATGATGGGGTCTACCATCGTGTCTTCTAAATTGCAGACGGTGAGGCGAGCAACGTGACCCATTTCATCTTCAGCCGCTGTGATGGTGGAGGAATAGATGTATGGGGAAGCAATGGTCCTTAGAACAATGATGTTGCTGGGATCCCTGCAATCAATGCGGAGGTCTTCAAGACGGATCTATCCATTTCGTCAACATCAATAGCGAAGTAGGCATTGTCACGTGAATTGACCTTTCGGCACCTGCTATCCTTCAAAGAAACTCGCGAAGGTGGATATGGTAACGGCAGGAGCATATTCTTCACCGGCAGTGATCCATCGGTGAGCATTTTCAAATGTCGTTCATGTTCCCGCAGAAGACCCGATCTTGTTGGTTTCGAAGGTGATCGTTGGCCTTTCATATCGGCGCTATTCTTAACTAGGTCCTTGAGCCGCTCCGGAGATTCCTCGTAGGTGTTACGATGATTCTTCATGGTGTGGATGGGGGGAATCTGGCCGTCTTTAAAAGTTAAACAGTACAATTAATGCTTCAAACTTGAAGAATGGTATGCACAGATTGCTAACTGATGTTGAAGCGTGAGTGGATATCCTAATCACGTAGTTAAAGCGTAGGAAGAAAAGAGTCCAAGGGGGGGTTGTGTCAACTAGAGAATGAATGTCGAAAGCCTGTATAGAACACTGCAGGTTTCCCAGGTTTTGTCTGCACGATGTGAGCTGTGATGTCGGAAGGTCAAGGTGTCCTCGAGGTTGCGGCTAAATCGACTAGGTCGAATCTGGTACAGCAATATCTGTGATGTGGGGATTAAATTAATGCGTACCATGATTGGACCCTTGCATGTCTCCCTGGACGCGGATCAGCTTCTCGAAAACGCGTAGAACATTAGAGGTTATTCCCAATACACGCAAATTTCAACGGTTGGCCTACCGTTCGAAGTTGGATCATATAACGGCGACAATTGAGGGTGTAGCCAAGATAGTAGACACTTGCCCGATATGTACAATGCAGAAGATAATATATACAAGAAGTTATAAAGAGAAAGAAACACGCGGTCAACATACGAACCACTCAAAGACACTGCGAGTAGTAGTCATTCTGCTTAGTGCACGTGCTTCCACTAACGCAGGTAGTCGGACCGGTGTATCCGTTACCTCCGCACTGTCCCCACTTCTGTACAGTTCCAGCAGCAGCAGAAGTCGCGGCAGGAGCAGCCGAAGTTGAAACCACAACCTCTGTTGCTGAGGGAGCGGCCACAGTTGAGGTTCCGGTTGACCCTGCAGGGGCAGAACCCCAAGCGTTCAGAATCGCGTTGTACACCTCCGTCTTCTTCTGAAGATTCTCATCCCAAGGAAGCGCCGCACCCTGTCCAGAGAAGACGCTAGGAATCCAAGAGTACTTGTCTGTATAATCCCAGATGGTAATACCCACGCATTTCGAGACAGCTTTGCAAGCGGCGACTGTGCTAGCGTAGTCTTGAGCTTGCTGGGTGACCGCAGATGATGTAGCTGGAGTTGTGGTTCGAATGTCGAGTTCGGTATAGGCCACCTCAACGCCCAAATTGACGAAGGCATTGATGTTCGCTGTCTGGGCAGATTGCGAAGGAGTCGACCCAACGATCAAGTGCGCTTGGAGACCAACGCCATCGATCTTCGCACCGTACTGTTTGATCAGCTTGACGATGTTCTGGGCACCGGTGGATTTTGCGCCGGCGGATTCGATATTGTAGTCATTGTAGTAGAGTTTTGCGGACGGATCTGCGGCGGCAGCTGCGGCGAAGGCGATTGGAATGTAAGCCGGGCCAATGGTGTCGTAGAAGACGCTGGATCGGTACGTGCCGTCTTCGTTCAGAGCTAATTTCGAGTTAGTCGAAGCACCTCTCTGAGATTCTCTATCGCTCACCTTCGTTGACAACATCCCAGTGGTGGCATTGCCCCTTGTAATGGGTGACTTCGTTTGTGATGTGGTTCTTCATAATCGAAATCAAAGTAGCGTTATCGAATCCGCCGTTCTTGACTATGATAATCTTAGATCGGCTGTATACGCTGCTTCGTTGTAATACACCTACCCCAACTCGGGAGCTGGCTATGCCAGACCAAAGTGTGACATCGGAGTAGCTGGCCATTCTTTTTCGCTAAGCTTGCGATTTCGTCACCCTTGGTGTAGGAGAATGTTCCGCGCGATGTCTCAATGGTGTCCCACTATGCCGAGTCAGCAATCGATCAGATCGCGATGTGCTTCTTTGGCATACTTTCATGGCATTTCCAGGAGTGATCTGGCCAAAGTCGGCAGTGTTGCTGAGACCAGTGACATAGGCGGTGTCGGTGAGCTCTGGATTGTTAGTGGCGCTTCCGAAATACTCCTTTCCAGCCGCAACCGCTCGAGTGTTCAATCCATCTGCCACACGGCGTCTATATTTCTAGTCAAAATGAATCCAGTCTGAATCGGATATTAAACTTACTCAAATGGCGAGGCCGCGATGCCAGTCATTGCAAGAAGGAGAGTAAGAGCAGAAGCAATCATGATGAAGGAGAGTGGTTTGAAAGATCAAGGAAAGACGGCGACAACACTTGAGAAAATCATCATGGAAAGGGAAACATTTATAGATGGTTGGAAACATCTACTTATCCGTAGGGCTATGGTTCGAGATGCGCACACGCTGGCCGGGATAAAGTGTTCAAGGTCACGCTTTCCGCGGGAAGGTATCCGCAAAAGGCGTCGAAGGCGTTTTCTACATCATAACCGCGGAGGTGAACCCGGTTTCGATGGCGGGGAAAGAGCTTAACCGGCTCAAGTGGAGCAAAGAAACCGGGCGTGCGAAGTCCTGGCTAATATCACGATGGGGTCTGGCGATGCGAAAGTAATCTAAGGGACCTAGGGCCGTGAAATAGATGAAACAGATGAAACAGATGAAATTTTCCGTTGAAGAGGCATGGTGATTGTTTTGAACGCGTCAGTGGACATCATTGCAGCCAAACTCGGCCGTATCAGCTTCAATAAAGCTTTCAATTTTGTAGATCTGGTACAAACGGTCCTCGAGGCTAGACAAGGAGTGAATTAGCGGCGCGGACAGGTGACGAGAGAGGGCGTGACGTTGGGCTGGCGTGAAGGGGGACGTCGGTACGCGAGTCATGTATTCCGAAAGCCCCTTGGCGACTCGGAAGCGCGGGAGATACCAGCCCTTCACCATGAACGTCCAGTCATCGTGAACTCATCTCATCCTATCCCAAAACATCAAACAGAACAGCTGGACAGCCGTATACTGTCATGATGGCTCATCAGTCTTTCTTTGCATGTCCACGCAAGCACGAGCCCGAGAGTACCGGCACTCGGGCTTCGTCTTCTCGCGAGTAGCAAAGTGTTAAAGACGACGAAGGCTAACTACCACACTAACAAGACAGCGCTACAAGGCTTCTTTGAAACTCTCTTATCTCCTACCTTATAGCCAATCCCCGCACCCTTGAGATGCTTGCCTACGGTTATCGATCGCCCTTCCCTCGACCCCAGTCCCTTCCCGGTCCCGGAAACCATACAATCAGAGTCCGAATAATGTTACGAGGCGGTTCTTGGGCTTCTGAAACGTAACGAGTATACTGGGCAGGAGGGATATGGATACTTTTGCGCTAACGGTTGTAATCGGATTGCAGAACTTTCCATGCGAAGCTCATTGACGGTGTCAAACAAGGTTTTAGCCCTGCTCTGAGCACTTTCCGTACTGTGGAAAATCCTATGGCTGTAGTATCGAGTATTCAGCTTGTTTTATAGCCATTAATAACACATGAGCAACAGGATCGTCGGTCGAACCTTTCTCAATCCCCTTTCACCTCTCGCCCTCGCCGCTCGAAGAGCCTGGCCCAAAGTTTATATACCATGCGGTAGCTCGCCGAACTAATTCGTATTCAGAAAGAACTCGGCACACAGGAGAGGCTGTCTCTGAGTATCGAAGGCGAAGGGAATGAGGCTGAGGACATAATGGAATGAACGAAATACATGCTAAAAGGCCTGTGATATACGTGAGAGAAAGCAGCTATCATTCAAACCTCTCGCTAAAACTCCAACGAGACTCAGGCACCGTAGTTGACCCGCACAACACATCTACGCCATCACGTGCCGCACGGACCCTCTCAGTCCCCTCACCGGCTCCCTCCTTCCTGTATAAACCTCCACTCCTTCCTCCATTCTCTACGTCCTCGGCCTGGCAGCGAGTAATGCACTAAGTTGATCCCGACCACCTTTCAACCCACTAACCCCCTCCAATGGTTCGTGCGGCTGCATAATTATACTCACTGGTCGGAGAGTAACCAGTCTCCACTTAACTCCAGCTATGGCTGTTGTGGTTTCGGGAGCTGGCCTGCCTATCGTAAGTGCTCAAAGCAAGATTCATCTTTGGTGCGTACAGATACGGGTGGGACATGTCATTCTTTTTGTAGATTTAAATGTAGATCAGAGAGTAGGTATCTAATTCTTTGGTCTTCAATTGATTGTCTACTTGGATATGATGTGAGTATGTTGTGGATGCCCTCTTGCTGAGATCGTGGACACGGACGGTTTTGTAAACGAAAGTTAATCTTCTATAGTAGCTCCAGGCGGGCGGGTCTCCCCATTCTGTACCCTGACTTTCTTTGTCGTTTAGAGGCCAGCGATGTGTGGACAGTACTGTGCGGCTGAAACGGTATGTGTCTATTTCTCGAGAAGCAATATCATCAAAGTCTGGAAAAAGCCTGGCGTACCAATTCTTCCATCTCCGCAGCTTCTCTCCAACTCCAGCTCATCCGCGTTCACAAACGCTCCACTGATCACCACGTACTCCTACCCCGGCGGGAGAAGAGCCCGCATCTAAGGCCTTGACGCCTTTTCCACGGTCAACTCCAGAATCACAAAGAACATAAGGTAACGAAAACAAGTCTTTAGGTGTGGCATATCTACTCAAACGTCGCTCCCACGCCAGCTTCAAAGCCTATGCCGACCTCAAAGCGTACCCGGAGAGTGACAACGGAATAAGAATAAAGCATGCATAGAGGGATTAACTTTGTGTACGCTTTGGGCCACGAGACAATCCACAAGGCCTCAAGCGAGAGCTAGACACCATGAACGTGGAGTTGAAGCTAGGGAGCGTTTCAATGGCAGCTCAAGGTAACTAACACCCTCCAGGCGTCTCCGTAGCCATGTCTGTAGCCGAATACCACGACCCGTACCGGAAAAGTAGGGATGTTTGAATCTCTCGATTGGCAAGAAAACAAACCAAATTTGCTTTTGTGAGAAAGGGCAAGACGACCGGTCCAGCCCACTCCTTAGAGAAAGCACAGTAACGTTCACTCCCCCGGCCTCGTCATCCGCTCAACAACAAACTCCGGAACAACGGCACAGATATGGTTCCGCTGACGGCAGGTAGAATACTTTACCACAGTAACCCTATGTCCGGGGACATTAGACTGGTTTTTTTTTAAAAAAAAAAAAAAAAATAAAGATTTCTGTTGCCCCTGTTAAGAGTCAGTTGCTAAAGCGCCAAGTCCAACCCCTGCAAATCCCATCAAACTTTTCTTGCCTAGTTCCCGCACTACCAATGCTTTCTCGTTTCATGTTTCCTGGATCCTACAGTACGTCACAACTTCCCGCCACTTGCGTCGCGACAAATGTCGGTGATTGAGCGAAAGGTGCTCGTGTCATCTCAACAGAACAGACTTTATGCGCTACAGAGTTCGGCGGGCTGACCTTTCACCTTGGGTTGGCTACAAAGAGTACACCAGTCCAAAGATTGGAATGATTTGACACTGGGCGGAAGTCACGAGAGCCAATCGGTTGACGGGTACCCCAGGCAACGGTCTGGCGGGATCTGATAGGGAACCAAACAACGCTCCAGCCCATCAGCGCGCGGAAGGGTATCCCTAGCTCGCCTATTACATTGTCACCACCAGGTTGACACTCTAATTTTACGGCAGCCTGTGTAAGTAGCGTACTAATATTTTACATCTTTGCTATGCACTAAGTAATTCTCACCAGACGCAAATATTGTAATATCCTCGCTATTTATATTAAAAACGGCGAAGCTGGCCGTTCCGCTACGTTCTTCTACCGCGTGCAGCCCATTTCTGGACATTGTCATCCTTATTGGCAGGAATGCTCGCTCCTCTCAGCTACTGATAATCAAATGGTTCAGTGGCTGAGTGTTGGCAACACGAGAGCAGAGGCGACATGCTGTTTTCGATTTACTCGACAATCTCCATCACAGTCACATCCACACCCAGTCCTGAACCGTCATCGCTCTTAATTCTACTTGCATCTTCCAGCAACCCCGCCTTTCTTGACCCTTTCAAACGAGGTGTTGACCTAGGTAGTTGCCTCACAGGGTCTCTCACTTTGTTGACAATCCAGCGACCATGATTCTGCGTCCCATTCTCCGTCTTGAAGTCCGCTGCCCTTTCGAGGCTACAGGTCAAGCAAGAATCCCCACGATTGATAAAAACCGGACCGTCTCCCATCAGAGCGAGAGCGGTATTATACTTGAAAGAGGAGCCCAGAACATGCGAAACACAAAGAGGTTGTACGCGGGACGATCTTGCTTGTTCTGGCTTCTTCATGTTTGGCTCTGCTACGGTATTGGAGAGAGACACATTCCCCTCTGTCTCCGAGTTCTCTTTCTCCTCATCAGACATTGTGCCAGAGGACTCTGAAGAGTTGTCCTCCGAAATTGACTGCCGTCCAGTTGTATCTCCCCATCGACCAAGAAGGTCATCAAATTCATACAGCTCTACTGTGTGGCCGTCAGGCACAATGCCACTACGCGTAGCCTGGTGATTGCACCTGATATTGAAAACTCCTTGCGATAACTTGAGCATACTTCTGCTAGGATCCACCATACGGGAATGCAGCTTTGAGGATACTCGCATGAGCAGTTTATATCTGTTCCGGTCCACGGAGACCAGGACATAGGCGCAGAGTGCTTCGCATTGATCGTCAAATACCTCAATATGGCTGCTCGAGGCATGTCCTGACATCTTGTACCGCTCGACATAGTCACTTACGTCCTCGGTATGCTGAGTCTCAATGACAGCGACATCTCTTGCTAACGCCTGGAATTGCATGCGACCCAATTCTTCGTCGACCGGAACGCCGAGCTGTCCCTCGGCGACTGTGAATCGGAAGCAGCCTCGAGTGCTCAGTCTTTGGCTAATGTCAAGCCACGGAACCACAACCGCGAGGTCACCATATTGTATCGCCACTACAGTCGAGGACAGGTGTTGCATAAAATTGGGACTTGTGTCGACTGATGCGTCATTGTGCGTTGCGTCGGTGAGCTGATCCAGGGGTGGGCAGCCGAGGAAGACTTGCGCACTTGTGCTCAAGAGCGTGTCCCATCTAAGCAGCCCTTCGGGCTTCCGGTGATCGAAGCGAACGTTATCAATGACGTCTAGGAGTATGGCTGTCGCTCCATAGTCACCGGCACGTGTCTCGGTATATGATGAGACATCTGGAGCACCAAACGCGTCTGCGATGCCGTGGGCGAAATAACACATGACGTCCATGAACGCTTTGTGCTGAAGGCAATTTTCATCGAAGCTGAAGTTAGAACAGGAGCTTTGGCGGTGGCAGCTGTAGCACCTGCAGCTCTGGCCAACTGACTCTATTAGGTCTTGCAGTATGGGAAAGAACATGAGCAGTACTTGTGGCCTCCGATCGAATGCCACACTTTCATCTTCCATGTCCTCGTCTCCATTGCTGCTTTCGTCCATAGGGTTGTCGTCTGTGGATGGCGTTAACTGACGAGGTAATGAAAAAACAACAAATGCTCGTCCAAGTTCGCCACATTGCGTGTTGAGAAGCCCTGGTGTTCGTCCCAGTAAATCGCCTATACGGAGATCTGAGGGCGACTCGCTCGAGGATGCCAGGGATACGAGAAATTCTAGCCTCGAACTGTGAGGGACTCTTGACACCGGTCGTTCGACAAACCACCTCAGTATCTCCTGAGCTGTGCACTGGGTCTGGATCTTGATGCTGTTCTGACTGCCTTTTGGATACTGGAAGGGACTGTGGTAGAGTTTCTGTCGGACTCGAGGTTCCGACTTCAGCGTCTGCCTCGAGTCGTACTTCCCGCTGAAGAGTGTTTTCAGGCTTCCAGCTACATTTTCTAACATCTGGAAGGTTGGAGCAGACTTGGAGGCGGTGCATTCCTTGTCCTTGCCTTTTGGGCAAGATTTCAATACGCGGCATTCGACTGTATTGTCCTTCGGACCCAAGTGCTTATCGTACTTGATCTCGCCACTGACAACGATGCGAAGGTGTCCACCGAAATGCCATATAAGCCAGAGCACCAGATTCGTCAACAAGTGTTCGCTCTGGACTATGACCTCCCTGGGAGGATCCAACAGTTTGGTGATAATAACGGCTAGTTTGTAGCTCTCGACGTTGTGTCCCTTTTCACAAGCCCACTGAAGCTCCTCAGGGAGGTGTGGGCATTCACCTGGAGAGCCTATGATACCGGCGTTGGCAATGTGAAGCCAGTTGCTGTGAATCACTTTGTTGACGACATCCCCTAATCTCAGAGTATCAGGGTGCCATTCCAATTGATACTCCGAAAGGGGTTTGGAGCCTTCGTGAGATTTCTGCATGATAAGGTTGCAGAGAACGTGCTTGATGAAGCGCTCGTCGTGATAACGAAAAAGGCACGAAATAGTCGAGGTAATCCATTGTTGGTACGGGTCCGTTGAGATAAGTCTACCAAGAGCTCCGGAAGGTCGTGCAGAGAGGGGAACAATTAAGCGCTTAGGCTTTCGGTCGATGATCGCCTTAAAAAAATTTACGACCTCAGCCTGATTGTTTGGTCGGGCAAGCGCGCGGGTACTCTCTAGGAAGAATTTCAGTTCATTCTCATCTAGACCTTCTCGTCCGAGCCAATTTGAGATTTCTCTCAGAGTGACAACACCAATTTCGGCTGTTTGCGAGGCCTTGGTAAGCACAGCAAGCAGGTCTATGCTCCTGGCGGCCACGTCCATAGCTCGCGAGGTTTGGTCTCCTTTGGCTGCCATCTATGTTTTTAAGATTCTGTAACTGGAGATTCAGTCTGTGAGTGCACCGACCCAGCTCCTGATAAACGAAACGGGAAACTGCTCTGGGGAGATTACTCGCGAGGAAGGTAGAATGTATGGGAGTCGTATGTCAGCCTTGGCCCTTGGGTTCTAGATTCTGGCTGCCTAGTTTTGTGGCTTCAGTGCCCCGTCATTCAACAAGGCTGAAAATAAATATGCCTCAAGCTGCGTCACCTTCTGTCACGGAGCAACCTTTGGATGTACACAAAATTTTGGAGAGAACTCGATGAACTGAAAACAAAGGAGGGCTATCCTACATAAATAACGAGCGAGATGAGCACTGAGAGTGATTTGTAAGCTATATAAGGATCGACAGGGGGATCAGCGATGGCGCTGCTCGGCCACGCCTGCTATCACAGTGCCTACTTACTCTGCCAGTGGTCCGCATTGTACTTCTGAAACCAAATTGTTTGCAGTGTGGCTTTCAGAAACCGTAACCCGTTATGTCTTGCTCAACCGCCTTCAAGCTATCATCGCTCATGCCCGGGTTCCAATTTTTGGGGCGTCCACTCTTATTGGTTACTAATGTCTGGCCTATGTCCTCCGTCCGCCATGTTCTTGGCAAACTCTACGCGACGGTCGGCGCTGCCCTGTTTTATGAAGCCTCGTCTTCCAAAACCAGGCATCTCGTAGGCGGAGATTATGACACTACCTAGATAAAGATATCATTTACTAATAAAGCCTCCAGTAACGTCAGAACGTTGTTCCGCTATATACGCAATTTTCGCAGCAAGATAAGAAAACGATTCTGCTTAATACAAGGCCGTAAGAGCGAATTTAATACTTGTTACGGTTGCTGAGATATCAAGCTGTAATTTAGATGAGTTTATGTAGTGGCCCGTAGGCGGAGCCGCGGGCGCAACGCCGAGCGGGTAGTAATGGTATTGGAGTCCGTGAAACCAAAGTTTCTTTTCGCACTGGCTAGCGGCAGTGTAACTTGAGAACCATGCCCTCGAAAGCTTAGTCCCACCTACGCCCTACTCTACCAGCGCTATGCAGGACCGTTCTCCCTCAGTCTTAGTTAAGAGGTAAATAATATAGCGGAACGTGTTAGTGTTACCCCAAGTTTCGCATTACTATGGTGTCTTTTTAGTATATAAATAAAGTACTTTCGTTAACTTACTACAGAGGTGCATACCAAACGTTCTTGCTCACCGCGTTCTAACGAGCGCCATCGCCCAATTAGGTTAAGGTAATTTATTGCTCATTTGCATGCCTCCTAGGCTTATCCTCCGCTCCCTCACGATACTCATCACATCCTTCTAGCCGAATTACCACCTGAATATGCCTCATAATTCGCTTAATCTGGGCCCGAATTCGCCATTGCTCAAGATTGTCCCACACTTCCTTCCAGGTTCGCTCAGCCTCAGCTCTTGACTTTGGAGCACCCTTCCTAGTAGTTGCACGCCTGAGGTAACCTTACCATGCCAGTATTTAGCTCCCAGCAATTCTTTATAACAGACTAGAGCTTCTTGTTAAGCTTAGCTATTTCAATATTTACTTTCCCTCTGCCGCTGCCTCTAGTTGCTATATATAACAAAGTTCTTTCTTATTATAAAAAAGCAGCCCTAAAACATAAATTCTAAATTACCTTTCTACTTCTCCCGTATACAGCTCTTAAGGAAGAGCTTTTCCTTTAACGGCTAGGTCCGATACCCTCTACAGCGGTGTAAACTTTTCATGATCGCGTCAAGAGGGATGAGAACACACATTGTCACGCGCAGCAAAAAATGATCCCATTTCCCACCCTCCCAAAACCAGAACTCTAGAAAAAGCCTGCGCTCAACTTCACAAAGCTCTCCCCGACTACCTTCGCCCCTCCATCCTTAGTTTTCCCGGCGTCGGCCCAGAATCATGGAGACAACCATCTCCCGCAGGAACAAGTCCAAATTGAAATCCCCGTTCATCTCCCTAGTCATATGTCTCCAATTATCCTTCCAACTCCCCTTATACTTCTCATCAAGCTCCTTAGCCTCTGGAAATTGCTCCAAATACTCTCCGTATTTCTCAAACTCCTGGTCCGTCATCAAATGCTCGACCGTGTAGAAGAGATTGGGCATCATAGGGTCGATATCGACTGGTTTGCCGCCTGCTCTTGGCAGAGTAGTGGAGATGAAGGAGAGGAGAGAGGGATCAGCGGCAGCGCGGGTGCGGAGGAGGGAGAGCGGGCCTAGGGCGATGAGGCGGGGTTTGCGCTATAGGGTTGTTAGGATGTGAAAATGGAGGTGAGACTGGGAGGCTTACTTCCGTAGCTGGATTTTGGGATGCCATTGTTTTTGGTGGCCGTGGAATGCGTTGCAGAGGTTGATCGAACGTGTTTCGGAGTTTGGATTGAGGTTTGAAGTGAAGTTCGTAGTCAAAATTACGTCGAGGTTGATATTGAGCTGGTTGGCGGTGAGAAGAAGAGAAGAGGTAGATGGGGCAGAGACGGGGGCTTATACAGAGCGGTAAGCGAGCGGGCACGAGTGATAGTGGCAGCACACCAGTGAACTTACGGATTGCGTAAGGAGAATTGGATTCACGGCGGTGAGGATCATTTGATTCGTGTATTACAGGATAAAAGTGCTATGGAAGATTTACAGCTTTAATTTGAGATGTCCTCAAGGGAGATTAGAGAATTTCGGTGGAAAGTTTAGGCGTGTGGGAACCCCGAAAGCCATGAGGTCTATTGTTCTACCCATCCATCTGCTCAAACCTCTCTTAGCTCAGAATGGATATACTAGCGAACTCATTGATTGAGCTTGCGGAAACAAGCATATGATGCCGACATCACTTTCGTCGTGTATCATGGGATGTGAGGAGTACAGATTGCTTTGAGGCACGAATTAAAAGTGCTGGGGAATGCAAATGTGGGCCTTGGGTAGAGAAGGTCCGGTGTGGGGAATCTCAAAGGTCTGGTGTGAACTGTATTACTCATTCACCTCATCTCGACTCTTCTCAATACATTCTCCGGAAGAAACAGAGTTTTAACCTCGCTGACGTTGCATATAGAATTAGTTTCGTACTAAGAGGATCTTTCTACCCATGTGCAGTGGGACACAAGGATTTCGGATTGTCGTACAGCCTTATATTTGGGTGCTTAAATAAGGGAATTCACCCTTCACCTGAACATGACTTTCCGATATAAGTCTCAAACCTGAGAACATCCTTCCCGTTTTCTCTACTTCGGTATATGTTTGTCTCGGTGATATCCAAAGGTATAGGATACGTATCTGGACCTGGGGTTTGCACAACGAAACCTCGATTGTCACCACAAGGGATCATTTTGCTCATGCATTCTGGGTCATTAATGCTACAGATTACTCCGTAGTCTCGATTCTAGGAGACTTGGAAAAGAGATCCACACTTCAGTAGGAGATAAGAGTGTGCTGGGATGTTCAAATCTAATATCTACTCTAGATAGTTATTTGAATATGTTACCGAGCAACGCCTATATAATCCTTCGTAACTGCGACGGTGAAAGGGTTGACCTTTTTGCTGCTCGCTTACAGAATATTATTTTTTCTTGATTCGACTCAAGGTGGCAGATCTCTCTATCTCTCTACGCCATCCAATCTGTAGTCCTTATATTGAACGTCCAGTTCATGCTAGTAGGACGAAAATCATCGAACACTATTTAGTAATTAATAATAAGGTAATAAAATACATTTACGAAATTACCTATTTAGTTATCCCTTGCACTGGCGGGACCCCTCGCGCCTGATTTCTAAGGTACCATGGTCCGTGCGCGAACATCAATATGGATGGTGACTGATGAAGTCTTAGCATTAATAGCAGGCATCCACTGTAAAAGTAATAACCGCTAATCTTTAGCTCTTAGGTGCTCAACCCAACAATTTCCCTCCTTATAAAGATAGAATCTGAAATATTGAAAATCCATACCGTGTTCTTAGAGCGCGAGTTTGACTTTTTTTTTTCTCCTCACTCTGTCCAATTTATATGGAATTGATAGAAAGCTCTTAAAGAGCCTTTTGTTTTGTACCTTAAGAAACTACTCTTACTACAGCCTGACATGCGTTACAAAGTTTTTCATCCTTTAAAAAAACCATATACTCGCACTAATTAGATGCGGTAGATTTAACTACATTTTAAAGGTTTATACGAACTCCTTAGCTATTAATAAAAAGAGTGTGTTTTAAAGAAGATGAATGGGGCATTAGCCACTAAACTAGTCTTATATAAAACTCTTTATGCCCTAAACTTTTTCTTTTTACCATGTCCATAATGCAACCAAACTAAGGGAGAATTACAAATTGTAGTTTAAAAATAAAGTTCTAAAAGTGGCTTTCATGTCTAGTATTGGATTCTATTTATATGATAATATAATTGAATCTAATCCACTTAATTAACACCGTTTATAAAATGGTTATACTTATTAAAGATTTCAGGAATCTAAAGCTTTTTAAATGGCTTTCCTTTAAATACTTCTTTTATTACTTATTCTTAAGTTTTAGCTTTCTCCTTATACGATATATTTATAGCTCTCTATTTGAAATAGTTATTGTAAAAAGATAAGCTAGACATCTTTTTATGTAAACTAAAGCACCTTCTAATTTAAAAATAAACAATTATAAGCCGGCTAGCTAACGAATTAAAAAGAGAATTAATTTTCTAAACTAATAAACTTAGCTATAAACGTATTTAATTTAAGTAAAATAGTTATAGTATAAAAAAGTAATATAATGTAATATTATAATAGTACTATAAATAGAAAATATATACTTAAAAAACACTAATTAATTACTAAGTATATTATTATATAATAAGTTAAAATATTATATAACAAAATAAAATAAATTATTAGTAAAAATAATTAAGAATAAAAACCTATAATGTATTTTATAGGCGAGCTGAATAAATAAGTGAGTTAAATACTTTACTAAAACCCTAATATTATTCTAATCTATAGTACTATTATGCTACCCACTAACCTAAAATCAATTTCTTAAGAAGCTAGAATATAGCTTGCTATTTAGGCTCTTAATTTAGGCTAAATCTATAGTCTTTAAAATACTATACGCATCTATAATATACCCCTTATAAACCTAAAGATATAATATAATAGAATTACCTTATGATATAATATCACGCCCAATTTAATAAAGCTTACAGTTTCTAAAGAGGAGGTAATAAAAAAGTATATTCTTAAGCTAGATTTAAAAGAATTTATTTTTCTACTTAATACTGTTTAAAAGATAGCTAATAAACTTCTAGCTAAGTAAGAGATAAGCCTAGTAGACATAAATTAGCCACACACTTTTATTAAGCGTATACTAGGGATTTAAATGAAGTATAATTAGAAGCTTAATTATTAGCATTATAAATAGGAAGAACTAGCAATTATATAAGGCTAATTTAACCTTATATATAACGTAAAGACTAAGTACGATATATAGGATAAAGATACCTATAACTTTAATAAATTTAGTTTCTAAATAGGCATAATAACTTAGTAGAAGGTTATTATAGGTTTTAAGAGATAACATTAATTAAAAGCCCTCTAGCTAGGTAATTATAAGTAGGTTATAATAATTCTAGCTATTAGTACACTAGAGTATATAATTCTACTCTTTATTATCTATAAGAGTAAGAATTATCTTTCTATTTAATACTAGAAACTTAATATACTATATTAATAGTAATTTAGTGTTTCTGATAATAGCTAGATAACTAATAAGCTTAGTCTCACGTGGTTAAAGTATTTTAATAAGTATATAAAAAAGTATAGTATTAGCGTGTACTGTTTATTAATTATTAACAGCTATAAAAGCTATAACTCTCTTATATTTATAGAATACTATAAGGAGAATAAGATTATTATTTTATATATACTAATACACTTATCACACATTCTATAGCTACTAGATATGGGTTGTTTTTGGCCTTTAAAAAAAGCCTATAAACGCTAAGTTAAGAAGCTAATACGTAACTAATTTAATTATATTATTAAACTAAAGTTCTTACTAGCCTTTTGCGACGCGTTTAATGTATTAATTACTAAAAGTAATATCTAAAAAAGCTTTTAAGACACTAGCCTAGTTCTATTTAACCTAGATAAGATAATATTAAAGCTTAATATTTAATTATATATGTTTATATTACCTATTAATATAGAGGTCACCTAGCAGTCAAAAACCCTAAAAAAACTATTATAAATTTAGGTCGTAAATAAAGCTAATTACTAATAAGTTAGATAGCTTCTTTTTATCTTTAAAGAATAAATACTAGTAATTTATTAAAGATACTCTTGTAATAACTTAAGAGATAGTACTTATACGTAATTATATTACTAAATTTAAAGTAGTTAATAAAACTGTATTTTAATAAAAGCAGCATAAAAGAAAGCATATCTAGAAAGAAAAAGTACTTAACTTTAGTACTAGCTAGAATAAATCTACTAAAGACCCTACTGCTATAAGTTCTAGTAGTAAAAAGAATTATAATAAGATAAGAGTAAATAAAGCTAAATTAACTTAAAAGTACTATAGTAACTACAGTGGGATTAAACATAATACTTAAACATATAAAATTAATAAAAATAATACTATAGAATCTAGCAGTGATGAAAATAGTACTATAACTAATAATACTATTAAGTAATAGTACTATAAATAATAGTACTTTAATAGGGTTTTAATAAAGTGTTTAACTCACCCATTTATTTAGCTCACTTATAAAATACGTTATACTAGTATAAAGTTAATACATAAACATGTAATATAAAATACTTATAAAAAAAATTTAAAAAAAATTCTTATAAAGTATTATAAATAGTTACTATAATATTACTTATAATTATATTATAAAAAAAAAAATTTTTATAATTTTTATTTATTTATTTAATTTTTTTTTATAGTTAATTTTTTATATTTTAGTTAATAATTTTTTTTATTATAATATAACTTATTTTAATTTTAATTTTACTTTTTTTTTTTATATAAAAAGCAATTTTCTTAAAATTAAAAATTTAATATATTTAATTAAATTACTTTAAACTTAAAAAAGTAGAATTAGTTACTAAGTATTATAATTAGTAATAAGCAAGAATTTATTACAGGTAATAATTATAAATAAGAGATAATAAACTAACTAAAAAAGAATTACTAGCTATTAGTAAAAAAGTATGTGTAGAAACTTAATACTAAATAAAAAATAAAGTAGATACTTTAAAAGGAAAAGTAAAAAATAGAGCTTCTAGCTAATATTATTAAAGTAATTAATAAAACTAATAGTAAAGAAAACACGTAACGTTTTATTATAATAACTATTTATAATATCTTATAAAAGCCTTCTATAAAAGCCTTCTAAAAAAGCCTTTTTTTATAAGTCTTTTATTATATTATATATTTATATATTAGCCTTACGCTAGTGTATAAGCTCTTATTTAAATACTTTATTTATAATCTATTTTATTTCTTCCTTTCTTCATACAACGTTTTAAATTATTACTTAGTATTATATATAGTAATTAATTAATATTTTTTTTTTAAGTTCTTAACCTCCTGTATGTAGTATTCTTATAATACTATATTATATTATTACTATTATTAGTAGAATATTTAACTCTTTAAATACTCCTATTCTAACTACAGAATTTATATAGTTATTTAAGGAGTAGATAATTATAATATAAAATACATTTACTACAGCACTAAAATAATAATAAGTATAATTAAAATATTAGTAAATATAACAACAAAAATCTATTAACACTTTCTAAAAAGAATTATAGGAAGTTTAAGAATAAACTATATCTACTTTTTTTTTTTACCTTATTATCTAAGTAACTACTGTTAAAGAAGTTTTAGTAAGTGTTACTAGTTTATTTAAAAATAGCTTAAGTCTTATAATTCTAATTCTATTTATAATTATAACTAGTACCTATTTTTAAGTTTTCTGAATTATAGTTAGATAAGTAAAGTTAATCTCTACGTTAAGTCCTACTACTCTATTAGTAATAATAAAATCTAATTACCTATTTAACCCTTTAATGTTTATTAGAAAGTAAAGGGATCTACCTATTTTTATTAAAAAACTTTATTATAAACTTGAAGATAATATTAATAAATATCTTATTAAACGCTTCTAGCTTTTATATGTATACTTAAGACTAAAAAAAGACCTAGTAACACTTATAAACTCTTTTATAAATTAGAATATATATATAATAGAGTAATTAATTGCTTTTCTGCTAGCTATATATAGAAACCTAAATAAGAAACTTACTACTTTAAGTAAACTTAATTCGTTCTATTAAGAGTAAAAAAGCTTTACTATTTACTTCACTAAATTTCATAAACTAGCCGCTAATACTAGATTAAACGAAATTAGTCTAATTATATAGTTAAGGAGATTATTAAATAACGAGTTTTACTAAATAATAGTAGATATTAAAATCTCTAACACGTTAAATAACTATACTAACTTAATATTCTTATATAATAATAACTTTTAGTATCTTTCTACGCCACGCTACTATAAGCTATAACCTATATTATAATAAGATTTTAATATTATAGAAATTAATATTTCTAACTACGTCTCTTTTAGATTAGCTGAATAAAAAGTCTAAAAATATAATAGCTAATACTTTAAGTGTAATAAATATAGCTATATTTTCTAAAACTATTTTATTTTTATACTAGAACTTTAATCTATAAGCCTATCCAGATTCTAATAATTAGCCTGTTTTTGTTCTTTCTCTAGATTTAAATCTTCTTATAGATAAGAATGCTCTTAAACTTTTAAAGCTAGTTTATTAAAAGCTCTATTCTAGAGTTAAGTTACTTTTTAAGATATTTTTAATATTAGATTTCTATTAACCTATAGACCTCCTACTTAATAACTAATTTTTAGAACTATTAAGTAAATATTCTGTATACTATTTAATAAAATAGCTCTTTCTATTTTATTACTACTTTAATTAATACTAGAGCTACTAATATAGATTATATTAGTAAACTTTTAGTTTATATCTAGAAACTCCGTCTTTCACCTCTCTTAAATATCTTTTATTTTATTAGTTTTAATGGTAAATATCCTAAAGGAGGTTATATCTTATACACTATTAATATAACTCTTTATTATTTAAATTATATTAAAGATATCTGTTTTTTTAAAACAGCTACTAGAAATCACGAACTAATTCTTAACTAACTATAAATAAAGAAGTATAAAGTTAACTTTAACTATGACTTATAAAAGTTATTTTTTAATATTTTCTATTACCAGGCTTACTGCCTACGCTTATTTTAATTTCTAATTTACTTAAAAAAATATACTGCCTACTTAAGGGACCTTTTAGTGAACTTTTTACTAAAAGGTTTTTATTTTAATACTATTTATATACAGCGTACTTAAAACTATTCTTTGAAGTTATTACTAACTATTTAATCTTAATATAACTACTAGTTAACTAAAATAAACTGCTAGTTATAAGAATCAGATATCTACCTAAAGACTCTTCTAATAAACTATTTTTTAGAGGACTTTTATTTAGAGTCTAAATTTATATTTAGACACGCACCTAAATTTAATACTAAATTAAATAAAAACCTTATAAGAAAGTTTTTCTTTTAAGGTCTTAAAAACTTTTTAGTAAAGGCTTTACTAAAAAGGCCTTATAAGAAATCTAAATTAAGTATAGATATTTATTTAATTAGGGTAGTCTTCTTTATATAAATAGCCTAAAAACACGAACACGAAATTTTTGCTATTTTAATAGCTAATATTAATAAAATCCTAGCTCTAAAAACTTACACGGATCTAGCTACTAAGGTTCTAGGAAATTACTATAATATTCTTAGAATATTTTTATATAAGAAGACTAATAGACTACCTGGATATTATTTATATAACTATAAGATTATCCTTAAAAAAGGAAAGTAACCTAGATTTAGACCTTTTTATAAAATATCTTAAAATAAATTAAAAGTTTTTAGAAAGTATTTTAATAATTATTTTATTAAAAGATTTATTAGAATAAGCATATCTCCTATAGCTGTACTAGTTATCTTTATAAAAAAACTTAATAAAGATTTTTAATTCTATGTAAACTACTAAGCCCTAAACGCTATTACTATTAAAAACTATTATTTTATTTTATTAATCTAAGAAACTCTATTCTGCTTTAGTAAGATAAAGTATTTTATAAAGTTAAATATTATCTTAGCCTTTAACTACTTTTATGTGGTGGAAGAAGATAAATAATTAACTACCTTCTAAACCTAATATAGTCTATTTAAATATTTTATTATATTCTTTAAACTAGCTAACGTACTAAGTATATTTTAATACTATATAAATAATATCCTTTAATTATTTCTTAATGTATTCTGTATGGCTTATTTTGATAATATTTTAATCTATAATAACTTTTTATATAAATATAAATAATATATAAAATAAATTCTAAAAGCCCTAGAGAAAGCTAGCTTCTAACTTAATATTAAAAAATATAAGTTCTATTAAAAACAAGTTACCTATCTTAGGTACGTGATTTTAATAAAAGGAATTAGTATAAATCTAAATAAGATAAAGAATATTCTTAACTAGGAATTCTCTAGAAACGTAAAGAATATAAGAGTATTTCTAGAGTTTACTAATTTCTATTAATAATTTATTAATGACTTTTTTTATATTACGTCCCTGCTTATAGCTTTAACTAAAAAGAATACTTAATTTAAATTTAATAATACTTACTAGATAGTTTTAAATTTTTAAAATATATATTTATAACTACTCTAATTTTCTAATACTTTAATTTAAAGTTACTAATTATTGTGGAAGCCGATTCCTCGGATTACGTAACTACTAGAGTATTTTTTTAGAAAAATAAACTAAGTAAACTAAGATTTATTATTTACTTCTTAAAGAGGTTAAGCTTTACTAAAAGTAACTATAAAATCTATAATAAAAAGCTATTAGCTATTATATACTATTTTAAATAATAGAAACCTAAGCTAGAAAGTGCTACTTTTTTAATTCAAATATTAAATAACTATAAAAATTTATAGTATTTTACTACTATAAAATAGCTAAGTTACTAATAGGCTTGTTGAGTTAAATACTTATCTTAATTTAACTTCATAATTATATACTAGCCTAGTAGGTAGGATAAGAAACTAGATACTCTTATTTACTATATATAAAATACTTTAGCTTAAGAAGAAGTTTATAAAGCCTAATAACAAACACTTCTCCGCTTTAAACTATTTAATAAGATACTAGAATTAAACTTAACTAAAACAGATAGATCTATTTAATAGATTATTAATAATAAGTTTATTTAGGAAATTCTGTTACTAAAATGGGATAAAATCTAACACTCTAAGAAGCTTTCTCTAAGTAAGTATAAAAACTAAAAAGGTTAATTATACTACTACAGCCGATTAATAATACTAAATAATAATAAACTTAAAATTAAGATTTTTTAGATTGTATATAATTCCCCTGTTAGCGGCCACCCTAGTTATAAGAAGACTTTTAAAATTCTATAATATAAATACTACTAGCTTTAGATATTTAAGATAATATGCTAATACATTTCTTACTATTATACTTATTAAAGATTTAAAATCTTTTATAAGAAGTATTATAGCCTCTTAAAGCCCCTATCTGTTTTTAAGAGAAGATAGAAGAATATTTCCGTAGATTTTATTACTAATTTTCTAGAATTAAAAGGTTATATTAATATTATAGTTATAGTAAACCGCCTTATAAAATACTAATATCTAATTTTTTATATTAATATAACTACTGTAGATATAGTCTGTTTTTTCTATTAGTATATATAAATAGACTATAGCCTCCTAGAAATAATTATATTAGACTAAGGAATATAATTTATTTCTACTTTTTATAATAAACTCTATAAATAACTATAAATTAAACTCTAACTATTTTCTGTATACTACTTAGAAATTAATAGCTAAATAGAAAGAGCTAATAGCATAATAAAATAAGTTCTATATATAACGTATTCCACAAGTGAGCGGCCCACCCAAGCGAGTGGCCCACCTCACAAATAAAACGCGACCTACCAACTTTCAAGCGCGATGCAACAACGAAGCAACTCTCAATCAATTCATAACGAAGGTAGGCTATTCTTAGCTATCTTAGTAATTGAGAAAAGCCAATTACAAAGCGTGCGACACGCTGCAGCGGTATATGATATCCCCCGAACGACGCTTCAACGGCGACGCACTGGAACCACCTTATGACGCGATTGCGAACCCAATTCAAAGAAGCTCACTAAGCTAGAAGAATCGGTTATTGTTCAACATGTACTCGACCTAGATTTACGAGGATTTCCCCCTAGGCTTGGTGCTGTAAGAGATATGGCTAATCATCTACTTACTGCGCGCTCTGCTAGCCTAGTTGGCAAGAACTGGCTAGAGAACTTTGTACAGCGAACTCCAGAGGTCAAAACAGTCTACAATCGAAGGTACGACTACCAGAGAGCTCTATGCGAGGATCCTGAGATTATCAAGCCTTGGTTCGACCGCGTACAGCGTATGATTGAGAAGTACGGTATTGCTGAAGAAGACATCTACAACTTTAACGAGACTGGCTTCCAGATGGGTGTTATTTCAGGCGGCAAGGTTGTTACAGGCTCTGACAGACGTAATCGACGTAAAGCAGTGCAGCCAGGTAATCGCGAGTGGGTTACGGTAATCTAGGGTATCAACGCGAAAGGATGGGCAATCCCACCATTCATCATCTTTACAGGAACGTACCACCTTTCTGCATGGTACGAGGGCAACGATATACCACCAGATTGGGTTATTTCATTGAGCGACAACGGCTGGACAAACAACGAGCTTGGTATTAAGTGGCTACAGCACTTTGACAAGCATACAAAGGGTCGTACAGTAGGCGTCCATCGTCTGCTAATAATCGATAGCCATGAAAGCCATGATTCGCTTGAATTTCAGCAGCTTTGTAAAGAGAAGAGCATTATTACGCTTTGCATGCCATCTCATTCGTCGCATCTACTTCAGCCACTTGATGTGGGCTGTTTTTCACCTTTGAAAGATGCATATGGGCGCCAAGTTGAGGATCTTATCCGTAACTACATCTACCACGTCACGAAGCTTGAGTTTCTACCAGCGTTTAAAGCAGCCTATCAAGCCACATTTACAGAAAGCAACATCCGTGCAGGCTTTCAAGGTGCTGGCTTAATCCCATTCGACCCAGACGCTGTACTCTCAAAGCTTGATGTTCAGCTTCGGACGCCATCCCCCCCTGTAGCAGAGGACACCATTTGGGAGTCAAAAACACCTAAAACGGCTGCTGAATTGGGGTCTCAAAATGCTCTAATTCGTAACCAGATTCAGCAGCATCAAAATAGCTCACCTACACACATTTTTGAGTCAATTCATCGGCTTACAAAGGGTGCTGAGCTGATGATGCATGAAGCCGTATTACTGCGCTCAGAGGTTACCAAGCTTCAAAAGGCAAATGAGGCTGCAACACAACGCAAAAAGCGCCAAAAAAAGCGAATTCAGAAGCGAGGAACGTTAACAAAGGCAGAGGGCTCAGAGATAATTGCTCAAGCAAACGTTGATGCGCAAATTGGGGTTGAAACGTGCCAGAGTAGCGGGCGTGTGATGGCTGACGCGCCAAAGCAAAGGCGCTGTAAACGCTGCTGCGAACCTGGGCACAACTCAAGGACTTGCAAAAAGGCTGAGAAATAGACTAGCTATCTACTACCCAAATATTATAGCAATAGCTGCTGGTGTTGCGGTGTTATGAGTGTGCAAAAGAGTTGAAACTTGATGAGGTGGGCCGCTCGCTTGGGTGGGCCACTCGCTTGTGGAATACGTTAACGTATTTTACAGGCGAGCTGAATAAACGGGTGAGCTGAACACTTTACTAAGACCCTAACACTACTCTAATCCACAGTACTATTATGCCACCCACCAACCTAAAATCGATTTCTCAAGAAGCTAGAATACAGCTTGCTATTTAGGCTCTCAATCTAGGCTAAATCTACGGCCTCCGAAATGCTGCACGCATCTATAATGTACCCCTCACAAGCCTAAAGATGCGACGCGACGGAATCACCTCACGACGCAATACCACGCCCAATTCAATGAAGCTTACGGTTTCTGAAGAGAAGGCGATAAAGAAGTACATTCTTGAGCTAGATTTAAGAGAATTTGCCCCTCCGCTTAATGCTGTTTGAGAGATGGCCAATAAACTCCTGGCTAAGCAAGAGATGAGTCTAGTAGGCATGAATTGGCCACACACCTTCATCAAGTGTACGCTAGGGATTCAAATGAAGTACAGTTAGAAGCTTGATTATCAGCGTTATAAACAGAAAGAACTAGCGATTATACAAGGCTGGTTCGACCTTGTATGTAACGTGAAGACTAAGTATAGTATACAGAACAAAGACACTTATAACTTTAATAAATCCAGCTTCCAGATGGGCATAATAACTTAGTAGAAGGTTGTTATAGACTCTGAGAGACGGCATTAACCAAAGGCCTTTTAGCTAGGTAATTATAAGTAGGTTATAACAATCCTGGCTATTAGCGCACTAGGGTACGTGATTCTACTCTTTATTATCTATAAGGGTAAGAATTACCTCTCTGTCTGGTACCAGGAACTTAGTATACCACGTTAATAGCAATTTAGTGTTTCTGATAATGGCTGGACAACTAATAAGCTTAGTCTTATATAGTTAAAGTACTTTAATAAGTATACAAAGAAGTATAGTATTAGTATATACTGTTTATTAATTATTAACGGCCATAAGAGCTATAACTCTCTCGCATTTACAGAATACTATAAGGAAAATAAGATTATTATTCTATATATACCGGCACACTCATCACACATCCTATAGCCACTAGATGTGGGTTGTTTTTGGCCTTTAAAAAGGGCCTATAGACGCTAAGTTAAGAAGCTAATACATAACTAATTTAACTATATTACTAAACTAAAGTTCTTACCAGCCTTCCGCGACGCGTTTAATGTATTAATTACTAAAAGTAATATCTAAGAAAGCTTTTAAGGCGCTAGCCTAGTTTTATTTAACTTAAATAAAATAATATTAAAACTTGATATTTAATTACGCATGTTTATACTACCTATTAATATAGAGGTCACCTGGCAGTTAAAAACCCTAAAGAACTATTATAAATTTAGGTCGCAAATGAAGCTAATTACTGATAAGTTAGGTAGCTTTTTTTTATTTTTAAAGAATAGATATTAACAGCTTGCTAAAAGCACTCTTATAATAGCTTAAGAGATAGTACTTATATATAATTATATTACTAAGCTTAAAGTAGCTAATAAGGCTGTATTTTAATAGAAATAGCGTAAAAGAAAGTATATCTAGAAAGGAAAAGTACTTAGCTTTAGTACTAACTAAAATAAATCTACTAAAGATCCTACTACTACGAGTTCTAGTAGTAAAAAAGATTATAGTAAGATAAGAATAAATAAGGCTAAATTAACTTAAAGGTGTTATAGTAACTATAATAGAATTAAGCATAACACTTAAATATACAAAATTAATAAAAATAGTACTATAACTAATAATACTATTAAGTAATAGTATTATAAATAATAGTACTTTAATAGGGTTTTAGTAAAGTGTTTAGCTCACTTATTTATTCAGCTCATCTATAAAATACGTTATATATAAACTATTAATAAAATAACTAGGTAAACTAGCTCTCCTTAGCACAGTTTAAAGCTAATAATATTATATTTAAATTTATAAAGGTTTTATTATTAATAGCTAATATAAGTTAACACTTCTGAATAGGTTTTGAATTTTTTATAAGAACTTAAAGACAGCCTTACTAGGTATTATAAGCCTTAGAAATTAACTATATAGTAGAGAAAATAGCTAATATTTAATAGCTAGTTTAAAAAGAGATAATCTAGACCTAGGCTCTTTAAAAAGAATATATAAATTAAAAATAATTATTTATATCTAACTACTAGATAGGAAATATAGTCTGGCTTAATATATAAAATATTAAAACTAAATAACTATTTAAAAAGCTGGACTTAAAGGCTTTAGGGAAATACCATATCTTTTATATAATTTCTTTATATGTATATTAACTTAAACTCTCTGAATTTCTAATTATATACCTAGTTTTTTATATATCTTTACTTTAACTAGCTGTGTTTAAATTTGAATATCTTTTAGATTAATAAAACCTACTACTAAAATCTATTAAAATTAATAGTAATATTAAATACTATATTAAGTGAATTAAGAAACTGCGTTTTAATTACAGACAGAAGTACTATAAATATTTTATTAAATAGACTAAGTATAATAACTTAATATAGTAATTTATAAATAATCTTTAAAATATAACTATTATAGAAGAATTTTATCTCTAGAATTTAAACTAATTTACTATTTAAGATTTAATATAAACACCTATTATAAAAGCTCGGATTTAAAAGGGGGGTACTATTATAATAACTATCTATAATACTTTATAAAAATCTTTTAAGAAAGCCTTTTTTATAAGCTTTTTTATTATATTATATATTTATATATTAGCCTTACGCTAGTGCATGAGCTCTTGTCTAAATACTTTATTTATAACATATATTATTTCTTCCTTTCTTCACATAACGTCTTAAATTATTACTTGGTATTATATATAGTAATTAATTAATACTTTTTTTTAAGTTCTTAATTTTTTATATGTAGCACTCTCGTAATATGTCTTACATATATAGTTATATAATAAATAAATATAATAAATAGTAATAAGGACTTAGTATACTTATTAAGGCTTATTACCTAATAAATTATAAATAAAAAATTTACTATATAAAGAGTATTCTCTTTAGCTTTTAGATAGTTTCTTTTTTTATATTTATCTTCTTATTTTAGAGCAACTCTCTGGAATTCGTTATGTAATAAATTAGTTAGACTATTACCTTATCATATTTTTATATTATTAAAATAATTATGTAAGTAAGTTATTATATGATTTTATATTACTACTAAAGCTTTAATATAAATTATATACATACTTACTATATTAAAGAAACCTATATATTGTCTTTATAGTGTAGTAATAAAGGCTATATATATTTACTATATATAATAATCTTAAATACATAAAAGCTATAAAAGAGTTTCTAACTAAAACTTATAATTAAACTATAATACTATAAGTACCTATAGGTTATGTAAATAGTATATAATAATAATAGGCTTAAGTAGTTTAGTCTTAATACTAGTATTATTTATAGCTTAGATTATATAATATTAACAGGCACAGATTATAAAGCTATAATAAATAGTTATAAAATTAAAAAACTAGGTTAATATAAGAGTTTATATATTTAGTATTAAAATATAATTACTAAAAAAGTTTAATGGAACACATAAACACTTTAAAAGTTTTTTAATAAAAATAGAAATATATACCTGCTTTAATAAAAACACTTTTTCTAAAGATTAGAATAGGATTCTTATAGCTAGTATAAATATAAAAAATAGAGCTATAGATTAATTCAAGCTTTTAACTAGAAATTATATAAATAAGAAAACTAAAGAAACTAATATAATCAATAAGACAAAAACAGTTTTCTAGAGTTATAATAATTTTAAAATCTAAATAACTATAGTCTTTAAAGAAATTAATAAAGAACATACTACAGAATACAAGATACAAAATCTTAAGTAAATAAAGTTAGTTTTAGTATATACTATAGAATTTTGCTAATTATAGTTATAAATTAATTAAAATAATGTGCTATTAATAGCAGCTTATTACACTAAACTTAAGAACTATATTAAAAATAAACTAACTAAAAGAGATTAACTAGATAACCTTTATGCTTTTATAGAATCTATTATATATATTAATAATTAGTAGTATAAGTACGAATTAGAACGTAAGAAAAGTTAAATAATAATTATAAAAAAAAAGAAAACATTAATATAATAGAGTTAGATATATAATAAAATAGATATTAATAAAGTCTAGATAAAAAAACCTAAATTATAAAAAGAACTAAAAAAAGTAGCTTATAACTTAAGAATATAGAAAGTAGCTTAATAAGAAAGTATGTCTAAAATATAATAATATTAGACACTTTATAAAAAGTACTTAAATAAGAAATTAAGAATTATAATAGTAAAAATAAAACCTAAGCTTACAGAATAGATCTTATAGTAAGTAAAAACTTTATTTATTAAAGTTATTAGTAAAAGACTTAATAATAATTAGTATTAGATCTATAGATCTAATAGGTACTATAAAAGAAATTATAAGAAAAATTATTAGAAAACAAAACACGAACTTATAAGTAGTTAGTAATAATTAAAGAAGGTATTATAAAAAGTAGTTAAAAAATAGTATTAAGTAGTAAGCCTAAAATCTTAGTCCTTTATATTATAAGAAATTAATAAAAAATAATAATTATTCTAGAAAATCTAACTTTTAACGTATGAAGCTTTTAGAATTATAATAATAACTATCTAGTAATAGCTAAATAGAGATGCATGTTGAATTTATAGATTAAATTAATATTTAAGTATAAACTATAAAACCAAGCATTAGAACGTAATACTAGGAGAAGGGTTTTATAACTTAAAAAAAATAGTTAAAATAAGTAGTATTTCTATAGCATAATAGCCTTATAGAAAGAGTAGTATCTTAGTTTCTTATAAAAGTCTAAGAAGGGAAACTATATATTCCTAGAAAATAAAAAAAGAAACTAACCTAGAAACAAGAAACTAAGCTAGAGAGTAAGAATAATAAATATAATAAAATAAAAATACCTTTATCTACTATATAAATTAAAGATACTAATATCTTTTAATAATTAAAGAATTAGGAATGTTAGATTTGTAAGTTAGTTAACCACATAAAAAAAGCATATATATAAGTAATATATTTAATCTAGATAAGGAAACCAAAAGAATAGAAAGTATATAAAAAAGTAGTAAAAAATAGAAACCTAATATATAAGTTCTAGAGACTCTAAATACTATAATTAATATAGAAAATAAAAATAGTTAGTAAAACTACCTACACAAATAACAACATTAAAAGAAATATACGTTAGAATACAAATACTATAGAGAAATAAGAAAAAAAATTAGTTAATACTAGAACAATATATAATACTATAAACTCTCTTATAAGAAATATTTCTTAAAATAGAAATGCCTAATACATAAAGACAAAGTAAAAAAAAAGTATTATAAACTTTTATATTTAATATATTATTATCACTATTATTTTATACATGTTAACTAAAAGCACTTTAACTTAAATAATAAAAGTTAAAAGTATAGTATGTGTAATTCTATATTAAAAAACTAGATAGCTATTAATAAAAAGCTTAAGCTAGTAATATAGCTATTAAAGCTCTTAAAATATAATAAGTATAATAAGAATCATGTCTTTATTTTAGTATAAAAGTAAATAGAAAATTTCTAAAAGTACTAGTAAATAGTAAAGTAAACAGAACATTTATTTTAAATTAATAAATAAAATAAAATAATATATTATACTAGAAAAAGGCGCATCTAGTAAAAGTAAGGTAAATAAATAATAATATAGTAATCTTTAAAAAGAGTTTAATTAATCTAGAAATTATAGTAACAGAATTAGAAGCAACAGGCTACAAAGATATCTACTATATTAATATTCTAAATATAAAAGAACTAGATATAATTTTAAAATAGAATTAACTCTTATTACATAATCTAATAATAAATTAGTAATAAAAAACTATTTAATAATATAATCTAGTAAGAAAAGTAGTATAAATATGGAAACTAGACGTAATAAAAAAACACTCTAAGATAGAAAGAATCTTATATAAGACTATATAAAGATTATAATAATAATAACTATAGAATATTAGAGTAGTATGGATTTGGAAATAAGCCTTAAATACTACTAAAGCCTAAATACCTTAGGAATACAAGGAATTTGCATATCTATTTAGGAAGAAAGAGAAGAATATACTTCTAAAGTATTAACCTTAAGACTATAAAATACTAGTTAAGAATAAGAAAGAACTTAAACTAAAACTAATATATTCTCTATTAAGAGTACAGCAGAAAGAATTAAAACAGTATATTAAAAAAAACCTTAAGAAGGGATATATATAATTAAGTAAAAGCCTAATAACTTTACTAATATTATTTATACTTAAAAAGAATAGAAAACTATAATTGTGTATAGATTTTAAATAACTAAATTAAGCTATAATAAAAAACTAATACCTATTTTTATTAATTTAAAAGCTAATAAATAAACTCTAGAGAGCTTAATAGTTTAGTTTATTTAATATTTATAAGAAATACTATAGGATTTAAATTAACAAGAAATTTAAATAGTTAACAGCATTTAAAATAAAATATGGACTTTTTAAGTATTATGTTATACTATTTAAATTAATAAACACGCTAGTAACTTTCTAAGCAGTTATTAATTATATACTTTACAAATACTTAAATATATTTATAATAGTGTATTTAAATAATATGCTAGTATATATAAGTAGAACACTTAAAAAGTATAAAGTATACATAAAAAAGGTTTTAAGAAAGCTTTAAGAATATAACCTTTTTATTTAGCTAGAAAAATATAAATTCCACGTTATAGAAATAGAGTTCTTAAGATTTATTAATTTAAGAAAAGAAATCTTAGTAGATCTAAAGAAATTAATAGAAATATAAAATTAGCTAATACTAACAATAGTAAAAGAAATATAGTCTTTTTTAAAATTTATAAATTTCTATAAAAAGTTTATAAAAGAGTATTTAAAAATCACGACACCTTTAACAGAGTTAATTAAAAAAAAATAATAGATTTAATTAAAGATAAGAATAGTAGTATTTAAAAAGTTTAAAAATAAGTTTACTTAGACACTAATATTAAAGATATTTAATCTAAAATTATTTATTATACTAGAAATAGATGCATCTAATTACGTAATAGAAATAGTCTATAGTTAATAATATAATAATAAATATCTTTATTTTATAGACTATTTATTAAAAAAACTTACAAGAGCTAAGTTAAACTATAATGTTTATAATAAAAAGCTATTAATAGTAATAGTAGTATTTAAGAAATAATAAATTTACCTTAAAAAAGCTAAGTATTAAGTAGAAGTTTTTTTTAAACTATAAGAACTTAATAAGCTTTACTATTATAAAGAAGCTAAACTAAAGATAAATATACTAGTTAAAAATATTAGCTATTTATAATTTTAAAATATTTTACTAAAAAGAATTAGAAAACAGAGTAACAGACGTACTTAGTTAATAACTAAACTATATAAAATAACATAAACTAATATTTAGCATAATATTATTAATAGGATTAGATAAATCTATAAGTTATAATTAACTAAAATTATAATAGTTACTAGAGTTAAGGATTACTAGACAATAAGAATTTAGAATTTTAAGTAATAAAACTTTTAGGACCTAGAATTAAAACTTATATATATAAATAAACTCATCTATGTGCTAAAAGAGCTATATAAGAAATTAATTAAAAAGAATTATAAAGCTATTATATATAGATATTAAGAAGTAGAAAAAACTATAAAGCAAGTCTCCAGAAATTTCTATATTAAAGAATTAAAATAAAAAGTAAAGAAAGTAATTAAAGTATACCTAAAATATAAAAAGAATAAACTAGTATAATATAAGCTTTATAAACTTTTATAACTATTAAAAGCACTAAAATAACTATAGTAGTTAATTTTAATAGACTTTATTATAAAATTACTATTATCTACAAAACTAGAAATAAATAGAAAATATAATATAATACTTATTATTATAAATAGACTAACTAAGTATACATATTTTAATTCTACAGTTACAGATTTATTAGTTGAAAAACTAGTATATAATATTTTAAGAATAGTAATCTTAAGACATAAATTACCTAAAAAGTTTATTACTAATTAAAATAAATTATTTACTTCTTATTTCTAGAAAACTTTATTAGCTAGATTAGAGTTAAAAAATAAGCTCTTAATAAGCTTTTATTCTTAAATAAATAAGTAAATAAAGTATACAAATCAGATTCTAAAATAATATTTAAGAATATATATTAATTACTTTTAAGAGAATTAGGTTAAGTTATTACCTTTAGTATAGTTTATTTATAATAGTATAAAATTATTTATAACTAATATATTACTATTTTATACTAATTACAGGTATAAGCTATTAACTTATAGAAAATTACGTAAATTAAAAAGCGAATTTTATTAAGCTTAAAATAAAGCCAGATAGTTACAGAACTTATATAATAATTTTAGTAGAATTATTATTTTAAAGAACTTATAAACTATAGAGAGTGCTAATAAGTTAAAAGCTAGAAAACTAATTTTTAAAAAAAAGACAAAATTTTCCTGCTACGTAAAAATTTAAAAACTAAATAATTAAATAAGAAACTAGATTACGTTTAGATTAGACTATTTAAAATTAATAGAGTTATTATATTAGTTAACTATAAACTAAAACTACTATAGAATATAAGAATTTATTTAATAGTTTATATATTACTACTTAAATTAATACTACTAGACGTATTAATAGTAATAGACATAAACATAAAGCTATACTAGCTAGAGTATAAAGTTAAAGAAATCTAAGAGCTATAATAATTTAAATATTAGTAGAAATATCTAGTTAAATAAAAGAATTATAGACTAAAAAAAATTATACCTAGAAACCTATTAAAAACTTAAAGTAATATTTTAGAATAATTAACTAGTTTTATTTAAAGAATTTAGTAATACTAAATTTTAAAAAAAAGCCTATACAGCTTTCCAGTTAAAGAAGATATTTAGAAAAGAATTAGTAAAACCAGAAGACAGAAATATTACAAGTTATAATAGTTTAAAAATCTTTTATTTTTCTTTTTTTTCTAGATTTTATATCTTCTTAATTAAAGTAAGCTTGTAAGTAAATAGCTTATATTTATAACTATTAACTAAAGTAAACTACTTCTAAAGCTATTATTTACGGGCTTTAGCTTTAAAAATAGTGTTTTTAGCTATTTCTAGCTAATTATAGAGACGCTAATATTTAGTAAAAAACTTATTAAATTTCTACTAAGAAACTACTAGATTATACTTATAATTTTAGAAAATATATTTAAAGCAATAGCTAAATAAGAGATTTATAAAATAATAAAAATTCTTTTTTTTATGTAAACCACACGGAGTTAGCATAAAATAGTTATAATTCTAAATTAATTTTATAAAATAATAATTATAAACAGTTAACAACTCAACCTTAAGCATTATTAAAAATAAAAGAAAAAAGAAGTTCTAGAAGTGTATATAATATTACTAAAAGAACTAGCTTTTCTTATACTTAAAGTCTAGAGTAAAAAGAACTTTTAAGTTAAAAATCTAAAAAAAAGTAAGTATTATAGTTAGTAATAAGTAAGAGTTTATTATAAGTAATAATTATAAATAAAAAGTAGTAAACTAACTAAAAAAGAATTACTAGCTATTAGTAAAAAAGTATGTGTAGAAACTTAATATTAAATAAAAAATAGAGCAGCACTCTAAAAGACTAAAAAAAAAATAAGGCTTTTAGCTAATATTATTAAAGTAATTAATAAAACTAATAGTAAAAAAAACACGTAACATTTTACATATATAGTTATATAATAAATAAATATAATAAGTAGTAATAAGAACTTAGTATACTTATTAGAGCTTATTATTTAGTAAATTATAAATAAAGAATTTACTATATAAAGAGCATCTCTTTTAGCTTTTAAATAGTTTCTTTTTTTATACTTATCTTCTTATTTTAGAGTAACTTTCTAGGATTTGTTATATAATAAATTAGTTAGACTATTACCTTATTATATCTTTATATTATTAAAATAATTATGTAAGTAAGTTACTATATAACTTTATATTACTACTAAAGCTTTAATATAGATTATATACATACTTACTACATTAAAGAAACTTATATATTATTTTTATAGTATAGTAATAAAAGCTATGTATATTTACTATATATAATAACCTTAGATACGTAGAAGCTATAGAAGAGTTTTTAATTAGAACTTATAATTAAACTATAACACTAAGTTAAAAAAAAGTATATAACTTATTATAATAAAAAGCTATATAATATTAAAAATTTACTTTAATATACTAGTATTAAAATTAATAAAAAAATGTATTAATTAAAATTATTTTATATAGTAATTAATATATTATTAATTTTAGCTATAAGTAATAAATTAAAGTAAGTTTTTTTAAAAGTATCTTATATAATTTTATAAAAAAGAACTTTACTAAAACCTAAAAATTTTTAAATTTTAAGTAGTATTACAAAGGGTGTGGCTCGTTGCATAACGTTTTTATAAGCGCACGGGCCCTTAGACTTCCCCTCCTTAATAAGCGAGGTTTTGACTAATAAGAGAGCCTCGCTTACGGCTCTTGGCACTCTATTAAATAAAGTTGATCTTAAGTGTCTGTAACCTTCCTAATAACATGTCAACACAACGCTCCCAGGACAGGGCTGTAGGCGCTGCAGATGTCTCCTAACAGGAGCAGGTCTCTATAATTACCCTCAGGAAAATTAGCGGACGAAAATTCGGCGAAATAGCAGATGATCTAGGCATCCCTGAGTCGACTGCAAGCACTGTTTACTATCGAGCTCGAAACTGAGCTGGTGACGACGATATTCACGCGATGCTAGCCTTAATACCTCCTTAATCTAATCATCCTGGTAAGAAACCAAAGGTGGAGGACAGTAGCGAGCTATCCAGTCGAATGCGCAAGGCGATAATTAATAAAGGAGACTAGAAAATAGTGGCTGCAGTTCGCCCAGTTCTCTAAGAAGTTGGCATCAACAAACTTAGCCGGAGGCAGGTTGAAAACGTCGCAAAGGAGCACCGAGATCCTGAACACGACTATGCAATTGTTCGAAAAGTACGGCCTAAAAAGAGCAAGCTAGATGAGGAGGATAAGAAGCAGCGAGTTGACTACTCACAGTGGTTAATAGATAAGTACAACCTGCATTTCCCTAAGCTTATATTTGTCTGTTATAATAAGACTTTAAAGCCTTTTGGAGGCACTAATAACTGTGGAGGCAAGCAGAAGATCTCCGCACCTTAAGGTTGTAACGTTAATTTAAACAACTTTACTGTACATGTTAATTCTCCTTGGTTCTCCCTTATAATTTACGCTGCTGTATCCTTCTATGTTATCTGCTTATACAAGAGGCCCTGCGTTACCTGAGTAGCTGCCTCTAAGGTTAAAAAAGATCGCTTGAAAACTAGAGTTATAGCCGCTAATGAAGAAGATTAATTATATTGTGAGTGGCAGTAGAAACAGGCCCTTATTCCTAGCACGCCTGAGTACAAACAATTGGAGGAGATCAACAACAAAATTGAAGCTGAGAACGCCGAATATCGTCGTCAACACCTAGGCTACGGCAGGAAGGGCCTACATAATAGGAAATCACCAAAACAGGTCTTCAAGCACGAGATTTTTATGTACACTGAAGGTAAAGGTATGAACGCGATCTGGTACGCTGAAAATATATTGAAGAAACACGTATTTCCGTACTACGAGGTGATCAGGGAGGAGAATCAAGGATTATAAATCTACCTTACGGAGGATAACGTTTATCTCTACTAGGCTGCTCGCCGTTACCTCCGCTATATAATTTATGAGAAGGAAATTGAGTTTGCTTCTTACCCACTTTAGTTACCAGATTTACACCCAATTGAGCGCTGTTTTAGCAGGTTAGAAGGTTTTATCAATAGTTACACTATAACATCTTCTTCACAAATGGCAAAGAAAAAGGCAGAGAGATGGGTGGAGTCAGTTTGGCAGAAAGATCCTACAATGGAGTCGTATATGGCCAAATATCTCCACCCTGACTACTTTGTACGCGTGGCAAAGCTCTGCATTGAACATCAGGGCAATAACAACTTCCGTGCATAGGATGAGCGAAAAAATCCTGATTATTTTGGCCTATTTTCGATGATTTTGGTTGTTTTGTTGTGACAGCAAATTTTGATGAGGTTGCCAAGAACGAGCTCGTATAACTCGTAAAAACGTTATGCAACGAGTCGCACCCTTTGTATAAATAATAAGTTTAAAAAAAAATTTAAAGTATAATAATTAATACTAAGTTTTATTAATTAGCTTACTAATATTAGTTGGCGAATTCCATTTAATTTCAATTATCAATTAATGACTAATTAATAAATTAACAACTAGCTTGTTTACTGCTCACGTGATCCGTAGAACCTTCGTTGTACGATTAGTACTACTGAGTGTCGGAAACGCTGGTCGTACTCTCGTCATTGCCTATTTGATTATTATGTACATAACCGGTCATTACCTCCAGTAGTAAATAATTCAATTGATGTTCAAGACAATATTTATGAGCACTTCGAGCTGCCAAGACATGACCTCCTCCATCAACGTGACTGCGCATGCCACTTTCCAGGTTCGTGGCGCTGGATCATATTATACGACATCTCACAATTAAAAGCCTTAGAGCTGGATCTCTGGGTTTCAAGCCACGGCACTAGCGGCTCTGGCTGTGGATCCTGTGTTAACGCTATATTGCGCTTGCCATAGGGCAGGAACTCAGTACGAAAACGCGGTGCGCCGACGAAAACAAACTCGCGGGTCTGGTCAGCCTCGACATTGTCATGTTAATTGCTCCGTCCCTTCTACATGGAGCACTCGGTCTCTATCTGGAGCTTCCTAGGCTGGCCTAAGAAATTTGCTCCAGCTTGATGCGTCTTGGCGAGCATGGTGACCTGACTCCCACTGGGCATGTTACAGCACCAGTACAGCGGCTCCTTCTCTCAGGCAAGCTTGTAGGCTCTGCACCCCCGCGCTGACGTGGCCGAGGGCGGGGATGTTTCTGGATCTCCGTTAAAGCTAGTATCGAGCGCACCGATCCGTTGGAAGGTGCGTAATCGGCTGTACAGGCCGTTATTCGTAGTGATCACCTTTGCAGCTCCTAGTGGGTGGAAGATCCAAGCCGGTAGTTGGGTGGTACGAATATCACGAGTTGGGATAACTGCAATACTCATTCGCAGCGGATAGTTGGTTATAGTGAGGACGCGATTCTGAATTAAGATGCTCAGCGCCGACATGCAGGAACACGAAACTTTCGACCCTGTAGAACGGCTTAGGGCATTGGAGTTGTGTTGTGTAAGCAGTACTTGGAGGGATTAATCTAAGGAAGAACTGCTCAACTTGGACAAGATCCACAGTGGAAATTTACTATCCTGCTTAAGTGGGGAAGTATAGATTTTCAACACAAGGGTGTTATCATTGACATGGAGCTGAGGGGAAATGCGCTTTATTGGCTCGGAGTGGGTTGCTCCCTGGCAATTTCGTGTAGCCTACGGCACCATTTGATCTATGCTGCTTGACAGTTAGATGTCAGTAGGTGACAGGCCACTGTTTCTGCGCACAGGGTTTAGGACTGGCCAGCAGCAGTACACACATAGTGATAAAGTGGCCAGATGACCTTGCGGTTTGCTTTGAATAGTCACGATGGTTGTGTTTCTTTTAGCAGCTCTTGGGGCGTGACGTAAAGTTAAGAGGTAGCGGTGGTCTCTTGTGATGAAGAGTTTTCCTGCTCTATGTCCGGCTGCCAGTACCGCTCTCTAGTCCAGGCTCAGGGAGGTGTTTATTGAGACTCAAGCGAATGGGATTCATCCATAACCGAGATACAGAGTATACTGCGCCATCGCCTAATGCAGCCGTAACACCTACATTAGGTGGTCTTGGTTAAGTAGTCTCACAGGGCTGGTCGCCCTATTGGAATCATCCCCAGTCGCACCACTATAGCCTGAATGATCGATGGCTGCAAGCCTCAAACTTGGCATCGTGACCAGCAGGATTCTTACCTCATTCAACATACTACTATCGTATAAACTCAATATAACCGGCCATGCTAGTCCTAATCCAGAACCCTTCTTGCCGTGCAGCTAATTTTAGCACATTTTATATCCCATTAACACAACATTTATATTGCATAGAAATATAAGTCTAAACCTTAGAAAGGTGTATATGTCACAGGTGCGCCGATCGAGAACCCACTTAATCAGGTAAAACGAATAGTGCACGTGATCTCACGTGATCTTATCAGGTGACAGCCTTTACTATCCAACTTCGCTGCATAGTAGATAGCATTAATTATCCATCTGCACACTTAGCTTCGCCCATAAATTTGCGATAACAAGCCGTTGTTAAGCCACACTACCATAAGAGTCCATACAACATTTCTTAGGGGTGAAGAGATGTTCTAGATTAGGCCTAGCATCGCCGGTTATATCGAGATTATACGGCATGTGTCCAGGTGACTTGATTCGGACGACAAAGGCACGGCCCGGACCTGGCTTTGCTTGGGCAGCTTGCATAGCAAGCTGCATCCCCTAGCGGCGTCAACGAACCTATGGCTGTCACCAAGCTGTTCGACAAGAACCACCTTTACGTGCCCATCCATTCGCACCTGGTCCCTGGGAACCGTTACATCGGCATTCTTGATGTCCTTGCTCCCAGAAATCCAATAATGGTTAGGATTGTGTCCTCCCGTCTGTTGGTCCAATATTGCACATCACATACTTTTCAGCTCAACATAGTATGGTGCCTCATTTTGGCCCCCCATCCAGGATGCATACCAGGCTTGACTTCAGGGTGGACTTGCGAGCTACGTCATTGATTCTACTCTTGAGAATGGCTCCGATAAGAGACATATTACGTCCTCCCACATATTCTAATTCCATCCCGTGGTTCCTAATCCCCTCCTGACGATCTTTATATCCTACTTTGTACATAAATAGCCCCGTTGTAGCCCTCAATTAATGTACCAATTGGTCGTTTCAATTCAAATAAATCGTTTTGCATCAGCTGCTTGATTAGACGAAGCAGCCCAAGCACATTGCCGAGCTCAGTGGCATTCTATCGCTCTCCTTTGGTAAGCTTCACACGCCTGAAAGGCCCGGTAAAAACAGTTGATTGATGTTTGATTCAAGTGCAAGATGTTCTCTACTAGAGAAATAATAGTCTCGGCCATACTCCTTACTGGACTGGCTTATGCAGACACCTGCTCCTCTCTCGAGGATATCTCCATCGACGTCTCCCGCCCTCTAGAACTATCGTATATCACTGAGCAGAACGAGTACTGGTCCACCTCCTGCAGCGCCCTCAAGCCTTCCTGCATCATCTTCCCCAAGACGGCCGCTGAGGTGGCCACTATCGTCGAAGCCCTCAACAATAACACAGAAAACTTTGCAATCAAGTCGGGCGGACACAACCCCAACAACTACTTTGCGAGCGTCGAAGGTGGGCCCCTTATCTCAACTCAGAAGCTTGACCAGGTCTTGTTGGACCAGGAGACAGGCATAGTAAGAGTCGGTCCAGGCAATCGATTAGACGGCCTCGCCGCCAAATTGGATGGAACTGGCTGGACTTTCGTCGGCGGCCGAATTGGCAACACCGGCGTGGGCGGTTTGGTGCTTGGTGGCGGCCTCTCCTATATGTCCGCCCAGTACGGCTGGTCCGCTTCGTCCGTTTTGGAATATGAAGTCGTCCTTGCCAACGGCACCATTGTCACTGTATCCGCCACCAAGAGCCCAGACTTGTTCAAGGCTCTCAAAGGGGGGGGCAACAACTTCGGCATTGTGACTTCGTACCTGCTCCAGGCTTACCGTCAAGGCGATATTTACGGCGGCAACCTGGCTTTCCTTCGCTCTGAAGAAACGGATGCTAAGCTGCTGAAGGCTGTGAGAGATTTCACCGAGTACAACGAGGACCATAAGGCAGCGGTTATCGTCACTGCGGAACGCGCTGCTATTAATTTGGTTGATTCTTGGATAGTTTTTCTCTTTTACGACGGTGTTGATGTCCCAGAGGAAACCTTTAAAAACTTCACGGACATCGGGCCTACACTCAATACATGCAAGGTTCGCTCATATGCCGACCTCATGGCCTCCAGCAACTGGGTTATCGTGGAGGGCTCCATCGTAACCATTGGGACAGAGACAATTCCTTTGCCCTCAGTTGACAACGGCAAGGAAGTTATGGACGCTCTTCACGCTCACTGGCGAAATGTGTCTGGCACCGTCATGGCTGTGCCAGGCATCGTCGCCTCCATCGCGTATCAGCCCTTCCCTAAGCGTATTACCCAGGCTGCACGGGAAAGGAGCAACGATCTAATCGATTGCGACGACAAGGTACACCGGATGATCATTGAGATGAACTATAGTTTCTTCTTGCCGAGCGACTATGAGAAGATGGGCAGGACCCTGCAGGAGACGTACACTGGAATACGTGAGAGGGTGCTAGGGTGGCAGGAGGATGGCACGCTGGAGAATGACGTATACCTCCCTATTTTCATGAACTATGGATTCTATCGTCAAGATTATTTCTCGAGACTGCGGCCAGAGAATGCAGAGTTCGCAAGATCGGTAGCGATGCAAGTGGATCCCGAGGGCCTCTTCCGGAACAGAACAGGAGGCTGGAAACCCTAAAGGACGGTATCACTCCCTCATCTTATATTTTTGGATCGTCACTTAAGGAGTTCACATAGATAGCTTTAACCGAGCAGCACCGATTGGTACTTCAGCCTAACAGTAGTCCATTACTACGTACACTACCTGTTTTATAGTCTGTTTTTCACTCGCCTGCCTAATCACTCCTTTATATTTAATTCCTGGATAATCTCTCAATCCATGAGCGAGTTCCTCAATTCCCACCTGCTCGCTCACAACAACAAACTCAATCGTATATCTCATGGTTTCATGTAATTAAAGGACATCTCTGCTGCCCTAAACATGAATATTTTATTCTCACAACCCTATAAGGACCTACATTTTCTGTTTTTCCCATACTACACGCCCAACGCATTCTTTAATCGTGGCCACCTACCACCAAGCAGTAATCACCTTCTACATATCGGCCAGTAAGGTATGTGTAGATCTTGCTTCACAGCCAACTGAATCGCCTCCTCACTGTCCACCGATATTAGAAATAACCTCATTCAAAATCCCAGCCTCGGTTTTAAAACTCATTTCTTATGTAAACGCCAGAGCTGTTGCTGCTGTAAACTAAGTAGTAAGTAAGCATGGTGCGAAAGAAGGCTACCGCTAGGGAGCCCTATTTCTTCTACCTCAGCTATAGTAACTACGAGCTAAAATAGAAACAGGCTTATAGCATTTATTTTTAACTCTAGTTTTAGATATTATGAACGGTTAGTGTGACGACCTATCACATGACACGCTTTCACTAGCGCCCCAAGGTCACACTATAAAAGCCTTAACGGCTTTTCTTTTCCTGCTTTCTCTTCTTTATACTAGAGTAGCTCTAAAACAGCCCACTTTTGCTTGCAACCACTTGCGATTGCCTGCGTGAGATTGCTGGCTATAACAGTTAACTAGGGTTTTAATACACTTTTATTTTTATAAAGTTTATTTATAGAGTATTTAAATTTTATATAAAAGTTCTATAATTAATAAAAGCTTATTAAAAACAAATTAATAACGTTAGTTTTAAATTTTTTTTTTTTTTTTTTTTTTTTTTATATTTTTTAAATAGATTTTTAGTTTTATTAATATAGTTAATATATTTTTTAAAAAAAAGCTATATTTTGTTTTACAAAAAATTTAATTTAGTATATAATATTTTATATTAGTAACTTTATTTAATACTATTATTTATACTAACTTTTATTTATTTATAGTATATTTATAGCTTATATAGTATTTATTTATTTAAAAACATTTTTATATATATTAAATTTTAATTTTAATTTTAATTTATTATAAAATTACAAATATATTTATATTTTATACTTAGTAATATTTTATACAATTTTTTTATTAGTATATAATACTAAGTTTTAGTATTTTTTTAATATATAGTTAAATTTATACTTTATTAAAGTAATTTTTTTCTTTTAAACTTTTAAAATATATTTTTATTTATTAGTCGTTAGGAAAAAAATTAGTGGTATTTTTATAATACTTAGTAGTAATTAACTACTATTTACGCATTTTATGTATCTTATTTTATAGCTTATAGTGTTAGAGGTTTTACTAAGCTATTACTAAGCTAAATAACGTACTTAAGCTATTATCTATTTCTATTAATAATTTAAAGTATTTATTTCTATTCTTAGTGCTATATTATAGATATTCTTAAGTATCTATACTTACTACTAAGTTATATACTAACTATCTCTATATTTTTATTTCTTAATTAGTTATTAGTTCTACTGGCTTCTGTTTCTCTGCTTATATATTATATTTTCTTAAGCTTAGTATAGCTTAGCTACTAATTTTCTTATAATTATCTCTCTTTTTATACTCTCTTTTTTTTAGGCTTAATAGTTTACTGCGTGTTATACTACTATTACTATTATAGCTACTATTATATAATTTATTTAAAATATATATAGAGAGCTGCTGCTCTCTGGTCTTAATGTATATATATATTCTTTTAAGCTTATTACTAGCAGCGTGATATAATATCTATCTAAGAGTAATACTACTAATATATAAAAATTAATATTATAAATAATATAAAGCTATACGTTAATGCATAGAGTATTTTTACTATAATATATAATTTCTAGTTTTAAAATATAAACCAGGTCTATAACCTGAAGCAGAAGGAGTTTAAGATATATAATTAAACTATTATTACTACTACTACTATTACTATTACTATTATTACTACTACTATTACTATTATTACTACTACTATTACTATTACTATTACTTATATCTATACTTTATTATATTTTATGCTATATATGCTAGCTTAAGTTTAGTTAACTAGCTCTAGTAATTCTATAAGCAGAAGTAGTACTAGAATAATAAGACTATAACAAAAAAAAAGCTATTACTATTTTTAGTAAAAGAGATTATTAACTAGCCTTTAAGGGCTAAGTTTTATAAAATTAGTAGTAATATACTATAGAATTAAACATGTCTTATGTAATACTTAATCTATAGCTATATTAATACTATTATAAATTTCTACTAGAAATAAAAGGCTCTAGAAATAAATAGCTATTTATTATCTTATAATAATACTATACGGGAGTATATTAAGTCTCTGTAGTAAATAAATACGCAGTAGAACTATAAGTAATTTATAGATAAAAAAAAATACCTTATTAAATAGCTATACTAAGGACGAATTTAAGCGTGTATATTATAAGCTATAAATATAAAATACTATATTATCTATAAAATACTACTTTCGTATCTTAGTAGATATTTTCTTAGGTTACTATATATTTACTTATAATAGTAACTACTATACTGCTAAGATATTAAATTTCTTTATCTTTAAGTTTAAAAATAAAAAACTTATATACTATATACTACTTATTTTTACTACTTAAGCTAGTAAGTAGAATTAGTATAGTTAACTAAAAATAATTAATATTCTATACTATAAGAAGCTATTTATTTATATACTTAGTAACCTAGCTTTTTACTTATTCTATTACTAAGACTTTAGTAAGGAGGTTTTCCTAGACCTTAGCTAGTAATTAGTTTAGTATAATATTTACTTTATTAAAAAAGGTAGCGCTAGTAGTTCTATTACGATCTTATTTTATAACTTATAACAAAACTAAGTAGCTAGAGTATTCTAGTATATAGATATTTTATTATAAAAGAAAATTTATACCGGCTAGAGTACTAGTGCGAAGCTAGTAGAACTAAAAGAAATTAATAAAAAATAGATTTAATATACTAGTAAATAAAACTAAGAGTAAATAATTAGCTACTATTTTAACTTACTATTATAAAAGTTTATAAGGACTATAGCTAGCTACTTACTTTAAATAAGCTATTTTAAAATTTAGTATATAGATCTTACGCCGCTAAAGGAGTTACTTTTTATAATCTAATTATAACTAAATACTTAAAAAAGCTACTTTAGTTTATAGACTAGCTAAATTAATAATTTTACTATAGCTAGTCTTATAAGCCTATTTTTTTACTTTAAAGAGATTATTTTCTAAAATTTAATAGCTTTATAGTAATAGTTTCTTAACTATTTAGTATGAAATTACTTTATATTCTAGCACAAAGTATATATAGCTTTCGTATAGAAAGTTAAGGTATGTCTAGATACTAAAGTAATATCTAGCTAGCTATTAATTCTTTATTAGACTATACTACTACTTATAGACTATTTTCAGGTCATAAACGCTTAAAATAAGCGGAATAAATAGAAAATAAAAAAGCTACTAGATTTAATAAACTAGTAGCTTAAGTAGTATGTTTTATAGTTCTTATAACTATAGCTACTTACCTTTAGTAGTCTAGTATTTTAGCTTAAGATATTTTAGTAGATATTAAATAACTTATTTCTATTACTATCTCTATCTCTACTTTTATTTCTATATTATTAGTAGTAGTTAGATGCTGACTCTAGTAAGTATATTTTTATATAAGCTAGTATTACAGCAACACTCTCTAACTATTTACTTAGTTTATATTCTTTATTATAATAGTTTAAGCTAGTACCTAAGCTACAGCTTAAGCAGCTACTAAAATATTAAATATACTATATAATTAAGATAGTAAAGGATTTATAGTATAAGTAGATAGTAAACCTATAAAGCTATTCTTTAATTAATAAATTAGATAAGAGATAGGGGAGTTAATAGAGAATAAACTACTAAAATAAACTATAATAATACTTTTTATAATTTAAAACTATTAAAGAGATTAAGCGCATAGCTTAGATATAAAAAGTTAGTAAAAAAGTATTACAAGTTACTAACTTACTAACGTAAAGTATACTAGTAATAAGCTGTCTAACTACTTATATAACACTTAGTAGTTCCCTCACTTCCGGATCAGAGAGCTTGTTAGACTTAGTGGAAGTTAGTTAACTCAGTAGAGGGTAGGAAAAAAGAAATACAGTAAGTTGAGGTTCAACAGAATAGTATTGAACTATGTCACTTGAGATATGAATCTTAATTTTAGAGTAACTACAAAGAATCAAAAGTAACCGTGAGCCGTCTAACGTCCCATACTTATAGTAAATCCTCCGTGCGTACATTGTGTACCGGTTGGCAGTATATTAGATACTACCAGAGACTGCTAGAGCTGCTAGAGGTTCTATTACCTCGCTCTGCCTCTATCTGCCAAGCACTTATCTTGGTCACGTAAGTCACTACTCCCAATCTATTGGCATGATTCCATATCTCTATCCTTGCTTCTTGGCTTGTGCCTTAGCCTGTGCTAATGCGTCCCGTGCCCGCTTACAATTCTTCCTTTCCAGCTCGAACATACGTTTCCATTCTAGAGCTTTATTGGCTATTGTTGCCAGTTCCTTCAGCTCCTCAGGTGCAGTTACCTTTTTATTACCGTCCGTAACACTATCCCCTTCTTCTAAGTCTTCGTCTTAGAAGATAGTTTCTCTCTTCTATAAGCAGTATAAAGGCAGCAGGTCTTCCACTCTATATCCCAGACTATAAGACCCTTGACTTCCTTTCTTCCCTGCCTAGCTCCCTAATGATGACATGTCCTGAATCATCTCTAATACGCGCTCGCCGTTTAGCTTCTCGGATCCATAACGAACCCCGTCACATACTAACGCCCTGCTCAAACTGTTCCTACTAAGGCGATGATTGCCTTATAAATCTGAGTTCCGGTCGTTGTTCAGCCTATGCCAATTACAATGTAAAGTGCGATTTAATTGTCTTACAGCCAGAGTAGAATCGCCTTGATCGCGACAAAGAGAAACTCCGTCGTTAGCTTGATTCCCTTAAAGACTAGTGTTCTAAGCTCTGCGCTCAAGAATTGCAGCTTCATCATAAGCTTACAAAGATAGACTCTAAAGAGAAAGAGATATTTAATTAAGAGATAGCCTCTATTCATAAGGTTCAAACTCTTAAAGAGGCTGAAGCCCGTTCTTAGGATTGAGAAACTCGCATACTACAACCTGTAGTGCCGGCTTCTTCCTAACCTGCTTTATCTTCCCTTTCTTTTAGCTTAGATTGGAACGCGCTGTAGTCGTCCTTTCTATAGAATACAGCCCTTATTAGTTCGTCTAATAATACTAGTTAATTAGCTCTAAACTATTTCTTAGGTTCCTAATTAGCTCCTACGTATTATCTTTAGGTCTGTAATCTTTCTATCTAACCAGATATTTCCACTAACGCCTAAACTACTGGTAGTCCAAAATTTATTAAACTTTATATTTAGTAGTGTCTTCTTTGAGTTTGAGTCTTGTCTATAGTTTAGCATTCTATGATGCTGGTTCTAATTTTAAAACATGAAAAACTAGGTGAATCCTTGTATCCTTAGGTAGTTATAGTTCGTAATTCATAGGTCCTATTTATCTTTTAACCTTAAATAGTCCCAATTTAATGTGATCCAGTTTTTTTAATGGTTGTTTTATTTCTAAATTTTTTCATAGCAGGAAAACCTTATCCCCCCCTTTAAAGGTTGGTCCCTTAACTTTAGATTTGTCTTTCTGTTTTTTACTAAGAACTCCTTTCTAGGTGATTTTTCTTACTATTTCCTAGTAAAGTTATTGTAATTTATTGACTCTTATTCTTACTAACTCTGATATCTTATTTAGCATCTGTGGTTCTCGATAAGCCGTAGGCTCATAACTATAGTTTATAAAGAATAGTGATTTTCTAGTAGTTAATGACTTTACAGAGTTGTATACAAACTTAGCTATTAGTAGTAAGTTAATCCAGTTATCTTATTACTTATTAACATACATTCGTAGATATTATTCTAGTGTTTGATTTGTCCGTTCTGTTTGTCCATCCGTTTATAGATGAAATACTATTAAGAGGCGATGTTCAGTCCCTAGCTTCCCTATAAATATTTTCTAGAATATTGATATAAATAATTTGTCTCTATCTGTAATGAATTCTCGTGGTAATCCATGTCGTACTATTAGTAGTTTAATGAGTATAGTTACTAATTCATCTACTTTAACCTCTATATACGTTGGCTTAAAGTATGCATATTTTATAAGTTAGTCCACTATAACTAGTATCATATCATACTATTAATCTTAATAGGTGGTAGTTATTAGTATTCCTATAATAAAGTCTATTATAACTAATTCCTATAGTAGGTCTGGTGAAGGAATTAGTTATATAAGTCTATATTCCTTATATCTTACTATTTTATTTTTTTTGTACTTAATGCATTCTGAAAGAATAGCTCTAACCTTTTTTCATATTCCAGGAATCTAAAAATGTCTGTTAATTCATTCTATAGTTTTTTTAATTCCTTAATGTCCATGCATTTTAGCTGAATATTAGTCTTTAATAAGTTCAGTCTGTAATACTTTTAGTATAAAAATAATTCCCGTTTCATGCTATTATAGCCGTCTATAGTTGTATTCTCTAATCTATTTTTACTATGTATTTTTAATAATGACTATAGCTTTAATATCTATTTATAAGTTTCCTAAAGACCTGTCTGTTTTTTGCTTTAGTATTATATTATAGATTTCTAGTATATCTCTTATATAGTCTACTTTTTAACTAAGTGCATCAGCCGCTGTATTTTCTTTTCCTAATTTATAAAGTATTTAAAAGTCGAATATAGAAACTAGTTTCTACTATTTAACTTATTATTATGAATGCTGTCAGGTTCTTATGGTCTAAATATACAATAATTTAATACTTAGTTCCTTCTAAATAATATCTCCATTTTTTAAATACTTAAACTATTGCTAATAACTTCTTATTATGGATATTATAGTTTAACTTAGTAGTTATAAGTTTATAAGATAAGAAGTCTACTAAGTGCTTTTACTTATTATCTTATATCTATAATAGAATAGCTTCTATAGCTCTATCTAATATATCTATATATATCTCTATTTAAAGTCATAAGTTAAATATCTTTAATATTAGTGGTTATTAGAATATTTTTTTTAATATTCTAAAAGCGTCTTCCTCGCGTTGTTTCCACTTAAATTATTAATTCTTTTTAAGTAATTCTATTAAAGGTGTTGTGATTTTTAAGTAGTCCTTAATAAATTATTAGTAGAAACTTATAAATCTAAGAAAAGAATAAACTTCTTTTATATTTATTAGCGTAGGCTAGGATAGTATATTTTTTATCTTATTAGAATTAACTACTATTCTGTTTTAAGATATTAAGTATTTTAAGAACTTAACTTTAGTCCTATAGAACACACATTTCTCTGTTTAAATATATAGTTAGTGTTTCTTAAGCTTTTATAATACTCTCTTAGTATACTTAACGTGTTCTTTTAGCATTCCATTTATATATACAAGCATGTTATTAAAATATGCTATTATAAATACGTCTAGATATTCTCTTAGCATATAATTAATAATTGTCTAGAATGTTACTAGTGCGTTTATAAGTCCTATTAGTATAACTAAGTATTTAAATAATCTATATCTTATTTTAAATACTATTATTTATTTGTGTTCTTTAGTTATTTATATTTTATAGTATCTATTCTTAATATTAAAGAGACTAAACTATTTAGCTCCTCTAAGTTTATCTATAAGTTCTAATATTAATAGTATAAGATAATAATTTTTTACTATAGCTTTGTTAAGATATTTATAGTTAATATATAGCTATAGTTTATTATTCTTTTTTAGTATAAAAAGTATTAGTAAAGCTATCTTACTTTAGCTAGTTCATATATACCCTTTTCGTTAATTTTCTTATAAAAATTTTCGTAATTCTTCTTGTTAATAAATAGGTACCTAATATAAGAGTCTTAGTTTTAAGTCTATTCTTTCTTTAAGTATGATTTTATAGTCTTAGTTCTAGTATTCTAGTAATTAATCTTTAGCTTCTTGAAAGAATTATTCTCTAAATTCCTCTTAGTATTTATCTGGCATAATAAACATAGTATTATAAAGAGTCATTTTCTTTATTTATATTATAACTTTTATTTATCTATAATAGTCCCTCCTGGTTTTTATAGACTTTATTTTCTAATTAATTATTAAATTCCATCATGCTAGCTAGTCCTATCCTAAGATAAAATTCTTATTACCTAAATCTATAATTTTAATATAGTAGTTATTTATGTAACCTGCTGCCCTAATAGTCACATTTCTTATTTTAAGATTAATTAGATTTTTTTTAAATACTATTAAACTATTATTTACGTGTCTTACTCATACAGGTTTATTTAAAACTCTAGTTAGTATTTAGTATCTTTATACTTACTTATTTAATATAAGTGTCTTACTAGCTTTACTGTTTATAAGTACTAGTATCTATTTACTATTAATATATATGTTTATATATAGCTTATTTTCGTGTTTTCTCTAGTTTAGTTACGTGTATATAAGTGTTATGTTTTTTCTAATCTTTAATTCTTAGCCCTCTAGTAGCTTAGTTATAGTCTATTGGTTTTCTAGTTTTTTATTTATAGCTAACTTCTAAGTAGTAGTTATTTCTTTATTACTTTCTTTTTAGGTCTATAGATTAGATATCTCTAAAGTTAGCATGCTTTTTTATTAAGTATTTTATATATATTTCTAGTTTATTCTCTATAATCCTAACATTTCCATCCCAAGAAATATTCTTGATATGTGAGTTTTTTATGTGAATCTATAGCTAACTATCTTTTTTAATAGTATTTAGTTTAGTATTATCAGCATCCTATCTAGCACTTATCCTATAATAGTTATTTATATTTATCTGAGTTTAGGTCCTGTAGTTTATCTTCTAAATCTATATAAACTAATTCTTACTATAAGTTAAGTTCTTTTTTGTTTGCTAGCTATTATAATACTTTTCTTATCTTTAGTCCTTTAATATATATAGCGTGTTTATTTTATCTATAGTCCTTTCCTATATAGTTAAATACTATATATATCTAGTATTTCTTTCTTATTATTCTATTTACGGCATTATTATCCTGTACTTATAATATTAGTAAAGGGTTTTCTTCGTCCTTTTTACTCTAATCCCATCCTAATTCTAGATATCCGATAGGGTAGTAATACGTTGTATTAGTTATAACTAGTATAAATATTTATCTATAAATCTTGTTTATTTATATGGCTAGATTTTATCTATTTAGTTTTTTATACTGCTTGTTTCTTGTTAATTATAGTACTTATTAGCATTTATACATCCCATCTCCTAAAGTAACTTTCTAGTATTTAGTAATATAGTATTCTTTTTAATAGTACTTTAATTTATATATCTAATAGTATCCCTAGTGTACGTGCTCTATAATTATTATAGATATTAGCTTCTTACCTTTTATTATCTCTTAATTTTTTCTTTTTCTAAACTTCTAGTCTTCTTTGTGGAATGGTCTACTTTCTTATTCTATAATCTCATAAAATCTCTATATTTCCTTCTCAGTTTCTGCGTTATATTATTGAACTATGGCTTCTTATATTATAGTAATTATATTACTAGATTATTTTACTAGATAATCCTTAACTTGCTAATACGGAACTTTATATTCCTATTTAAGATATATATAGCTTCTGTTACCGTAAATTGAGCTTAATAAGCGGCTAAGAGACTAAATAAGATTATATTAAGAACCTTAGAATTTAGAGGGCGAGCAGAGGCTATATATAGCTGAGAAGTGCTAAGCTAGTTAATAGTATATCTAACTAGAAAATCACTCTCACAGTAATAGCTTCTATAAATCTAATACTATTCTTTCTAAATTCTTTTTATAATTATCTCTTTTATTATAGTATATCTTGCTTGTTTTACTTAGACTATAGTAATCTTAATTTCTTTAGGCGCTTTAGTCTAAATATAAGCTTTCTTAATATCTAATTATTATTATTTATAATCCTTAACGAAGTGTCTCTGTTTTCTGTATTCTAAGTAGACTTTATATATATAGTATTTTATTTATTCTCTAGCTCACTTTCCTTACCTGTTTTTAATAAATGTTTTTTTAATATTAATACCTATTAGATTATAGGTTTAGTTATCTTTTCTATTTCTTCTAAGTATATAGATTACTAATCTCCTACGTGCCCTTTTTTCTTACTCTTGTTAGTACTAATAGTTATTAATAGTTACTACTTATTTAATAATTTCTAACAAGATACTTAGCTGTTTTTCTTTAGAGATTTTATTCTTAATTTTGTCTTTTAGTCCTTTATAATACATCATAACTAGTAGTTAGTCTGCTTAGTTAAGTTATAATTAGATTTATTTAAACTCTACTATATAGTTAGCTACTAATGTCTATTACTTAAGTTATTAGAGCTTTTAAATTACTTTAATTTCTTTATTAATCTTTTTAAAGATAATAATTATTTCTTACTTAAAATATTCATAGCTCTTAAAAGCTTGTTGTATATTATTATTATAATTAGCTAACCCTGCTACTCTCTAGTTAAAATCTCTATTAGTTAGATAGTTTTTTACTAGTAGCTTAAACTATTATATAGCTCTACCTATTATATTTATACCAGCTACTAGAATCTAATCCTAGTTAGTTAGGAATAACTTCTAATTAAACTAATAGTAGAGGTTTATTACTGCTATAAAGGTCTTAAGTTTATCTTAATTTCTATTAAATTTTTTAAAAAGTTATATTTTTACTGTCTCTTCTTTCTAAACTACTATAGCTTATTATTTAGCTTTAACTTATTATTATAGGTTTACTAAAGTATTACATAACTCTATAATAGCTACTTTTTATTTCTAGATAATCTATTATGTACTCTTTTATCCTCCTAATGTATTTCCGGTTATAGATAAAGATTCTACTATAATTTCTTCTTTACTACTACTTTCTTCTAACGAATAAAGTTCTTGTTCGTCCTTATAGTAGGTTATTATAGACTTTTAATAATTAGTTATTAGAATTTAATCCAACAGTCCTTTTTACTCTCTTGAGGTGGGTAGTTATAATGTTATAAGTTACTAACTTATTAATATAAATATACTAGTAATAAGCTATTTAATTACTTATATAACACTTAATAGTTCTCTACTTCTAGATTAGAGAGCTTATTAGACTTAGTAGAAGTTAATTAACTTAGTAAAAAGTAGAAAAAAAGAAATATAGTAAATTAAAGTTTAATAAAATAGTATTAAACTATGTCACTTAAGGTATGAATCTTAATTTTAGAGTAACTATAAAGAATTAAAAGTAACTATAAGCCGTCTAATATCCTATACTTATAGTAAATCCTTCGTGTGTATATTATATATTAGTTAGTAGTATATTAAATACTACTAAAGACTACTAAAGCTACTAGAGGTTTTATTATCTTACTTTATTTTTATCTACTAAGTATTTATCTTAGTCACATAAGTTACTACTTCTAATCTATTAATATAGTTTTATATTTCTATTCTTATTTCTTAGCTTATGTCTTAGCCTGTATTAATATATTCTATATCTACTTATAATTCTTTCTTTTTAGCTTAAATATACGTTTTTATTTTAAAGCTTTATTAGCTATTATTACTAGTTCCTTTAGCTCCTTAAGTATAGTTACCTTTTTATTACTATCCATAACAAAAAGTTACTATATAGTAGATAAGTTATTAGTAGTAGTAAATAAAATACTTACTAGACTAGTTTTATAAATAGCTTAAGATAACTAGAAAGAAACATAGCAAGTAGTAGATTTTCCGCTCTATATATAATATACATAAGGTTTTATATAGAAGTATATAAAAATAAGACCAATTCACTCTCCTAATTAAAATATAATAATAGTATAATATAGTAGTAGCTTTAAATAGTTTATAAAGTACTAAAAATAAAGAAATTTACTCATATAGTCACGTCAGTAGCTGTAAAGATATATAGATAGTAAATATAAATAGGTTTTTAAAGCTACTAAGTGTATAAATAATTCTAGTATAAGGCTTAGCTAAAAGTAGCTAAATTAACTATATAAAAGTTACTATAAATAATTTATTAGTGTTAGAGATTTTACTAAGCTATTACTAAGCTAAGCAGTATATTTAAATTACTATTTATTTTTATTAATAACTTAAGATATCTATCTCTACCTTTAGTGTTATATTATAGATACTTTTAAGTATCTATACCTACTACTAAGCTATATACTAACTATTTCTATACTTTTGTTTTTTAATTAGCTATTAGCTTTGCTGGCTTTTGTTTTTTTACTTATATATTATATTTTCCTAAGTCTAGTATAGCCTAGCTGCTAATTCTCTTATAATTATCTCTTTTTTTATACTTTCTTTTTTTTAGACTTAATAGTTTACTATATGCTATACTACTACTACTATTATAATTACTACTATATAGTTTATTTAAAATATATATAAAGAGCTACTGCTGTCTAGTCTTGATGTATATATATATCCTTTTAAGTTTATTACTAGTAGTATAATATAGTGTCTGTTTAAGAGTAGTATTACTAATATATAGAAATTAATATTATAAATAATATAAAGCTACGTGTTAATATATAGAGTATTCTTACTATAATATATAATTCCTAGTCTTAAAATATAAACCAAGTTTATAACCTAAAGTAGAAGGAGTTTAAGATAGATAACTAGACTATTATTACTATTACTACTATTACTACTACTATTACTACTACTACTACTACTACTACTACTATTACTACTACTACTACTACTACTACTACTACTATTACTACTATTACTATTATTACTATTACTACTATTACTATTACTACTATTACTACTATTACTATTACTATTACTACTACTACTACTATTACTACTATTACTACTACTACTATTATTACTACTATTATTACTATTACTATTACTACTACTATTATTACTACTACTACTATTACTACTACTATTATTATTACTACTACTATTATTACTTATATTTATATTCTATTATACTTTATGTTATGTATGCTAGCTTAGATTTAGTTAATTAGCTCTAGTAATTCTATAAACAGAAGTAGTACTAAAATAGTAAGACTATAATAGAGAAAAAACTACTACTATTTCTAGTAAAAGAAATTACTAACTAGTTTTTAAGAGCTAAGTTTTGTAAGGTTAGTAGTAATATACTATAAAATTAAACATGCCTCACGTGATGCTTAGTCTGTAGCTATATTAATACTATTATAAATCTCTACTAGGAATAAAAGACTCTAGAGATAAATAGCTACTTATTACCTTATAATAATACTATACAGGAGTATATTAAGTCCCTGTAGTAGAAAAATATATAGTAGAACTATAAGTAGTTTATAGATAAGAAAAAAGATACCTTATTAAATAGCTATACTAAAGATAAATTTAAGTGTATATATTATAAGCTATAGATATAAGGCGCCATATTATCTATAGAGTGCTACTTCTATATCTTAGTAGATATTTTTTTAAGTTACTATATACTTACCCGTGGCGGTAACTGCTATGCTGCTAAGATATTAAATCTCTTTACCTTTAAGTTTAAGAGTAAAGGACCTATACGCTATATACTACTTATTTTTACTACTTAAGCTAGTAAGTAGAACTAGTACGGCCGGCTAGAGACAATTAGCGCCCTACGCTATAAAAAGCCGCTTATCTATATACTCAGTAGCCTGGCTTTCTACTTACTCTACCGCTAGAACCTTAGTAAGGAGGCCTTCCCAGACCTTAGCTAGTAATCAGCCTAGTATAATGTCTGCCTTATCAAAAAAGGCAGCACTAGTAGCCCTACTACAGTCTTGTCCTATAACTCACAGCAGGACTAGGTGGCTAGAGCATTCTAGTATATAGGTATTTTGTTGTAGAAGAAAACTCACACCGGCCGGAGCGCTGGTGCGAAGCTGGCAGAGCTGAAAGAAATTAGCGAAGAGCAGATTCGACATGCTAGCAGGTAGAACCAAGAGCAGATAGTTGGCTACTACCTCAACTCACTGCCGCGGAAGTTTATGAGGACTATAGCTGGCCACCTACTTCAGATAAGCTGCTTCAAGATCCAGCGCGCAGGCGTCACGCCGCTAGAGGAGCTGCTCTCTATAATCTGGCTGTAGCTAGATACTTGAAAGGGCCGCTTTAGCCTGCAGGCTGGCTAAATCAATGATCTTACTGCAGCCAGTCTTACAAGCCTACTCTTCTACCTTAAAGAGGTTATTCTCCAAGATTTAGTGGCTCTACAGTAGCGGTTCCCTAACCACCTAGTGTGAAATCACCCTGTGTTCTGGCACAAAGCATATATAGCCTTCGCGCAGGAAGTTGAGGCATGCCTAGATGCTAAGGTGACGCCTAGCCGGCTATCGATTCTCTATCAGGCCATGCCGCTGCTTGTAGACCACCTTCAGGCCGTGAACGCCCAGAACAAGCGGAACGAGCAGGGGATAAAAGAGCTACTAGGTTTAATAAACCAGCAGCTTAAGCAGTAGGCCTTATAGTCCTCGCAGCTACAGCTACTTACCTCTAGCAGCCTAGTGTTCCGGCTTGAGGCACCTCAGCAGACGCTGAGTAACCTGCTCCTGCTGCCGCCTCTGCCTCTACCTCTACCTCTACATCATTAGTAGCAGTCAGACGCTGACTCTAGTAAGTACACTTCTGTACAAGCCAGCATCGCGGCAACGCCCTCTGGCCGCTCGCCCAGCTTATGTCCTCTACTATAACAGCCTAGGCCGGTGCCTGAGCTACAGCTTAAGCAGCCGCCAAAGCATCAAATGTGCCGTGCAGTCAGGATAGTAGAGGATCTATAGCGCGAGTGGACAGTAGGCCTGCAAGGCCATCCTTTAATCAATAAATTAGATAGGAGATAAGGGAGCTAATAGAAAGCAGGCTGCTAGAGCAAGCTGTAGTAGTACTCCCTATAGCTTGAAGCTATTAAGGAGATCAAGCGCGTAGCTCAGACGCGAAGGGTTAGTAAAAAAGCTACTATGTGGCAGGTAAACTACCAGCAGCAGTAGATAAGGTGCTTGCTGGACTAGCTTTACAAGCAGCTTAGAGTAACCAGAAAGGGGCGCGGCAAGCAGTAGATTTTCCGCTCTGTACATAATGTACATAAGGTTCTATGTAGAAGTATATAGAAATAAGGCCGATTCGCTCCCCCAATCAAAGCGCAATAGTGGTACGGTATAGTAGCAGCTTCAAACAGCTTGTAGGGTGCCAAAAATGAGGAGATTTGCTCATGTGGTCGCGTCGGTAGCCGTAAAGGTGTATGGGCAGTAGACATGAGTAGGTTTTCGAAGCTGCTGAGCGCACGGGTAATCCTGGTACAGGGCTTGGCCAAAAGCGGCTGAATCAGCCACACAAAGGTCACTGTAGACAACCTATTGGTCTTGACTTCAAAGCGGCATCAAGCCGCCAAATGCAACACCATCTTATAAGATGCTACAAAATGCGCGATTGTATCCTCTAAAGCTTTTATCATTATTTGCAATATTTGCACGATTTGTCTATTGCGTGTATTTTGTAAATTTAACGCTAAGCATATTACATATCTCATATCTAGTTTACTTTTTACACGTAGTACGTACATTTCAAACTACAGTTTTAAATTACTAGCTACTACTAATTTACTATACAAAATAATAAAATACTATATAAGCTCTATTTACTTTCTCCTTTTTACATTGAATTGGAATTGGCTCCTACACTGAATTGAAATTGGCTCCTACACTGAATTGAAATTGGCTCCTACACTGAATTGAAATTGGCTCCTACACTGAATTGAAATTGGCTCCTACACTGAATTGAAATTGGCTCCTACATTGTATCCAGAGCTCTGTGCAGAGCTCTGGAGGCAGCGGTGTATGGCTCTGGAGGCAGCTCGGTGTATGGCTCTGGAGGCAGCTCGGTGTATGGCTCCGGAGGCAGCTCGGTGTATGGCTCTGGAGGCAGCTCGGTGTATGGCTCTGGAGGCAGCTCGGTGTATGGCTCTGGAGGCAGCTCGGTGTATGGCTCTGGAGGCAGCTCGGTGTATGGCTCTGGAGGCAGCTCGGCTCTGGAGGCAGCTCGGTGTATGGCTCTGGAGGCAGCTCGGTGTATGGCTCTGGAGGCAGCTCGGTGTATGGCTCTGGAGGCAGCTCGGTGCAGAGCTCTGGAGGCAGCTCGGTGTATGGCTCTGGAGGCAGCTCAGTGCAGGTCTAGATACACGTTAGTGAACAGGTTAGTAAAGGGCTTGGTGGACCCAAATATCAGCTTGGTATAGGTATATGAAGGAAGGAGGACAGAGGGAAGAAAATTCTGTTAGAGCTGAACAGAAGACTAAGTTCAGCTCTTCGCGTACGAAGAAACTTAGCGCGCATGGATAGAAAATGGTAACTTTGCAGGCTTGCAGCGCCCGTAGATATTGGGAATAAATTTTAGAAAGTGGATAGGCAAAAACTAGACTATTATACAAGTAAAATGGTATAGAATTTGGAAGGAGAGTATAGTATATTACAGCATTTAATAGCATTTTATAGCATCTTGCTGCATACTTATAGTTAAAGTCGTAATTAGCTGTACTTTCTAGCAGAAGAGTTATGGGAGGAGTCGCGTTTAGCAGCTAAATGCCGTTAAATACTTAAATAAAGTTGTAATTAGCCGCACTTTGCAGCAGAGTTATGGGAGGAGTCGCGTTTAGCAGCTAAATGCTGCTAAATACTTGAAAATGCCGGAAATGCTAGAATAGCACGAATATAAAATTCTTAGCCACAAATTTTTTTCCTGATGTAATGTTATTAACTAGCTATTTAGTTTTTTAACTAAGATTTTTATTTTATTTTAATTTTATTTATTTAAAACTAATAATTAAAAAATATAAATATAAAAAGCTATACATTAAAATTTTCTTAATAATATTTTTATTTAATTTATAAATTATTTTAATAGTATTACTTATTATTTTAAATATTTTTAAAAAAAATTACTAGTAATTAATATTTTGTATAATTATTGTTATAAAATTTGAAAACCACTTTTTACTTAAATTTATTTAGCTACTAGTTATGTATTTAAAACTAAATAGTAATTACGTATTATTTATGTTTTTTAAGTTTTAAAAAATTAGTTAAATTATTAAAATTATAGTTTTATTACTAAATAAAGTAAAATTAAGTATAAATAGTTTAAAAAAAATTTAAAGTAATTATACTTATATAAATATTGTATAAATAAGTAGAAGTAAGGAAAATTATTAAAATATAACTTTTTTCAAAATTGTATATTTTACTATATACTTACTAGAGTTTCTTATTATTTAATGTACGAGCCTGCTTATCGTACAGTTTTTTCCTACTTTTTCTGGAATTTTAAATGCTAATATTATGGAATGTAAATATGGAGGTACAGCCACCTAAGTTAAAAGGGCGCTACTAGAAACTAGTTTAGAAGAATACTAAGCAGCGGGACAAAGACAACCATCTTGTCAGAAGGCTAAGGCAAAGTGAGAAGAAGTACGACGCGCTTGTTGGAACAATAGGCGAACACGTAATGAACAAGTAATTAGAGAGGTTAGTCTTAGCAGAGGGGTCCACGAACCAATCAAAAGAATCGCTCACGTGCAAAATCAGGAAAAATTAGTCTTGGCAAAAACTAATTATAGAGGCCAACAAGATTAGGAGGTTTTGAAAGATTGTAGGGAATCAAGACCAATCATAGCCAAATTGTAAGCAGAGGATTTTACTACATAAATGACAGGAGCCCCCAGTGTTTGTAGTCTGATTCTTAGTAGTTATCACATCGATTTGATTTACACGCATTACTTATTCAGATCAGACCTATAATAGTTAATCCGATTTTTCACATTAGTAAGATTACTAAATAATCTCAATCCGTGTATAAACTTCAAAGCTACCTTCGATATTACTGATTATTAATTATATTGGTCCCATACCTAGTCTTAGGTAAGTGTCCCTAACACGTAACAGTATAATTACCTACAGGTTTTGCGACAGTGTAAGAACAATACAATGGCATCCTAACATGTATGTCGACTTTGCGACGGAAAGCAATTCCTCAGAACCGATAACGACAGCGGCTCAGCTCGATCAACAACAAGCCCAACAAATCGCGGAACTACAAGCAATAGTTGTGGTAATACAAAACAGAGAAAACGCTACAGTATATTCCTCGACGACTAAAGTTACGCCACGTAAGAAATTTAATGGGACACGCGGGAAACTCAAGGGGTTTCTTACAGGCATAGAAATGTACTACTACTTCAATAAAAAACGCCTTCTTAAAGGATAAGTACTGCATTCTGGTGGCCGGAATGAACATGGAGGGAGAACCTATAAAGTGGTTCCAACCAATGGCTAGGGAATACGTAGAGAAAAGCGAAAGAGGCTTGATTAGTAATATGTTAAACAAAACCAAGAAGGTATTCCGAGGTTACGATGTCTTCGTGAAAGAGATTACGATAGTGTTTGGAGAAATCAACGAAGAACGAACCACTAAAAGAAATACCCAGAACGTATGACAAACGAAGTCTGCAGCTGCGTACACAGCTGAGTTCCACCAACTTCAGTCTAAAATCGACCGGGTACGATGCACTATTAATAGCTGCCTACTACATCAGACTTAAAGAGAGTTTTATAAAAGAGATAGCCAGGCAGGACAAGCCGGATAATCTTTTAAAAATAATCGAATTAGCGGTTGTGTGAGCGAGCAGGAAGGAAATTGAGTAGCATCTTGATCAATTGAGTGAGCAAACAATCTACTCTACATAAATAACGGGGAAATGAGCTCTGAGAGCGATTGGTAAGCTACATAAGGATCAACAGGGGAAAAGAAGGATCGACAAGGGGGATCAGCAATGGGGCTGCTCGGTAACAGGTTAGAATCGAAAATTACTAGTATGGACAGGAACTCAAAACTAAAAGAGAAGCAATGATAAATACAGCTAAAAAGAGAACTCCAACGAAACAGAAATAAGCCAACAACCCCGATAGACTTAGATTGAGTCGAGACTAAGAAGTAAAAGAAGTCCAGAAGAAAGGAAGGATTTAAGAAGTAAATCTTACTCAAAGAGAGAAAGAACGATACGATAAAAAAGCAAGTCCCGGATGTAGAGAAGTGGGACACTAAAAATTAAGTCCTAACAAAAGTTTTTTTTGCTATAGGTAGAAAGGAACCCAAACCTAAACGACAGGACTAGTGGTAAGTGGACTCACGACCGAAATTATGGAAGATTGGTTAAAAGAAAATCGATGCTATATTTGTGGAACAATTGGATACTAGGGTAAGGACTACCAGGGAAGACATTAGAAAGTAAATGGATACCTTAAAGATGGGACAGTCAAAAGTCGACTGAAATAGATATAGGGTTCAAATAGCTTTCAATAAAATGTAGTCGTGGATACCTTGGGGTTGATATAAGGTACGAGATACGGCGTTGCAGTCGAGCAGAAGTTATCTACTAACAAACTGAAGGTGCATATAACCAACGCCATTCATTCAAACCTTCCGAGAGGATTACCCTCTGGAGCCCTCTAATTGGTCAAGTTTACATTAGTTTACGCACGGCTTATACCCTCCAGAAAATTCCTCTTGAGGTCTGATTTATGAGATAAACCCCGTACACCTTTGTATATCATTTCTCGCCAATGAACAAGACGGTTACACGTAGTTGCCCATAGCAAATGCCGGAGTCGCGTCTGTCACAGTTGCCGGTCAGCACTACAAGGAGGAGACAAATTATCCGGCAAGAGGGCTTACAGGGTTGACCATGGGAGGGTATAACTCTGGTCTCTACCCTCCGCTCCGTGAACAGGTAGTGTACAAGGTGGCCGCGCCGAGATGGGCGGTTCGCTACGGAAAGTACGTCAAGTTCATACGCTGTCTAATTCTTTAGTGCCAGAGGAAGACAACATGGCTAAAAATGATCTCACTACTTTAGACAGGCTTACCGGTTCTCATCTAGGGACTAATGTGGCGACGATACACCCTCCAGATAATGAAGAACGCTGGAGGGCACGTGACGAGAAGGGTGACGATAGCGACGATGGCTTCAACGGACAACGCCATCTTGGCAATGGGCTTGGTGGTCAAGAGTGCTTATAGTTCGGCGGTTGAGGAGAGTTGTCGTAGTTGGAGGGAATAATTTATATATGCGTCGTAAGAATTACCGCGCAGGACACAACCAAACCGTTGACTGCTCGCAGATTTTGGGAATCGCCAATACATAGTAGCGCAATGCATGAAGTAAAGAATGGCAGCAATGCGGCGCAAGGAGATTCTGGAAACGGCGAATAGGAAGGCTGCTTGCTCGTACCGGTTTGAGTAAGAACGAGACTAGTGCCAACAGCCGGGGCTGTGTGATGGTTAACCTGGCCGCGTTGTCGCAGATTTTGGGAACAGCCAATGAATGGAAGAGCACTTTGTGAAAAGATTTTGGCATCAGCCAATCGTTTTGCGGTGCAGACGCAGCCCACCGCCATTTCGCCGCGGCCCCACAGCCGTTTCGCTGCCCCTCTGACCGGACGCGGATACAAATTCATTCCCACCCTCAAGAGGTCCATGTAAACCAAAATCTGTATTTGCCTCCTCACTAAGCTTCTTGTCTTCGTGCTTTGCGTAATTCATTATGCCCACCGACCTCACTGAAGATGATTGGGATTCGCACCAGGCTACGATTTGGTCCCTCTACCTTACCAAGGATAGAAAGCTTCAAGGACCTGGCGGTGTGATGCAGGAAATGTCAACGAAATATGGATTCAGCGCCACGTAAGAAAGTCCCAAGTCTTCGTCTCGACGTCCACTAATGGTACCTCAAGAAAAGCCCAGTATGAGAGACGCTTCAAGAAGTGGGGGTTTCAAAAAAATAAGAAGAAGGACGTCTGGGAGGCTATTGCACTCAAGGTTACAAAAAGAAAAAGAGATAATAAAGAGAGTGAGGTGAGGATCGACGGTGCGGTTGTTTCCGTGAAGAAGTTAAGGAAGGAGCTCTCGCGATATGGCTACGAGGCAGCATTTCCGCATGAATTTCAAAGTAATCACTATCCTTTAAACTTTTCCGACGTCTGATTTAGAATGCTTATAGTTTCGCAGCACCAACCCCAAAGACACCTAAAGGAATTTACGTCTGCACCCCATCACTTTTACATACCAATACGTGTTTGTTATATAATCTCCCTTGGTTTCGGTTTCTAGCCATGATTGAGTCTAAAGGCCTGTAACACTACTAGTCTGAATTATCATATATTAGGCTAACATTATACCAGTCAACCCTTACCCTGATCTAGCCAATGTTGCTATCAATATAGTTAGCTCTTCTACTAAGAGCATAGTTTCGTCAAAACTGGAAGCCTTCCAAGTGTTAGATTCAATGCCTGCAGTACTAGAAAAGATAACTCCTGTCTTGCCAACATGGGCTACCACTACAACTTCTACAAGTCAGTCGAACACACTCCAGCACGTCCACGATCATCTACGCGCTATAATCCCGGGAGATTTTGATAGGGAGCTAAGAGAAGACACTGAGAAGATGCGTGGACTCGTCAAGATGGACGAGATGGACGGGAGCGTCCAACATCTCAGCTTAGCAGTATATTTGCTGACCAACAATATGTTAGACAACTGGAAAATTGCCTTAATGGCAAAATTTTTCCAAGACAAGAAGAATATGCAGTCTCTTAAGTCTCTACTGCTAATACAGAATCCAACAGTTGAAGCGTTTGCAGAAAAGCTTTTTCTAGGCGCAATAGAATATGGGTGTCCTAGTATTACACAGGAGTGTCTTAATGTAGGAGTAGACCCTAACTCACGGTTACTACAACGAACCGCTCTTCAGTATGCTTCTGGAAAGGGCGATATCGAAGTGGTTCAAGTTCTTCTTGCAGCCGGTGCAGATGTCAACGCCCCGGCAGCGCATGAGAATGGAAGAACCGCCCTCCAAGCAGCAGCTAAGAAGGGTAACATCGAGCTAGTTCAGGTTCTTCTCTTCGCCGGTGCACATGTCGACGCTCCGCCAGCGGATAAGTGTGGAAGAACCGCCATTCAAGCGGCAGCTGAGAATAATAACATCGAGATGGTTCAAGTTCTTCTCTTCGCCGGTGCACATGTCGACGCTCCGCCAGCGGATAATTATGGACGAACCGCCCTTCAAGCGGCAGCTGAGAATAATAACATCGAGGTGGTTCAAGTTTTTCTCTCCGCTGGTGCAGATGTCAACGCCCCCGCAGCGGATAAGAATGGAAGAACCGCCCTTCAAGCGGCAGCTGAGAATAACAACATCGAGGTGGTTCAGGTTCTACTCGCTGCCGGTGAAGACGTCAACGCCTCGGCAGCAGATGAGTATGGAATAACCGCCCTCCAAGCAGCAGCTAAGAAGGGTAACATCGAGCTAGTTCAGGTTCTTCTCGCTGCCGGTGCATATATTAACGCCCCGCCAGCGGATAGGAATTTAGCCGCCCTCCAAGCGGCAGCTAATAAGGGTAACATCGAGCTGGTCCAAGTTCTTCTCTTCGCCGGTGCACATGTCAACGCTCCGCCAGCGGATAAGTATGGAAGGACCGCCCTTCAAGCAGCAGCTGAGAATAATAACATCGAGGTGGTTCAAGTTCTTCTCTTCGCCGGTGCACATGTCGACGCTCCGCCAGCGGATAAAGATGGAAGAACCGCCCTTCAAGCGGCAGCTGAGAATAATAACATCGAGATGGTTCAAGTTCTTCTCGCTGCTGGTGCAGATGTCAACGCTCCGCCAGCGGACAAGTGGGGAATGGCCGCTCTCCAAGCGGCAGCTGAGAATGGCAATATCGAGCTGGTTCAAGTTCTTCTGGCTGCCGGTGCAGATGTCAACGCCCCGCCAGTAGATGAGAGTGGAAGAACCGCTCTCCAAGCGGCAGCTGAGAATAACAACATCAAGGTGGTTCAAGTTCTTCTCTCCGCCGGTGCAGATGTCAACATCCCGCCAGTGGGTATGTATGGAAGTACCGCCCTCCAAGCGGCAGCCAATAAGGGTAACATCGAGCTGGTTCAGGTTCTTCTCTCCGCTGGTGCAGATGTCAACATCCCGCCAGTGGGTATGTATGGAAGAACCGCCCTTCAAGCTGCAGCCGAGAATGACAATATCGAGCTGATTCAAGTTCTTCTCGCTGCCGGTGCAGATGTCAACGCCCCGCCGACGGATAAGTATGGAAGAACCGCTCTCCAAGCGGCAGCTGAGAATAATAACATCGAGGTGGTCCAATTTCTTCTCTTCGCCGGTGCAGATGTCGACGCCCCGGCAGCGGACGAGTACGGAAGAACCGCCCTTCAAGCGGCAGTCGAGAAGGGTAACATTGAGCTGGTTCAAGTTTTTCTCGCTGCTGGTGCAGATGTCAACGCCCCAGCGGGGAATACTGCTGGGGTGACGTCGCTTCAGGCCGCTGCTCTTCGTGGCTATGTTAGAGTTGCCACAATACTTCTCGATGCTGGTGCTAATACAAATGGCAATAGAGCTTTGGAGTATGGAAGAACCGCTTTAGAAGGAGCTGCAGAGCACGGGCGCATAGATATGGTGCAGTTGCTGCTCAATGCTGATGCTGACCTCCGTGGAAATGGACATATGCAATACAAAAGAGCGCTCCAACTGGCCTCAAATAACGGACACAATGCCGTTAGAAGGCTTATCGAGGCCCACTACAAAAGCGGTGTTGTAGGTGTTCAATGTTAAAAGTAGGATGGTGTCGAGGGAGTTCGTAGGACAGTGGGGCAAGGGAAGGTCTACGATTACAAGTTACTGTGGGTGGCCACAGCAGGAGGGCATGAGGCGGTCATCGAGCTGCTTCGAGCTCTCTGTAGTTTTCTCCTGTTGACCTGTGTTACCGTTTGGCCTCTCTACCTACTACCTTTTACTGACTTTTCCCTACGTCTCAATCCGAATCCTCGTCGGTCCAGTCCTCTTCGCGCTGCTCAGCCTCCACATCCTTCGATACCCCCGACGCTTCCGACAAGATGCGATGTGGCTCTTAATCCTACTTCTACTCCTGTATGGAGTACAATTGATTTTGAATAGGGCTGCGCTAGAAAGAAAGCAGAGGTGGCTGGTCTGGTGGAGGAGGTTAAGAGATGGTGGAACGGGGTTAAATCAGGGTGCTTGGATTTTTGGCTCCGGATCCGAGGATACCACGGGACCGGTGCTAGGGAATTGCATGCGTTTAGAGGGGGTACGGGCTTCGGAAGAAGTTGTTGGCGGTTTTCCGAGTAGTTGTGGTGGAGCGGGAGGATTAGTTTTAGTTCTGGATGCAAGGCAATGGCGTGATGGCGTTGGATACCCTACTACTAAGCTGATAGCAACCGGAATGGTTCGACTCCTTATATATCGGCCTGGATGGCTTGGGAACGCATCTCGACTCCCGATGGATCTGCTAGACGTCGCGAAGGCGACTAGGTATGGGAGATGGACACGCCTTCACACTGCCTTTCAATCGCATTAATGTTCGTAAAGATAATGGTATAATTCATGATTTCCCCTCAAAGGGTGATCGAAAATTTGCTCCCAGGCCAGTCCTTGGTCAAACGTCGTGGGAGAAGTTCCTGCTATATTGAATTCAACCTCGATAGTCCATGAATAACCCTCCCCGCGTAATTTCAAGGCAAATAGACTCATCTGAGGCCAATTTTTGATATGATAAGAAATCATTGAACCTGGCGTTGATGTTCATCATATGTATCACGTGACCTCAGGACATATTCCCGTTCCTGCCAAGAGATGTCCGAACGCGCGAAAACCCCCAAACACTCACAATATTGATTTACAAATGCACGTAAAACAACTCAATGGGCGTCAAGGCGAGATCCTCGATTCCACCTAATGATGGCTTGCTTGAACAATAATAAAATAAAAATAAAATAAAAAGTTAGGCATGACGGTCTCCCATGAGAGCACATTATACTCACAGGCTATCCCGCGTCCTTCGGATATCCTGCCAGCCCCGATCCACATCACCACGGAGCTTAATTAGCTTGTAGAGAGAGATCGGAGGCACGTCCTTGCCGTGCTGAATGCTTTTGAGTATCTCAAGGGCTGGAGGTGCGGCGATTCAAAATCGCCTCAGAGGCTTACTGAGCTAGAAACACCACACGCCTATACTGAAAGGCCTGCGGAGTACTCACGGAAAATTTGCATGTGCAAGAAGGCTCATTTCGCGCCCATTACTTCCTGTTCTGTCCCGGTAATAGAGCGAGCGACGACAAGGCCATGAAAGTTGAACTCACACAATGTCGGAGATGTCTTAGAGGGCCAGTCACAGCCCGAAACTGACGCTAGTCACATCAACGCCAATGTCAAGACTTATTTATAGGCCATCAGAGGTCATCTATAGTCGTACTCGTTCCATCGACCTCCCTGACGGTCGTCATTGTAGCTAGGAGGTTTGCCCACCACCCCGGAGGCGTCACCGAAGGCGATTGGGGATCAGAAATGGCCGATACAAGTATCAGAAGCGTTGGGAGAAGGTTTGCAGAGGTCATATTGGGCCTGCAGGCCATGGCAAGTCATCCGGGCGGCCTTGACTGTCATCATGGTAGTTCCGAAGACCCGCCACGACCTCCGAGAGTCCACTTCGTAAGCGCGAAGCGGGCGAGAAACAAGAACAGCAACATACCCTGGACACAGGGCTACCAAGGAGCTGCAACACAGCCAAGCAAGATCGCCTTGACATCGAGCTTGGGAGCGAAGGTGGAGTAAGCTGCTAGCTCGCGAACCCTGGTATTCGTAAGTGACACCGCAACGCCAACACCATCTTCAGGAATACTAATCCACCTGCGATAATCCTATTACTCTTCTAGCAGACCTTTTTCATTCACGATCTTCATCCTCCGCACTTCCATCCTACCGTGACTTCAACGAGGCCAGCCGGAGCGGAGACGAAATCGTCTGAGGGATAGGGGTACAATTGGGATTCAGACAAGGGAAATAGCATACGAGCAGCTATCTATCTCTCGTAATGATCGTATTCCGGCATACCACCGTCTTTCCAAAGCCATCTCAGCAAGGCAGACACCCTCCCATAAGACTCCGAGCTTCCGCCTCAGCTTCCGCGAGCACCAAACGCACAAACGCTGAGACAAAGACGTTTGGTCCACCTGCAAAGAACGGCAAGATACTAAACAGCGAAGAGGACGATTGGATATGTGCTTCCATTTGCAAGAGACGGCAGCGAAAGCGGAGGAGAAACTCGACTTTCCGACTCCCCAAGTTGAGCTATGGCATGTCAGTGAACCAAGGAATAATGGACATGAGACTTATAGTTCGCCAGCAAGTACGACAGTGACCACTCCTGAACCGCACCACGGCCTTGACAACCGCAGACAATGACACAAGAGAAGAGGCATGACATCAGACTCCAAGAGTTAGAAGTCAACGGCAGAGGGAAGGAGACACCTAGCACTCATAGAGTTCCACCAACGGCTCATTCTAGCCTCGGCTCCAGCAGTGGGTATGGTACGCGGCAAAATCGGAGAATCGACTTGACATCGCATCCTGAACTCAGAAGATATGTGAATGGGCCGAGAGGCGATGGGTATAAAACTCATAGTCTATCATATATGTGGCGGTACCCTATCCGGTGCCAACCTCGGACAATAGTGAGATATCAAAAGGGGCCCACTGAAGTTTGGGCACCGAGACTTTAGTCGAATCGGTGGGCCGAGGAAAGACGGTCATGATGCCCATAGATGGCCACTATGTCCCTGAAACATGATGACCAAGCTCCAACATTAGCGACGGTTGACAATTGTGAACGAGGACAGCTGAGAAGCGATTCAGCTTCGGGTTCATCGACCGGAACAATCATCAGTGGTCAGGGGGAAGACAGAATGGCACCTACAACCTGCCACATCTAGACAACACTGATCAAGGCAGGCACCGAGCTTCGAACACTTGGAGGGCCGAGCAATCAGTCACTCGAGGATTCACGCCGCCACTCTACCGCCGACACCCATGCTCTACCCAGCGCGAGTGCAGAGAGCGAAGGGGGGAAACGGATCGAAGTCTACAATTGAACTTGAAGCGACAAATCAGTCGTCGGCATAGTCCTCACGGACTACCTGAACTGACTGGAGTCAATGGTAGAAAGTAAGAAGGGATCCAACTTCAGACTCCTAGGTTCAGAAGATGGATCAGTGGCCAGAGAGAAGACGGCAGAGAACTCATATACCATACCAAATCCAGCAACACCGCACACATCATACCTAGGACGAACTTTGGAGACAGTATGTGACAAAGCTGGTGAAGCAGACTTGGTTTCGGACTCCTGCTAGTCAGCATATATATCAGTGCCAGAAGAAAGATGTTACCCACAAGCCCACACATACCCAACATCTCATCCCGTTCCAAGCTGTGACTTTGGGAAGGCAGACAGCGAAAGAATAGTAACTACTCGACTTATATCCGAACGCGGAGGTCTAGTGAAGGGTTAACTCCCATGAGACTAATATTGAATAATACTCATGCACTATCCCAGTCCGCCGACACAGGATCCATTTCAAAGTCCCATTTGGGTGTGAGCAGATGGGGAGAGTGGTGGGCGAGCGCAGATGGCGAAAGCGGAGATGGGACTTGACTGCGGATTCTAGAACCATTGTCGACGCGATAGCGATCGCAGTATTGAGATGCGATGATACCCATGCTGCGCAAGTCCTCCACATCTCATCCGGCGCTTAGCTCCGACGTTTGGCGAAGAACGATGGTATATGAGGAAAGTAGAGGGGCCACTCGACTTCGCACTCTCGAATTAGACGACAAACAAGGTAAAAGATGAGTAATTGCTGTACTTGGGTGGGATGATACTCAAGAGAATATCCCAAGGCCGTCAACACCGCGTCCGTACCCAAGTCTGATCCGAAGAACGATCGACGACGAAAACAGAGAAGCGGCCCGACCGAGAATCCCCAAACTCAACATCTTGCGATGGGTTAGAAACACACTCGGAAGGTGGGATGATACTTAGGCTGGCCATACTCCTCAGACCCAGAACCCATATCAAACCCTGAACTTGGGATGGAAGATGGCGGAAGTGAACAAGCGCGTAGAATTCGACGAGTGAACATATGTGAGTGACCGATGCAATCAGACGGGAATATATTATGGAGATACTTCAGGTCCACAAACACCACACCGCACCCATACCTAGATCTTATCTTGACAACAGTTGGTGAGGAAGGCGGAGAAGCGGATCGGTCGAAATTGAAGACTTGGTGATGGTTTAGCAATCAATCTGTTGAGACGGAATAGAACCCATCGATTCCTGGAGCTTCTCACATCTCATTCAGTACCAAACTTCGACTTTGGCAATAACGGGGGTGTGATGGGCGATGGGTAGTAGAAGATGGCTAATGACGAAGGCAGAGAAACCACTTGAGGGCCTGGTGAGATGTGAGAAATCACCGCATGGTGATGGAATGATGCTCATCAACTCACAAGTCCTCCGATACCTCACCCAATACTGAGCTACAGTTTCGGCGATGGTATAGCGAAAGCCAAGAACCAAACGGACTTCGGTCTCGAACTTGAGGACCCCGGCAAGATGTGAGAAACCAATGCACCGAGATGGGTATGATACTTAGCCGAATCCACCGACTCCACACTGATACTTTGGTCCGACCCCGGAGGGACTCGAATTCGAACTCGACAACTGGAAGACCTTGAGATGAGTTAGCAACCGATATGATAAGATGAAATGATACTCGTTGACTCCCAGATCGTTCGTTCTCTCGCCCAGCACTGACCTTCTTTCATTTTGACGATGATGACATGGCGAAAGATAAGAAGCCACTCGAACTCGGAAGACTTGGTCATATGTGAAAAACTTCTCCACTGGGATTGGATTGATGCTTAGACGCTGTCTTCAATCCACCAACACCCAGTCATACCCAAGTCCGATTCTAGCAAAGTAGACGAAAAGGCGGAGAGGAAAAGGCAGAGAGGCAAGTCGACTTCGGGTTCAGAGAACCAGAAGAATCCGACAAATGAAGTTAGACACCGAAACACTGAGATGGAGAATACCCACAAGCCACCCCACGTCCTCCGATAGTCCATCCAGCATCCGATCTCGTTCGTTGCAAGGCGCTTGTTGTGAGGCGTTCGTCAACCACTTCATGACACCCCAAGCCTAAGGCCAGTCAGCTTTCTCAAATTGTGCAAGGTGAGGCGAAATGATACTCACAGAGAATCCAGTATCCACCATCTAGGCATCATCACTACAAACCGATCACCAAGTATCTCTAGACCTCCGCAACGGTCTCCGAAACCAGCAACCCCACCCGATCACCAAAAAATAAATAAATAAATTTGCACGCCAAGTATCACATTCAACAGTTCCAAGCATCGACAAGGCTTCAGAAGCAAAGCGTGCTACAGGTGTCATGCGCCCTGACCTCCTCTAACAACTCGGCCATTCGGAGGCTGCGCAGGATCCCAGTCCCTTGGTAGCTATCTTCGCGATGACGTCGGTGCTGAAGCTAGGGATTGGAGGTATATCTTGGGTATGCGGAAAGTAAGGGGGTGTGTACATGAGCCAAAAAATGGACAACACCATTACCAAGAAAGCTCCGATCCTTTGTAGACAGCTTGGGCAGCTCCAAAAGGCACCTCCGAGTCCCGGAAATCAGCGCCGAAATGTAGAACTAGCAAGAAGCTATCTGCTGTGTCAGGATGCTGAGATCGGATGATGGCACGACGGCTGAGCAAGATGTGTCACGTCGCATGCGGCAGAAGGGTGAGATCGCCAGTATGGCCTGTTCGTCAACTCTTGGATGAAGGTTAGTCATATATCAATGTTCGAGGCGATTTGACCTCTGATCAACCGTTTGTGTCCGGAATCACAGCACCAATGCGTTCGACCGTAGTTAATGCTAATCCAGCCGAAGGAGTGCACGACGAGAAAAGTCCGGCAGAGCAGAAAGTGAGTGAATCCTCAACCATCATTGTTGGACGGCGAGATGAACAAAGTCAGCGTATACTAGGTCAGCATAGGCCCTGCTAACTCTAAGACGGGAGGAGAGAAGAACTATAACATGATGGATGTCGGGCTAGCTAACGAATAACAGGCTACGCGAGGTCTATTAAGCTCGAGGGAGGGAGAGAACCAGTACTCGCAATACCGTCGGTGCGCGCCCGAGATCCAAGGAAATAGACAGGAAATAGACATGAAATAGGAGGAGGCGGGGAAGGATGCTCGTAACACCAGAGGTGCGCGGCAAAGACGAGAGGGAGAGATGCATACTCAGATATCATGGGCACCGGCCAAAGACTTGAAACGTGAGTACTCAAACACCATCGGCTTTCGGTAGGCAAAAAGTGACTGTGAGAATGATGTAACGTCGGAAAAGACCGCGAGAACAGACGCAGAAAGAGTGACGGAAATGATGTAACTTGGACTGGGAAGAAGGGAGAAAGGAAATGACTGAGACAAGGAAATCCACCCGCCCACCAAGCGAATGAACTTACCGTGGTGGAGAAGGACCAATGTGAGAGACAGAATGACACGCCAATAAACAGGCACAAACATGACGAAGCTGAGCGGAAACTCGTAAATATCGCACACCAAGTAGAAAGACTGAAAGTATGGAATGAACCAAAGACATAATATGGAAGACTGAGGAATGCTGGAAAGAGATGAACGTCGGAAATGTATCTCGAAGTGCCATGGGCGTCGGCATAATCGACAAGGATGACAGGACCGAGAAATGTGAGGCATTGACGATTGGACTGATATGGGGCTCCTAACTAGCAGGGAACTTTCAGACAAAAGAAAGGACGGCGCGCCAGAGCATGGTGTTGGCCCGAGAAGCGACTTGGATGACGGCCAGATGCGAGAACAAATTAAAGAGTTCACGAACATGAGTAAGCAAGACGGGTAAACCTGGTATAGAGTTGACAAGGACAACAGAAATATGATGGCTTTCGAAAAAGATGAAGATGAAAAAGAATCATCGCACAAACAAGAAGCAGAAAATCGTGGAAATTCAGAGAAACTTACAAATACCAACTGCAGAATGCAAACAGGGATTTCTGGAATTGAGAAGAAAGACCAGGGGAGAGATAGAACACACAAGAAGAGAAGGACGGGGCTAACGCTAGGGATGAACGTCGATACACCGTAGGCGTCGGCATGCGAAAGATGACTGGACTCAGAAGCTATGAACGGCTGCAATAAACGACCTGGAACTCGATAACGACGTAGGGTCACTTTCGGAAGCGGATACTCGGCGTACCATAGGCGATTGTGGAATGAATTCCTGGATATGTCGTCGGTATTCGAAGCTAGGAACACAAGAACGACGAGGAAAATCGGCCAAGGAAACACCATCACCCACCCACAAACGGTCTTTTCTTGGACATTGAAGCGGGAAGAGAGCATACCAGGAGAGAAAGAAGTGACGCAGAGGCTAGAGAAGGCCGGAAGAAGATTCGGAGTGTGAGAACGCCAGAGACGACATATAAACGATACTCAAATGCCATTAGCAGCGGCTAGAAACATCGAAGCAAAAGACAACACTAAGTAGGAAAGGGCGTTAACCATCAGCCTAAAGATAAAGAGACAACAAAGAGTCGAAGGATGAGTCAGAGTGGAAGGATATTTGTATACCATTGACATCGACTTGAAGTCTGAGAGAAGGGCGCAAGACCAACAGTAACGATACAGGTATGCAAAATGGCCAAGGGAACGAATCCAAACGAGTTTGGAGAGACGCTTAGAACTGGATGTACGGAGAACCACGAAGAGAGTGCCATCCACGCTCCCACACGAGATGCTCGATCCGCCATAGGCGTCGGCCAGAAGATGGAACAAGATACGAAGGGCAGAAAGACGGCATGAGTTGACTGCAAGGACGAAGTGGCGAAAGGAATTGACTGTGAGCACGCACATGGCTATGAAGAGATGAGGATGCAAGCAAAGAGATTCTGGACTTGGCGAAGACGAATGACTGAACGGAAAATGATGGGTGCCATCCACCTACCCACCCGCTTGTAATAGAAGAGACTGGTTAGATCCTCAAAGAACATGACCAGGAGCAAACAACAGATAGTGCGAGAGACGTCAAGGCGCTTGGAAATGACGAGGAATAAGTCAAGGAACAATGATGAGTGCCGCCTACCTACGACTACAAACGAATAGACTGCATGCATTGATAAACTAGATGACTGGAACAAGCAAAAGACTGTGCAAAAGGCTTGGAGACATTTGGAAACGAGTACTCGATGTGCCATCGGTGTCGGCATGGAGAAAGGGCGGGAATATGCCCGGAGAAGGGTACAGAGAATCGATACTCGAACGCCACTAGCATCGGCATGGGAAATTCAAGGACGATCTCCCAAGGACTAAGGAAATGATACTCGTACGCTATAAGGGCCGGAAGTGCCGACCACCCTCCCGCCGGAAGAAGACAGAAGAAAGGCAATGACATGAATTTCGAACACCATTGCTATCAGCCTAGAGAACATTTAGAGCAAAAATGAAAAGATTGGAAAGGCACAGCAGCGACAAACGATCGACCAAAGAATGGCTGGGGTTGGCGTTAGCACACCTCTGCAACGTTAGTCGATATCAATGTGAGCTCAGAAACGGGAGAGTAAACGGCGGCATAAACGAATATTCGACGCTCCATTGAAGCTCGGAATAAAGGCGATCAAAGACTAGAAAGGCGACGTTTGGCATACCAGGAGCTCAGCACTCCATAGGAGCCCCGCGGTGTGATCAACGAGTCTCCATTGGAGCTCAGGACACACAAGGGTGGTACAGCAACACCCCATGAGAGCCGGAAGAGAAGGATTAACGCATACTTGCAGCCCTATGGGAGCGCGGCAAAGGCAGAACACAGGTACTCCAAGTCCCATAGGAACTGGTGAGAATAGAGACCGGAAACGATTTTGGATGCTCCATCGGAGGCCAAAACGGAAGGGAGGGCATACGCATACCGTCCGCAGAGGCGCGAACGACCAAAATCAAGAAGAGGACGATGAGAAAGGTACTTGACACTCCATCGGAGGTCGGCATCAAACGACTAGAGAGACGACAAGACCGGTGAGACTGCGAGAATGGATGAAGCTGCATCGACGCAAACATGACAAAGGAAAGCCCGCCCGACCTCCCAATATACTCAATAATACCTCCCTGGACCATAGCCCCATCTGACACCTTCCAGCTAACTCCGATGGCTGATGATGCGGAAGAAGCACGGGAAGAATAACGAAAAGAACGGGATATTCGGAACACCATTGGTGCCTGGCCGGAGAGTGTAAGGTATAATGATGCGTCAATAACTAGATAGAGGACGGGACGAGTTGGAATGAATATGCGAACTCCAGAGGAAGTCGGAAGGAAGAACAGGAAAGACACCCAGTTGCCATGGGCGCTGGCATCGAGACACACGAGGAATGATGGGAGAGAAATGAGTACATCAGTCATCATTGATGCTGGACGCGAAAGAGACGACGGCGGCTGAAAGAGAAGGGGTTACTTCAGTCACCAAGGTGCTGGAATGGAGAAGGATGGAGTACACCAGCAACCATTGGAGCAGGCGCGGGAGAGAAAGACTCGAGAAAGAGAAGGACTCCAGAAAACGTAGGTGTTAAGTCGAGGGCGAAGACATCATCCACCATTGGTGCGAGAACAAAATAAGCTAGAGGGGATTGAGGAGTCGGAGACAGGACTGATGGGAATACGGAGATATGCGTTCTGCGTTAGTCAGTAATAAAGCTGTTTCCAGGCGACACCGGGAGCAAGAGCTCCACACGGTGAGGTGCAGATCCGACTTAATTGCCGCTCCTCAATGCTGAGGCGTTCTTCCTTCAACCGTAATCCCAGAGCGCAGTAACACTGAAGCTAATAGACGATCTTGGGCAGGAGCAAGTCTAAATCCCCTTCTTGACAACACCCACACAGGTCCAAACTCTATCAACGTCGGTACCCCAGCCCTCAGAGTAAGTCGTCATCTGTCCGAGAATGTCAGAATATTTCCGAGGAATTGCCGATGGTGCTGAGAAGGGAAATGGAAAAGAGGCGGCAAGGAAACATAAAAGGGGTATTCAGCAAGTTTGTGGGAGGTCATTGAGATGCTGGAGTGCAGCTGCAAGCTAGTTCCCGTCACCGCTGCTAAGAGCTCCTCGTGTTGAGGTTGGTAGTGTTGAAAGGCGAGAACTGGCGACCGAGTCGAGGTAAGCACCCGACTCCATTGATGATGGCTGTTTGTGGGAGCTGAGAGTACTTACTATGAGCTACCAGAAGACCGAGTACGGTGTTTCTGCGCTGTTCCTGAGGTGCGAAGTCGATGCCACCTTTCGGGGTCAGGGGAATGGGCCTGCGGCGATCGACCCAAGTCAACAACCTGCATCGAGTGCCTCGAGTGCATACTCGAAGCATGAAGGATTTGCCTGGATCGACCTCGGAGGCCTTGCCACGTCGTCGAGTCACTGCTGCTTACCTACCGCCTTTGGGGATAAAATGGGCCATCCACTCCCGTCGCCCTAACAAGGAGATGGGTGCTCATAAGCTTCCGGAGGTGCTGATTGAGATACAAGGACGCACCCCAGCTGCAGGTGGAAGTCTCCGCTGGTCTCGAGTGGAAGTGTAGTGAGTGCCCGTGATCAAGCAATCGGTGTTCATCGCCCCCTCCGCCGCCCCTGAGACAGCCCGTCACAAGGCTCCGGAGCTTGACGCATGCGCTGAGCGATATGCCAGGACGCACCTCAGTCACCTCTGGGAGTCTGTGTTGGTCGTGAGTGGGAGTCGGGTGAGTGCGATCGACCGATGCGTCGAGTCCCATCAGGAGATCCCTCCACGATGTCTCCGATGTCCATGTACGCCTAGAAACGTATTCCAGAAGATGAGGACGACATCAGGAAGATGGTTCAGCTGTAATTAAGATGCTTGTGGGTGGTTGTGGTGAGTGTGGAGGTCGTGGGGGAGGTCGTTGTGACATTGACATTGGTGTTTTTGGGAAAATCCGCGCCAAGACCCTACGAAACCCCCGCCAGCCACAGATACCACTCCCGTAGGCCTCCAACACCTTCCATTCCACCCGGATGACCTTCAGAGGCTTCGGATCGTCTTCTCCGTTTGTTTTCCATTACTAGACGACAGACATACGACCGGAGGTAGAGGATGTTGGCATCCAACAAGCGTCCGAGGAAGTTGCGTCAAAGCCTCCGTTCCGTTCACTCCACCACACCCGCCACAGTGCACTCGCCACAGTGCACTCGCCACAGCTGCGCATCGCGTGGGGGCTTTTAGGGTGTAGTACGAGCTCCAGTAGCGGTAAGTCGATAGAGACGTTGGTTTCAGCTCATAGCGCGACAAAATGGCCGTCACACACCCCTGAGTCCTCTGCCGAGCACGACCGAGATCCCGCAGACGCAGAACCGCCCCCTTCCCCGCCTCCACAGAATACAACTGGGCATCACGATATGAACCGGGAGTCACAGCTAATACAAGAGGGTGTCCGAGGGGGGAAGCGGTCGGGAAAGCTGGGAATTAAGGCCCTAGAGCTTCTCGAGGCATTTCAGATGAGCTCTCCTCGCCGGCTCGTCCCAGGACAACGATTTCACACTTCTGCATGGCAGAAGGATACCAGGGACATGGGGCAGCACTGGAGGAGCAGAGGGGCCGATACTTTGACCCATCGAAGGCTGGCGGATGACACCCCCACGTCCAGCCCTTCCGCAGGAGGACAATCTCACATCTGGGCATGGCATAATGATTCCGGATAGCAATGCAGGCGAGAAGAGCTTCTGGAGTGTTGTTGGAAGGAAAGGAGGTAGGATGTCACACATTCAGTGCTGGTAAACGAGACTTAGGAGGTTACGGACGAGACAAGCTTGTTCCCACAAGTCCACGATCCGAGATTGACCCATCTCAATAGCCACGGATCGACTGGGAGAGGGAGAGCCTGATATTTGGGACTCGTGGAAAGCCGGATCCATAGCTGAGCATCGTACGAGACCATAGCATATCAAGAGGCATTGTAGAAAACCTCTTGATCCGTGGGCAATGCTCGAAGAGCGAAAAGCCTCAGGAATAACGCGGTGGGGACTCGGCAGGTCCACACACGAAAAGGACATGATATCCCGAACCCCCAGCTTACACATAAACCCGAGACAAGGTAATTGTAGACTTGAAAAAGGTAGATAACCAGTAGACGTAGCATGAGCACTCTCTTCTTCCAGAGCGTCTTCTGTTCTCGAACGAGAAGAAAGTATTGGTCAAGTATGATCGAGAAGCATTCAATAAATTCGATTCGCATTCATCATGTCCAAGTGATTTTCCTTCTTCGTCTATGCAACATCCCAAGCACTAGCGATTTTCCTTGCATCCCGCTTCCTTCATCTCTTGCATTTTCTCTTCCTTGCTTGCCATAGCTCCAGATATAACAACCGGCAGAGGAATATAGAATTCAATCCCGTTCTTATCCCCCTGTGAATTTTGGCGAGTTGCTCCGGTTGATAAGGCAGACTGATTGCATTTTGTCTTAGTCGTCTTAATTTCATCTCAAAGGGCTGGGATCCTGTCGCCCAGCTTGACCGTGTGATTCAATGGATGAAAAATCCCGGGAGGAATATATCCACAACTTCGAGAATCATCATCTGCAGCAATTAGGTAAGTCGCAACCCGGGTAAACCTTAGAGTCAGAGTAACTTCACTCACGTGATCTTCAAATCACATGACCCACCTTAAAGCCCGCTTTGAACCCGGAGTACCCCACCGATCCTTGTCCGAACACAAAGGAACGACTTGTTACTGCAATTGGAAATCTTCAAATCACACGCCACATCAATAGCGGCGGTTCTCCACAAAGCTTGTCAAAAACCTTGCCCAAATCAATATAAACCTCTTGGCCATCACATACGCGTAACGATTTTAAGTATTTCCCTCAGTCATTATTCGGAAGGTGTTCCCCCCGCTCAGTGGTGAATTATCCGTTTGGTTCAATTCTTCCGTGGACCATATATGCCTTATAACTCGGGTTGGGCATGCTCTGCGGTTGCGGATTATGCTACATAATGCGTATCTTCCAAAGCCTTATCGCGAGTGTTTCGGTTGCTGCGGTAGCTAATGCTACCCTGCAGATCATCCCTGGTGGAACGTGGACTGATGTACGTATCCTTACCCTCTTTATTCATCCTAGAAAATAACAAGGCATTGAAAAGTTCTAACCTTCTCTCTCCAGACCAATACGGGCCATCACATCCAAGCCCATGGAGGCGGCATACTCAAAGTCGACGACACCTATTACTGGTATTTGCATCTCGACTCTTCAAATCATTCTTGCACCTACTAACACTGCCCAGGGTCGGCGAAGACAAAACCAACGGCTCTGCATTCCAGAACATAAACTGCTATTCCTCAAAGAACCTTGTAGAATGGAAGAAAGAAGGAGCACTCCTCTCGCAGACAGGCAGCGGAGATCTCGGACCCAACCGCGTCATTGAGAGACCAAAAGTTATTTACAACAAAGCGAACAAGCAGTATGTCCTTTGGATGCATATTGACAGTTCAAATTACGGAGATGCGCGAGTCGGGGTTGCGACAGGAAGCTCACCATGCGGGAAGTATGATTACAAGGGCAGTTTTAGGCCGCTGGGTTTTGAAAGTAGAGATCAGGGTGTGTTTGTTGATGATGATGAAAAAGGTTATTTGCTGACCGAGGATGTAAGTTTTCCCGTTTTTGCCTTCACCACAGTCAATTCTGTGAAAGACGTTGTCACGGTGGCTCATTCTTTTCACAGCGCCAAAACGGCCTCCGCATAGACCTCCTCTCCGACGATTACCTCACCGTGAAGTCAAGCACCTACCTTTGGAGTGAATCCATTGAATCCCCGGCCATGATCAAGAAGAACGGCGTCTACTTCATGTTTGGCTCCAAACTCACAGGTTGGGATCCAAATGACAACGTCTACAGCACGGCCACTCAGATCTCCGGTCCTTGGTCTTCCTGGAAAACTTTCGCGGATTCGGGATCTAAGACGTATACTAGCCAAACCACGTTTATCCTGCCCCTCGGCGACAATTTCATCTACATGGGCGACAGATGGGTCAGCAGTAATTTGATGAGGAGCACGTATGTCTGGTTGCCTCTGCAGATCAGTGGGACAACAGCAAGCATGAAGAACGCAGTAAACTGGGTTCCCAATGTCGCCACTGGCTCCATGACCTCAGGCCCTTCCGAAAACTCCTACGAAGGCGAATCCGCTGAGCTCTCCGGCGGTGCTCGTACCGTCTCCTGCTCCGGCTGCTCAAACGGGAACGCCGCGGGCTACATCGGTGGCAGCCAAACCGGAACGGCGTATTTTGCGAGTGTAAGCAGTTCGGCGACAACCCGAACGACGATAAGGATTAAACATAGGAATGGCGATGCAAGCGAACGGTTTGCGGATATTAGTGTTAATGGGGGATCGGCGCAGAGATTGGCGTTTTTGCCGAATAGTGGGAATGATCCCGAGAGTAGTAGCTTGCATACGGATTTGAAGTCGGGGACGAATACTGTGAAGATTAGTATGACTGGCGGTTGGGGGCCGGATATTGATCGGCTGATGGTGCCGAACTCGTAAGGTCTGGAAATCTGGAAACTTACATAGGGATGCAAAAATCAGCCCCAAAATAAAATATATGTTGAAGGTTTCTTGCCCTCTACCAGATACCAGCCCCTAGCTATTGGGGATAGCCGTTTGTTGTAAAGGAGGGCGTATTCAATACGAGGTGGGGTGTTAGGCCCAAAATGGCCTAGCTTGACATGGGCTGGTGGACTTCATTACCGCCTGCATCATTAGCTTGATTGATTTCCACTCACCTACTTTTCACTGATCAGCTTTCGAGAAAATGCCGAACTCAAAATCTAAGCCAGAATACGACCCTTATGACCCCCAAGGGCTAACCCAGCCTGATTCAGCTGGGTTCGCCCATGAGATGCAAGTCCTCCGTGGACGTCTTCAGCGCTGGATGCGGACCCGATTCAAGGGTGGAAAGAAGGAGGATGGGGATGAAGAGGTAAAATTCATCATTTATATCAATTCTTTTGGCATGTCACTCTAAATCACCAATGGGACAAGAAGGCCGCTGAAACCCCGGCTGAATGGGGCAGGCTGGCTTCACGCCGCCAGGACGAGTCCAAACCATCCTTCCTAGACCTGCCTGGAGAGCTTCGCAATGACATATACTACCTAATCTTTAATCCGCACCAATTCTGTTACCTCGCGGCCTACATCACTGGTCCACGTGACATTTTCAGAGGTCTACTCCAACCATCAATTCTCCGTGTATCACGCCAAATTCGCGCCGAAAGCCTCTCCTTCCTCTGCAGCACCAAGCATTTCAAAGCCATGAACGCACCCTCCGCCTCCACATTCCTCCGTTACATTGGTCCCATTGGCCGTGCCAACCTAACTTGCATCTCCCTCGTCCTCTCCCATAAATTTCGACACACTTTTACAGATGATTTGCCGCTCTGGACCTCAATCATCAAATTTCTCAGCGAAACTACATCGCTCCAAATATTCCATTTCGATATCGACGACTACCTTCACGCTTTGGTGCCCGGAGAGGATGGTGAGGTAGCGGATAGTGTCAAATGGGAGATTTTCACAGATTTGAGGAAGGCGGTTGAGAGGATTGACGGCGCGAAATTGACATGGAAGATTACTCTGGAGGGGATGCTGAATAATGAGAATTATCGGATGGGGATGATGACTTGTAAGTTGCAGCAGGTATTTGGGGCGGAAAATAGGAGGGGCGGAAGGGTTTGGAGGCTGAATGGGAGTGAAATTCCCAGGGAGAGGAATTAGGTGAGGAAATAGGTGAAGGACCTCTGCCACCGGTATTGAAGGCTGATTTTGTACTGTGAATAGGCGTGGTGACGGTAATTTGGGCGAGGCAGCGCCAGAGGGAAGGTTAATAATTTAAACATGAATTTGCTTCACGTGTCGATAGGATCATAGTATCCTAGTCTCATCCAGAACAGTTTTGGTTTCCCTTTGGGATTCACCCCGTGCTTCCTTCGTTTCCAAGGAGCGCTAACCCCTAAAATTCGGATCTCACAAGCGCAAAAAGAGAGTAAATATGAAAATCACTATCCATGGATATCTTCCAAGAGGCGCTCAATCCCAAAATGAATGGGCTTGTCCGGGTTGTTTGCATGAAAGCAACCCGGACATGTGATGAAGAAGGGACGGATTCGAACTGACATCTCAGTGACAAATCACTGCACGCTTCCTGTGCACCACTTCCCTTGTGCCTTTGTGGGCAAAATTCAAGAATAATACCATACATATACTTGTATTGAAAGAGGCTTGGTAGAAATTCTCGAATATCGGACTGTGGCGCGGAACCGGAGCCTTTCCGTTTTGGGCTCCGCACCCGGGTGCAGGAAAGAGTGGATGAGGGCAACTAACTGCCTCATAACTTAATCGGTGTTCAAGGATCCTTCAAACTTGCACCACGATTTTCTTACTCTTATCTACCTTCCCATGAGCCCTCCCAACCTCCCTACGCCGTCTTCCCCGTCAAACAGGTCAACAGATTGCAAGTGGCGTAGTGTGCTATAACACAATTTCTTCTTCTACGCCACGCCAGCCAGGCCGTTCAATCCACTCACGAGCCCAAGTTTCTAAACTCGGGAAATCAACTAACTTATTCTGCCTCCAAGACCACTAATCCAATCATCCGCCCGACGACCCTTCAAATATCACGAGCAAAAGCGATGACATCGGCCTAGACCAGCTCTTTAACGTATACTTACAAACCCCTAGAATAGAGAATAATAACACCTTTGCTCCTTCCCCAGGAACCGGTCCCGCACTTTGCGTGATTTCGCTGCCCATCTCTCAGAAAACTCTCTTCTCCTTCTCAATCCCCTCACCCCTCTTTACCACCTCATCCCTACTCTTCCAGGCGGGTTTTCAAGTCTTCTTACGAGCTTTAACAGAGCTTTTTTTTTTTCTTGGCTTTTGTGGAATGGTAGTTTCCACTCCCAACTTTGTGCCTTCGAGACGATTGAAACACAACTCCCTTTGCCCTGCCATCTATGCCGCTCTTTTAACGCCTGAATGAATGTGGATCCATATCTATGGAACCGGCGTTTGTTCTCTCCGAAGGAGACGCTGGTCGTCTCTACCTCCTTCAGTTCGACACAGACGTATGTCTTCGGTCTCAACCCTTTGTCCTCAGATGGTCATCTATTGACTTTACCCACAAGGATTTTTTGGTGGCTGGACCACCGATTTCCTTTACCGGTACCAATTCTCTTACTCCATCGCCAAAAAAGCTAATATGTGAAACAATGCAGCTGCCTAAGTATCCACTCGCATCCGCAACACTGCTTTCTCTAATCCGTACACACCGGGCATTGCATCATAGGCGATGTTTCTTCGTGGTTGCCTTCGATTGTTCTCGTGCAGATATATATTATCTCTACGACAACACCACCCTCGAAATCTGCTGTGGCAATTTGGTCATTGTGGAAGGTGGCCGTAGATGCAATCTCGGGCGAGTGACACACGCTAATGTCTCCCTTGAGGAGTCCAGATGCCTTTACCTGCCGTCGCCGCCCTGAGGGCCTCCGAGCCTGATTCTGAGTATGGGGAGGGGCCGTGAGGAGGGCTAGGGAGGTTGAGTAGAGGGTCAGGGAGTCGGAGTTGATGCCTGGTGAAGAACGGACAAGTATGAAGAGTCTCACCCACACCTCACACTCTTCTTCCCCGACAATTGATACGAAAATGGATAGGATGGGAGGACGTGGGAGGACATGTAATACAGTCGGCACAGGTTGGTGCTCGAATGTGGCTTCTAACGGAGCATGGGGAGCTATCTTCCTTCTGGTTATCGTCGACTCCTTCATCCTTTAGGTCGTATTCATCTATTTACTTGCTCTTCTTCATCCATGTGTAGCAGATATACCTGTATCCCCCCTATTCCTTCAACGAGGCCACCGGTTCATTGTTGATCATTTCTTTCTTCTACGATGTCTTGGTTCTCGTTGCAGTTACGCAAAAAAAGTAATTAGAAAGACTTTTCGTGTAATCAAACAAATATCTTTCATCTCCTTTGTGAATGTAAAGAAGGATTAGATACACATATCTCCGCGGAATCGTTATTGCTGACCCTCAAAAGCAAAGGCTAGTCCTTTCTGCGGCTGTACTCCCGCTCCGCCACAGGGAGTGTGATTTCCCCCCATCTTTGCAGTCATAGGCCACGGACCTGCTAATGTATACCTTCTCCTTCCCCGACCTGCACTCCGTCCTAGCTCTTTCCACCACCCCAGCCCGACCCAAATAATCTCACCTCTATCTTCTTCCCCCGATCCATGTCCTCTCACTCGCACCACCTCTTAACATGTTTTCGCCCAGAGAAGCACATGATACAGTACCTCCCTAGACAGCCGCATGCCCTTGAGTCCTTCTTAGACCCTTTAGTACGTTTCATCTTTCTTTATCCATTCATGACTTCAATCTGATCGTTTTAGCCGCAAAGAGTGGCGACAAAGGAGCCCCTTCGGTTGACGTTGGCGAACTTGAGATATCAGGATGATTCTGATGTCCGGGGTCAGCCCAAAGAGATGGTGCTCGGATTAACATTGTCTATTCAGTCAGTACTAACACCAACCTCCCACTGTCACATACCAGCATCCACCACTCATTCCTTCCCTCATATCACCACCCTGTATATTAGGGATTCAATTTCTACCCTACATCCCACCTATCTCTGATCAGCTACTATGCGCCATTATGTTTCCCGGCAATCGCAGTGCCCGCAAGACGTCCATTCGCCACAAGCGCCACAAGCGCATGCAATTTCCCGTCATCTCTATTTCCCAACGCCCACTCAAAGTCAAAAAGAGCTTCACATCCGCCCGCGAAGCCACCATACCCTTATCATGCGTCGTAATCTTAGAGGCTACATTGGCAGACCATAATCGGCATCTGGAGACAATATTGAGACATGCTGAGAGAAGAATGAAGGAGTATCGGAATAGGGACGGAGAGAACGCTGAGAGTGAGGATTCCCAGCTTGTGGAGCCATCTCTGAGCAATATTACCGGAGAAAATCAGAAGAATCACGATACTGAGGGAGAGGGTGCTGAGAGGGAGGAAGAGGATATGCCTTCGCTGGGGGAGGTTGATGACGGTGAGGGTGCTAAGAGTGAAGAAGAGGGATTTGAAGAGGGAGAGGCCAATTCAGATGAAGCCCAGGAGGATGGAGCAGAATAATGTAGAGAGGCCCGGGGTGGCTTCATGTAGTTGGCAGGATTGCAATCGGCGCCGTAGTGTAGGACGTAGCTGTCTGCTGAAGTGAGTGAAGAAATGCCCATCCTATTAGTTGTTTGCTGGTTTAATCTGGCCTTAAGGTTTGCTATGAAGGAAGTCTGTTCTAGAAGGAGATTATGAAGGGGAATGGAAATGTATGTCATTTCCGCACCCAGGCTATGAGAACCCCCTTCGTTCCCACCCAGCCTGACTCACTTCGGTAGTGGATCCCGCAGCATAGCGGTATTGCGTTCGGTGCCCTCGCCGCCATACTTAGACAGATCAAATATTGTCTCCTTAACCTGATAGAACCCAAATCTCTCATACAATGGCCTTCCTGCATCCGATGCCTCGAGATACGTTGGCAGCTGTGCCTCATCCGCCTGCGCAACTCCCCATCTCACCAGCATGCCTCCAGCGCCACGGCGATGATGGTCAGGATCTGTTATGAGAATATGCAAGACTGTACCAATTAGCTTATATTCATTTCTCGCCTTCGCTCGCGACTTGCTCATAGCTATAACAGGACCACGTGAACTCACAGTAGAACGGCTTCCCACCCATCCACTCAACCCGACTCTCAGTCAAATAATTCATAAAGTCGATAGCAGCTTGGTTTCCCTCCTCATCCTTCCCCGGCTTCGGTAGCTGCACCTGAATCTCCTCTTCTGTCCTCTCCTTCAAATTAATCCGCCATTTTGCGCACGAAATGATTTTCCCACCCAGATCCGTGTCGATGACCTTCAGGTAGTGGGCATCGGGATCTTCTTTGAAGGATTTGATGTGTTTCTCCACCATCTTCTGCTCTTTCTGGGGCGACCGGGGTTTCGGGGTCAATTTGGAGGCCATGCCGCCTTTGAAGGCGGCGAATTGGATGCGGACAAAGTCCGGGAGGTCGGACTCGACCATGGGGTGGAGTTCTAATGGCATTGCTGCTGCGTTGAAGTCAATTTGACTGTTTTGTGCACTGCATCGTGGAATTCAAGAGGTTTTTATGTCGCCCCGGGATCCACGCGACGCGAAAGTTGAGGCTGTCAGGTCGAGATGTAATCATTGCTGACTAGCATGGAGACATGAGTCATGCAGGATGTTGCGCAAGAATTCAGCCCTTTCAATGGCCTTCTAGGTGAGAAAACGCCCTTTGAGCCGCTGTAAGAGATGTTAAAATAGGTGCGATACAGAAACCGAGTGGAATTTCTTCAAAGAGCTTGCTCTTTCGACCGAACATGCCTTAGGAAGGATGAGATTTTCCGCCTAAGTCACAAAGCCGAATGCCGAATCCAATTCCGATGGTCTCTCGACATCCACTTCAGTCACTCTTCCCCTGAAGTCTTCGTCGGCAACATATTCCTGGGGAAATGTGCAGATTTCTTCTCAATCAGCTCTTAAAATTAGAAGAAGCTCATCTCTCAGCGCTGGATAGCCTCGTGATTGAAAAGAGCGGAATGAACGAACTCTCGTGTCTTCAATAATACCTATGGAACATTCCTCAGCGTTGAAGAAGGTTGTCTGAGAGGCTAGGCATCAGCAATTGAACAATATGCGGAACTAATTTTTAGATGTTCTCTTCACTGCCGCCAAATTCCATCGTCTCAATCAATCTTCTGTCTTCAATGCTTCGCTTTCGGATCTCGTTGCCAACCCTCAATATCTTAGCATCCATTCAACTCCCGGCACTGCTTGAGGTACATCTGGGAGGATTATAATGCACAAGAGTCGTAAGTAAAGTAGATATGATCTGAGGCGGGAACACGTTCGGCCTTAGAATAGACCCCTGGAACCACGTGACACTTGGCCCTCGCTTCGCTAACCTGCCTCGCACATCCCCCACAAACTCCACTGCATCACCTCCATCAAGAGAACCAAGCTTCTCATATGGACTGCATACGGTGCATCCGGCGCTTTTCATGGCCAACGCATAGCCCGGTATCGTCCTCCCCTAGCTCCTGGCCTCGGCCCTGAAACAGAACATGATGCGAATTCTCATCCGACCAGCCGAGGCTGTCCCGAGCTCTGGTGAAACGCGATGAACTGTCAACAACATTGGGTCCCTCTAATCATCAGATTTTGTACATCACTCCGACTAGGATGGCTTCATTCAATTTACTCGGAATATATGTAGTAAACCCTGAGCTTGTGGCTGACCGTAATAAACATCATCATCACTAACTGCAGAAAATAACTTCCTCTCCTATCTTCACACAAGTTGGGGCAGGGCTGAGAACAAACGTATCAGGATCCAAAACCTTTCTCATTCATTCGCCAAGTACACCTCCTAGGCCCTCTGTGCGCGCTTCCTCAGCAACGTTTCCTTCCTCAGCCCTCTTCCTGGTATATCGCCCCGAGGCATAGCTCCAACTACGTCGAGAAATGCAATGACAAATCTGTATGTTCTGACCCAAATGGGGATTCCTTGTAAACGGCTTTTGAAAGGAATTGATTCAGGATTCTCTCTCTCGTCTGATCCTATTCCTGGACCCAAACTCTCCGACATGCATGGGAACACCTGGGCAGCGGCTGTCACTTGTAACCTATCGCATGTCATCCTCTGTCAAGCTTGCCGAGGAAGAGAGAGGAAATTGAACATGGTTGGCTGACCAAAATGAAGACAGACCTGACATCTTCAGACAGCATCGCACGATGCGGCCATTACCATAGTGTCTGGGATGGGCTTGAACGCCGCTGAAGAGAAACTACCAAGACTACCGGGTATTTCGTTTATGCATATCCATACTTACTGTAAGCGACTTCAAACTTCAGTTGTATAAGAAGGTAGGTCGGCCTCAAACTCTCGACTCTTATCATCACCACCCTTTCCACTTCAAGACGTACATCCCATTCCCTGCTCAGGCAACAAATGCCTTTAATTTCAGGCATATTCATTTGATTCCTCTGTATATAAGCTACATAATTCCTCCACCACCATGAAGACCACTATCCTAATTTCCACCCTTTCCACCCTCTCACTTGCCCTCCCCTCTAGCAACCGCCGCCTCCCCCTCGCCGATATCTCCAAACGCACCCTAGATTCCTTCTCCTTCATGGAGCACACCTCCTCCGCCATCGACACTAAATCGCGCCGCCTCCCCATCTCGGCCCGTGCCCTCGGTGACAGTACACAGAACGACCTCCAAAACGGCGTCTGCAAAGACGTGACCGTGCTCTTCGCGCGTGGCACCACTGAAGCCGGAAACATGGGCACGGTCGCCGGGCCGCCGTTCGTCCAGGCGATCGGCCAGATGATGGGGGCGCAGAATGTTGCTGTTCAAGGGATTGACTATCCGGCTGATATTCCGGGGTTCCTGGCGGGTGGCGATGCTGAGGGGAGCGCATTGATGGCGCAGATGGTGGGGATGGCAATGCAGACGTGTCCGCAGACGAAGTTGGTTATGGCTGGTTATAGGTAAGCTTCTTCCTCCTTCCCAAATCCCTCCCTTCATAACCAATACGAAGGGGTATTTGGAGACGGTATGCTGATGAGGTTACAGCCAAGGAGGCCAACTCGTCCATAATGCAGCCTCCATGCTCTCAGCCGACGAAACCGCCTTCGTAAACTCAGCCGTCATCTTCGGCGACCCAAACGAAGGCGACCCAGTCGGCAACGTGCCAGCTGCGAAGACGAATGTCATTTGCCATACCGGCGATGCCATTTGTCAAGGAACTTCTTTGGTTTTGCCGCCGCATTTGACGTATGGAATGGATGCGAATGATGCTGCGGCTTTTGTTGCGACTCAGGCTGGTGCTGCGGCTGGTACTGCGTAAGAGGGAGAATGATGAGGATAGCACAAGATGCGATTGAGAAGGACGGGGAAACAGTTGACGGCTGCAAAACGCTTTTCATCAATCTGATGGAGCGTTGCATGGTCGGCACTGGCGCTGCGAATGGTTTCCTTGATGTTTATGACTTCCTTATTTAGTGTCGATAATGTTAGAGTCCTGTACATATATCCCTAGTTGAAATAATGTCAACATTGTTCTTGCGAATTCCTTATCTTCAGCTTTTTGCATGAAGTACTGCCCCATGTAATGACACCTTCCATGACGTTTCTCGAAATAAAAGTGTGAAGATGTCATGCTCTCGCCTTCGCAAAGGTCCAGCCATCGCGGTCATTTTGATTCTTCGCATTCGTATTCATAGATGGGTCGTGCATTTATCGTCATGATTCGTCCTCGCGATAATGCCCGCATGTAAACAGTCTCGTGTTTCACGAGTCATCATATTTCCAAAGCAGGAATGAAATATGCAAAGGGTGTGGAATGCAGTACCGGAACCGCGGTTGGAATGAAACGCCATCTTGGACACGAACCTTGGGGTGCATCTGCATGGCGCAGGATGGAACATCATCACTTATCTTTTCGCAACTTTGGTTCACTGTCGGATCTGAGAATTGTTGAGGATCGGAGTTCATGTGTATGATGCAGGTTGTATTTTCATCGGGGACAGAAACCAGGAGCTGGAGACTGCTCATGTGAAGGATTAGTTCCGCGTCCACTTGCACCAGTGGGTTGTACAAGTCTAGGACACGTCGATACAGACTTCTACTGGTGTCACATGATGTCTGGGGTGGTGTCCTCAGGACTAACTGCTCAGGATTTTTCTGCTAACGTACATTTTGGAGCATTCAGGATCAAGGAAGGGAAATTATCTAACAGCGGTATCTCAGTTTGACACCCCCTTATGATCAAATAAGGGTAATAGTAAATGAACTCGCGGTTAAGGAGCCCAGGAGCGATGCGTAGGACAATACCAAAAGAAAAGGTTCTACGAGAACTAAACTCGGAGGTTGGAGATACCACAATTAGGAAATAAGAGATTACTCGCGAAATGTATTTCCGCCGCGAAGTGAAATATATAGCATCCCGGGGAAATATACTGATCTAGGATGGATGGTGGACGGACGAAAGATTAAATAGGAGAGGCATCTGTGCGATGTTGATAAAACCCTGGAGAGTATTGAGCAGGAAGATTCAAATACCTAGCATATGCCCACTCATTACATCCAGTACAACAATGAAAATGCACAAACGTCGGCCATAATCAAAAAGCAACGGAACAGCCTAGTCTCCACCACGAATGCATGTCCAAATCAAACTCCCCGTCCCCCGAAACATATTCGTCTCCATCTTAGTATAAGCACTATAACTCTTCGCCTCTGCATTCATTCTAACAGCCTCTATCTCACCAATCTGTTCAACAAGCGCAGCATACATCTTCTCAAACCCACCAACACTCCTAACACTCGACCCCTCCCCTTCAATATCCTGCATCCTACTCAACGCCACCTCCTTCAGCTTCTCAATCTGCTCCTTCCCGATCTCGGACTGCAGATGCGACGGCATGTCAATTTCGGCCATGTAACGCGCTCGCTCCAGTGTTGCTTTGTCTATATCGGCTAGGTTGTAACTGCGATGCGAGCCTGCAAAGGAATTAGCAATGGCGACTCTGGAGGTGCTGGTGCTGATGCTTTAAAGGGAGGCCCGGGTGTGGAAAGGGAAGCGTGGGTGTGGGAGTAGGATTGGGTTCAAACGTATGAGGGATCGGAATTGGGCTTTAGGGATGTGGGAATATGGTTGCAACCGATGATAGAGGGGGCCACAGACCTTGTGGATTGCGTTGGCCCTACGAATAATTGCACTGAGTGATTTGTATATCTCGTCAGTTGGCGCGGGCCGGCGGTGTTTGAGTGCAGATATGACATGGAATCTGCAGAGCGGAAGTTTGCTTGAGATCCTGAAGGCGGGGGTGTTCCGCTAGGAGCTGCGTGATCGGAGGAATAGTGCAAAAGAGGTTTTTGAGTAGGGTTTGTTCGATAAGGTAGGTCGGGTCCTGGAACCATGCAGCGGGGAGTCGTGTATCCCAGCGTAGAAGGGTCTTCTGCTATGCTTGGAAGTGGACTACGCCTCGTGAATGTGTCGGCAATAGGATGTTGGGGTTGTTGGAGGAGCCTAGCGCTGGTGCAACCGTGGGCAAGTTGTGTTTGATGCCACAAATATTGCAATCTTTGCGCTTCGAAATATACTTCACGTTGTTTGACAAAGGTGTCTGCATGCTGAATCAGACGCGGCTGAGGAGGATGTATGTGGGCTAATCTAGATTCCTCTCCTTCTTGTGAATGCACAGATGACGTTGAGGCTCTTCTACCTTGTCTTCGTATAGAGGAAGTAGAGCGTTTTTGTCCTTTTGAGTGCAAAGAGGACGTGAATTCCTCTCGTCCTTGGGAGTGTATGGAGGATGTCGAACTCATAGTCCTAATGTGACACGGCGAGCCTTGCCGGTGAAGGCCGGAGGAAGAAGGAAGACTCTGAATGGACCCACGCTTGAGTCCTGGCATGCTTGCTGCATCTGTCGGAGGCTGAGCTAGCCCAGTAAAACCATCGAGCCTTTGAGATGCGCGTGATTGAGAACGATGCTGGCAAGGTTGGTCAACTCGGGCTCCGGTGTTCGCAATTGGTTGAGCGCTAGAGGATCGAGGCGGAACACGTGAAGGTCGATATTGATCTACACAATCATACAGCTGGATATTCGGCGTTGGATAGCGGTGAAAGTACTGTGGCTCTTTGGACTCGCCGAAGGAGCCTGGTGTCGTAATGCCTGTGGAGTTCGAACTGGCTCCTGACGAACCGCTCCCTTGTCCTGAAAGTGATCCTGAAGGGCTACCAGAGGCGCCATATGGCTGTATGTTATCTGTTGTGCTGAAAGACATCATAGATACCGATATCGATGGAAGATACTTAGGATACCCTTGAGGCATGCCTGCGATACCCTTATCCTCCTCCGGCAAGGCAAACTGGACCGATCTCCTAGACCTCGGCGATGTGCGCGATTGGTTCGGGTGTATAGTGGGAGTAGGAGTCAAATATTGATCTGTACGATTTCGAGTATGCGGCTGGTGCATTCTCGGCCCTGGGGGGTTTCCAGCTTGTATTTCCTTCCACTGTCGAGCAAGTTTTGCTTTCGCTTCCTCCTGCGACTTCAACTTCTTCATCGTTACCAGAATCGCATTCCCAATCTGTGTGCGGCACTCTGGAGACGGGAACATCTCCGTCTTGCACCCGCCCCGGAGCTGGATGTGGCCATTATTATACGGACACATACTCATCAACTGTACATCGGTCTGGGTACGGAAAGCCTTTCCAGAGCCTCTCCACGAAGCGCATGTTTCAAGTACCCATTGTGGATAGATTTTGGAGAGATCATAAGCCTTCGAGGTGAGAAGGAAGTAAAGAAAATACCGAACTTCGTGGGCCTCGGCGTGATCCGGAGGGAGGCTGGATGGGAAATTGTTGTGCCTGTGCTTTTTGACTTGTTTGAGATCGTTGGGCAGTTCAAAAATGCCGGTGTCGCCCGACGGAAGTGGCACTATTGACTTCACAGACGCTGCAATTGAGATGTCGCTTTTCGATGACTTGGTTGATGCTGTGCTAATTGATAGCGGCATGATGAACGCTATTGGCGGGATAAGGCTTGATGGTATCTCAAATGGACAGTAGTGACTGTGCAGAGTCAGAACATCATAGCAATTTCACCCGATGAGAATGCGTTCAAGGCGAAATGAATTAACCCAAAAAGCGGCTCTTGCGATTAACCTTCTGGGTATCAACGTCTTGTTGCGCAGTCCAACACCCTCGCCGAAAGATGCGAATATCGTAAATAGAGAAGGCGAGCAAGTAACGAAAATATCAACGAGCGCCGCAAAAAGGTGAGAAGAAGGCGAAGCTATTTACTGACAAGCTGGCTAGGCTATATGGCCCTGGGCATCGGCGGAACCTAATGAAAAAAAGAGGGCATGTTAACCCGCTCTGACTCCAGCCAGGCTGCGAATGAATGCTTGGACTGCTGGAGGATGAAAAATTCGGGCTTTCTTGATGATGTTTGATGTTCGTCCTCCTATTTGGGGAAGAAACGGTCGGATAACGCCGAGCGTACCATGGGATCGTTAGTCACACGAACATCACGACGTAGAAGAGCCAGTTGCAGGATTCGCGCAGCCCCGCCTCGATAGTACGTTGGCCTGTTTAAGCATGTATTAAAATCGGCGACCAAGTTGTCAACCGGGGATAACTCCGCGGCAAGACGTAGAATACTCAAGATGGGAGTCTGCAAGCGAGATGGGTGTTCAACGACGAGGCTGGATCTTGAGCCTATGAGGCAACTGAAATGATGAATTCGTAGCATTCTGGGTAATGGACGTCATCTAGGAGAGGTAATGCCAGTATGGCGTCCAATGAAAAACGAAATAGCCCAAGGAGCTGAAGCTTACCTACACATATCACCCAACGATGTCCATGGTACCATCGGACATTTCTGAGAATTCGATATCACATGTTGCGAAATATTTACATGAGGCGAAAATCAAGCTGAATTAGACCATTGGACTCTATCGCTGAACCGCGACCACAGAAGGTCTGTCTTCTCTGGAGTCAGTAATCTTCGGGTTTAAAGCGTGTACCGGAATTGAGCATTCGTCTTATCTGTAAGATCGTCCTCATAAGCGTGCTCGAATCCCTCCATCGTTCCAGTCTTGTCTCTACGACGATTCTCCCAAATGCACACAAAGCGGTACACGATAGCGAGGAGCGCCGTGATGATGGCGGTTATCAGCACTGCGATGAAGCCAGGGGCATATACGGGAGCATCTTTCGTCTTGAAAAGCAAGGGACCGACAAAATTGCCTGGAAGCATTGTTAACATCATCATCATCCAAGTCCGAAACTCCGGGAAAAGGACGACCTACCGAGACAGTAACCCACGAATATGCCTGACGAAGTTACCGACCGCTTGGTGTACCCCGCAGTGTTTGCAATCTGCAGGCCCATGGTGACGGCATAGCCTCCTCCGAAGGAAGCGAGTATATAGCATGCAAAAAGCAGCCCTCCCTTCGCGCTTCGTGGGAGCTGCCATAGCAGAATGGATGCCAAGATGGTGCCTAGCTGACAGATGGCGATGAGCCAGGTTCTCACTTGTGGTACCCTGTATGCGACATATGGTGCTGCGAGCTCGATCGTTCCAATAACCACCCCTCCAGGTAAGGTCAAGAGCAGGGAGTTGAGGCGGTTGTAGCCAAACCCATTAATAATAATGGGGATGAAGGATGAGACCGGACCGTTTGCGATCATCATCAGAAATGCAATCGAGAAGATGAGCCAGAATCTAATATCGAACAGCGATTCCCAGAATTGCTCAATTTTGAAATGAGTGTTTCGGACACCGGAGTTATTCTCTCGCATGCGAGCAACAGCAATATACCGCTCGCGGTCATTGAAGCCCTTCGCACGGATTGGATCGGGTGGCATCAGGAAGAGAATCACGATGGCCCAAAGAACAGTGATGGCACCAGCTACGATATACATATATTGCCACGAGTTGAGCGAACCTCCCTTGATGTGGCCCAGACCGTAGTTGATGAGGGGCGAGACGGCGGAGACATATCCTGTGCAAGAATACCAAGCACCCATCCTCAAGGCTTGTTCACGTTTCTTGTACCAGCCACCAACGACAAGCATGAACATGGGGGAAATCCCGGACTCAAGAAATCCGAGGAAGAAACGTTGGGCATATAAACTTTGATAATTGTGGCATGCTGCAGTGCACATCAGGCATATGCCCCACATGCAGACAATGCCAGCGGCGACTCGTTCGATGGGCCAGCGCTGAGCCATGAGGATGGCGGGATAGGATCCAATAATGAACCCGAGGTAGAAGATGCTTGCCGAAAATGAATATCTGTCTCCGACACTAAGTTTTAGGTCTTCCCGCAGCCCAAAGATGGCCTGCCCGTCTGTCAGTCATTGTCATCAGGTAAGGCAAGGGTCAAAGTATGAACGCAACATACAGCCTGAGATAACATAGCTTTGTCATAGTATTGTAAACCGTAGGTTATACACAGGATCGACACCAGTTTCTTGTCGATCCGGCGTACCAGCTTCTTTTCTTCTTCAGGTGTCCAGGTCTGTTCGCCAGCGTATCCGGCGAGAACCTTGAGGGCCTCATCTTGATGAACAGTGTCAACCGTTGTAGTATGTTTCAACTCCGGTGGAGTCTTGGGTTCGTTCTCCTGGTGTTCAATCTCTGGCTTCTCCATGATCGAGTGGACTCGGTGTGCAGGCAATTGAATGATTAAGGGTAATGGACGCCGATTGGAGATGGGATGAGATGCACAGCGGTTAAAGCACGAGAATGTAAGCGGTATGGAATGACGAGGGGACCAGGTCGGTATAAGGAATGCGGAGCTTCATGGAGATTAGGATTCCAACAGGACCTTCCAGGGCAGCGGGCCAGGGCAACCTACATGACGAACACCGGAAATCTTTTACCCAAGTGCGGGGAAATCTGTCAGCCGCTTGGGGAGTTGTGGGTGGCAACAAGGGCCGGTCCGTAAGTGGTGCACCCATTCTCAGGGTTGACTTGCGATGGCTGACTCAGTGTTTCTCCCAGAAGTATGGCAGTAGAACTGCAACCGCTGCATTGGCAACTGTAGGCGAAGATCTATTATATATTTACCGGCCTTCCCCCAGGGCACAGGATAGAGTTATCGTTACGGAATTAGCTGGGTGTTAGAATCATTTTTTTTGCCGGGCGATCCCAGCGGCAGAGAGGACTATCAATGAGTAACAACTACTTTCCATATCGTTACTATAACCGAAATATAGGACAGACAGGATGATTGAGATAGGAGACGAAATAGTTTGGGCCGGAAACATTAGGCTAGGGACAATATCAAGTCAGCATATCTCGGGCCTAATGACGTATGACAGCCGAAAACACCGGGGCAGGGGAGCACGTGAACGCGCGTTGAGAGGTGGTTCAATGTCCAGTTTTTCATTAAACACCAGAAGTCTCCCTACCAGGGGAACATTCAGCAGCCCCCCGGTTCAACTCGGCGTCGCCCAGTTTGCGTTTCCAGCTCCTGAGCTATGTTACTCCCAACTGTTCGCCAACTCACGCCGATTGGTCCATTATTCTAGTTCCCGGAAATTCTATTTCTCTATTGCTTAAAAATATATGGTAAGATGGCAGCAAATAATGTACACATAAGAAATGCCTAGCTGAAAGCTTAACCGTTGCCCTGCAACCCATCACGAAGGAATGCCTCTCTCAACCCCGACCCGACCCTTCTTTTACTCTCTCTAACACTCGACGGGCAAAGCCTTCACAGTCGTCGCCGTCTTCGCCAAATCCACCTCCGCCTTCCTGCGCCTCGTCAATCCCGGCAATGTCTTGCCGCCCGCCTTGTTCCACTTCGGCAGCTCCTCTGCAATGACCTTATCCGCTGCCTCCCCCTTATTCAGTCGCTTGATGAGAGTGGAAGAAGCAACGTTTCCGTTTCCGACATTGAAGGCCCAAGAAACGAGTGCGCCGTACTGGTTCGCGTTGAGGACAACGCTGGATGCTGTGTCCATAGTAATAGCTTGCTGAGGAGACTATTTGATATCAGCCTCTTGAAAACCTTTTCCGTCTACATCGAGCTTTCGGCTTACCTTCAAGTCACTCTGCATCAACTTGGTTGCGGTCTCCTTCGTCAAGGGGAAGGGATAAGGCACTTCTCCACATCCTTTCGTCTTGCAGAGATGACCGTAGCCGACGGTTGGAAGACCAATTGGATCTGGCTCGGGCTTTGGGACAAAGCCTTCAAATTCTTTGATCAAGGCGACAGTGGCGTCATTTACAGCTGGGCCAGTGCAAGCACGCTGCTCGATGGGAGATGCAAACGCTGAGGGAAGGAGCGCGAGGCCGAAAGTGACGAGAAGTTTGGCGTGCATGATGAACGATGCGTCTATCCACGAGGAAAGATATTCTATGTTGTCTTTGGATTAAATGTAGAAGTTCAATGCTGCTGTGTTGAGATCATCTATTCTCCTACCTCAACTTTATATATTCATCCCCACGGTAGCGCGATTTCGTATATCGCATTCTCCATCTCTACCTATCTTGTCGCCCCGAACAATATCCTTTCCAAATCAGGCAGGCATATTAAACAATTCGTGCCTTTCAGCAACCGTTGACGCTCCTTTTTTATTTCATTCCGTAACACGAGTCTCCCCTCTGACATCAATCTTTCAGCTCCGGTACTTAATTTCTCCAGCCACAGCGTCACCGCCTCACCGCCAAGTGGCTCATCCTCATCTCAACTTAATCCGCACGTTGCAATATGTCGTATTCCCAGCCCTTGTGGAGCATGAAATTTCCGTAGCTTATTTTATGCGGCCGAAGATCTCGTGTTGTGGCGCGTTGCGGCTTGTTTCAATTCCGTAGTACGAAGATCTGCGAATCGCGATGCAGTGTGAGGCAGGGATGAGCGAGCCGCAACGGACAAGGCAGCGAATCAACATGAGGTCATTGGTATGCTGATATACCACTGTAGTATTTTTGGATTATTTCATAGTCCGATGGGTGAATCATGCGAGGTTATAAAGGTTATTCGTACTGCAGATCGTGACTGGGGACGCCGTGTTTCGTTTGAGCATCCATTCTTCATTCTCGTGCAACTATCAGAGGTCATCAGGGGAGATGTTTCAATAGAAATCGATACAGCTCGAAACATACTCAGCTTTTGAGAGTCCGGGAAGCAGAAGCCAGAAGACAAAGATGGCAGAAGGAAGTGGCACAGTTCGGTTGTCAGTATGCAGAGTCATGCGGCGCAAAACGCATCTTAAATTTTGGATCTCTGCGCGCAGTCTTAATGTTGATATAGGCAAGTGTCTAGGAATCCACTAACTCCGTGTTATTAAAAATTGGGTTGTTTAGGCTCCCATGGCTTCATGGAGTCTCGTTCTCGCTGCTCATCGAACCAAACACTGCTAGGCTGAGGTGGTAGCGGAGGAAGAGAGCAACACCTTACTATACCATCATGCAGATGTTGAAACGGAAAGCCATATAACGGAAATGCGTTCGAGAGCTTAGGAGTAAGTACTGCGAAGCAATTCTCACCTTTATCCTGAACTTGAATATAAGATGCAGGTGGTTCTCAAGAGTGCGCATGAACTTCAGAACCTGCGCTCAATGTTCCTCCATACATCCGAGAAGGTGAGTACCATTCGGCAGCACTTCCCTGATCCACAGAGCATTTTCTTTTGTAGTATGGATATTACTTTCACATCTCCGGGCCTTTACGCTGAGAGGGGGTGGACGTAGGGAGGTTCCTTCCCTCTGGAGGAATGGATGTGGGGCGAGGGCCGATTAGGGATTTCGTGGCGATCTTCATGCCTTAGTACGATCATCCTCACCACCTTTTCCCTAGCTACCATCTCCATAACATGGATTTGAAGAATCGAACCGGCGTCACGCTGTTCGTTGTATGGAGCACCAGCTTCTAAATTCTCCAAGACGCCAACGTCCAATAGCTTCAACGATGGCTTGAGCTTCACTGCTAAGATTCCGGCTCTGCAGAGCTCACCCACATTATCACACTGTATCGTTAGACTTCGTCTAATTCTTGGCGGTCCTCCCTTTCACCGTCTTCGATCCTGTTCTTCTTGCTACCACTCCTCTCGGGACTGGGACGGAGATCTCGGGTACAGGCACCGCACCGAAAGTTTGATCTGTGGTAACTATGTGGAATCTACACTATTTCTCTCTTCCAAGGCTCTTGCTAGTTGCACGGGCACACAAGTACAATCTCTACCGGCCCTTGTTGTGCCAGCGACTATGTCGCGGCTCTTGCCAGATGCTTGGTAGCCTGAGAGCCGCACCGTCTATAAGCCGAAGAAGTGCGTCACAATGTCAAATGCGATGGATGGGTGGGACTGGTGATATACAGTGGAGATTATTTGGAAGCAGAGCGTACTATGAGGCTTTGAGAGGAAACTCGAACACACAGAGTGCGCGATTGGCATGGCAATGGAAAACCTCAGCCGATGTCACATTCCGTTGAGAGATATGGCAGCCACAGCCAAGGATTCCAGCTGTTGATCTTATCAACTCTGCCTGGAGGAGGGGAAAAGAAAGCCAGTGTGTATACCTGGCACGACTCACCCCGACTTCGCCCGAGGGGCTTCTGGCTACGGTAGGCGTCCACATTCCCAAATTCCTTTATCAGACCTCTCGAACTGAGGCTGATCTGTTTACAGATGAATGCACTAGGCATGTGCCCGGATGAGCAACCGTAGGCAAGCCTGGCTGCATGAGCTCGCTTGTCGACATCATCCTTACAGTTGAGTGGACACTACGCTGCCAAGCCCACCCCAACTTCATTCGATGGTCTCCAGCAGTGACGGTAACAAGCTGCAGCTCCAATCAATAGGGTGGATAGCGGCAATCCTTCCTCCTTCCGCAACAGCAGCTTCTGTTTCGTGTTAGCTCGTGGCCTATGTCGTGATGACGAGAGCGGCCCAATTAAGCATGAGAACCCATGACCATACACGACATGCTCTGCGCTGGGGGCGGCCACAATTGAAGAAAGGAGAGATATCCTCTCGGGGCCCTGCTAAGGCTCGTGTCATGTTTGATCGCCCGAGATCTTCCATACACTTGCTCTGGACCACGACGCTGTCAACGAGCTTGAGTTGTTCCTTCAGGTCCGCTGGCGGCCTTTCGAGCGTGCGCATGAGTGCTTCTGGCTCGAAACATGTTTTTGCATAGCCTATGCGATCGGTAACATTCGGAGAGTCATGTGTATTCTTCATGCGATCGGCTGGAGTCATCGACTTGGTTACGTAGCTTAATTTGATGGACTATTTGCAACGGGAACCGTCACTGTGTTGTGTTCGCTCGTGGCCTGGGTATCCGTGGCATCGTCGCGGGTCTCGTGACAGTGATTGTCCTCAACCTTCCGCGGCGCCACGCTTGTGTGGCGAGTGACCTCTTTCATTCCGCTCTTCATGGGCATACCCACCCTGATCGCGGCATGTGAGGGCGTGTACATCGTTTTCCACGGTGGGCACCATGGACATGTCATTCAGGCATGGATTCTGACTTAGAGGCGTTCGGCCATAAGCCAGCAGATGGTAGCTTCGCAGCAATGCCACTTATCGTCTCTTAATATCTGATCTCTCCCATCTCACGTCATCGACGATATCAACATGAGCGTCAATATTATTCCCAAAGGAACTCCAACTCCTCGCAAGAGCTCGACCCACTTCTCGGTCACTGAGGACTTGAGGGTCGATACTTCTCCAGAGGTATTTGCCCAGGCGGTAGGCTCTCGCCACCCCTTCCCTTCCCTGATGACACCCCAGGGTGTTGCGCATTACCAATCTGTCTGTATCATTGGCCTCCAATACGTAAATTGTGAAGCCCCCGAACTCGACGATGGTCTTTGCCCATGGGAAGCATTCATCCTCTGACGACTCTGACCGAGTCGGCGTGAAGAGTGACTCGTACAAAAGTCTCGCTTCTCAAGACTAGAGGAACAGTTGTCAATTCTCCATCGGTCCCCGTCTGTCTCTATCAGTCTCCACCAAGCTGACTTGGGCTTCACTATCAGGTAATTGCCGCTTGTACTGTCAGGGTTAAAGAGAGCTCTGGAGAGGAGTTTGGCGTCGACACCAAAATGCGTGATGGTGGGATTCTGAGTGAGGCGGTGGGACAGGCCCAAGCACCAGGCAGTGGAAGATCTGAGGATGGCGAGGAAGTGGGAAGGTGGTGGACAACCGTTGTGGGTATGGAGCAAGCAAAAACTCATAAGCACTCCGGTCTCTCAGAGCTCATTATGAACCCCCCTTTTTCTTCTTCTAGGTAGCTCATTGAAATACAATCTTCTCCAATAATTCACTGCTTGGCTACCATATAGCTAAGGGCTCTAGTTGATCCCCAATCCCGGCATTCTCCTGTTCTCGGAAATCAGTGATGCGGGATGATGCGGATTCGCCCTGCGACTGCGATACCAGTTCAATGACCTCGCCAATGTATAGACGTGATGGTCTTGAAGTGAACATATTATTCCGAAGCTCTTACACTGAGGCTGCAGGTACTTCGTAGTAGGGTTGCCTTGTAAACTCTTCGTTCGATCACGAGTCTGACAAGCCCAAAAGGCCACATGCTCCGTTCCTAGTTTACTCAACAACGGAGTTCCTGCATAGTGTAATATGAAAAACATTTGCATCGAGTGCTCGTTGTAAAGTGGATAGCATTGTCGTCAAAATAGAAATTGGCGAGGTAAAGACGAGATGTTTGTTTCGTTTTAGGTTGGAGGGAGGGCCTCGGTAGAAAAAGAAGCTTTTAGCGGGCCTCGCCGCTCCATAAAACCGACGATAAGCACTCTAAGAGGCGTTAGACCACCCGGCGGCGTGTCTTAGAATGTGGAGAAAAGCAAAAGGGATGGGTCTGGCCCAAAGATGCCCCTGATAAGAGCTTCAGCATAAAATGCCCAGGCATTTTAAACAATGATTGAATGCTACATAGATTCTCGACGTCACATGCCGCAATCTACTTATGACGCCTGCCTGTCCTTCGGCTGGGCTTCCCTTTGGACGTGATATGGGTGGTGATCGTAGCCGAGGGTTGCGCGCAGGGGCCACAGCAGGAATCAGGAACATCACCTTGTGACGGGCCTACACCAACTTCTTCTCCACCTCTCTCGGCCTTCGTTTCCTCCACTACCACACCCACGCTCGTTTTCCTCGCTCCCTACCATTGGCACGTAAATGTAGCGATGAGGTCACTCTCAATCGCACTCCTAGCCGCGGCTTCCGCCTTGGCCCAGAGCGTTATCGACTACACAAAGCTTCCGGACTGTGCGAGACAGTGTGCGGTTCTCCAGCAGGCTGAGGGCAGCTGTGTCCCCCCAGCAGCTCCCGTTACCAATCAAGCGACCTATCAATCCTGCGTCTGCCAGTCTACACTGCTTACGACTTTGCACTCGTCCGGTTTCCCGTGTCAACAGAACCTTCAAGGACAGCAGATATGCGCCGCCGCCGACGCCAACAAGATCTCTCAGTACTATATTGGCCTCTGCAATGGACCCGTTGTCCAGCCGTCAGGCACGACCATGACCACTCAAGCTACAACTACGGGCACGGCGACAGCTGCGGCAAGCTCAGGTACGAATGCGGCAGCAGGAGTGCAGCCACGACCGACAGACAATTACGACTGGTACGTGAAGAGAAGCCGCAATTCGCTTGATTGTGACTGCCTGCAGTCAAATCTCATCACACTTTCTTCTTTCCTGATATGTATACTAACCTGTAGGGTAGGTTCGCCTCGCATTGGAAATGGGTCGTCATGGTCATCGTCATATTCGTCGCGATCGTCTTCTTCTGGGTCGGAGGCATCTTCCTTCGCCGTCACTATCACCGCAAGCATGAGGCCGAGCGCGCGAATATGGCCGCGAGGGATGCTCCGTATAATCCCCCAATTGATCCGTCGACTCCCGGCTCAAATAGGTCTGCGCTTGGCAAGGAGATCACCCCCCCGCCGATGACAATGTCTGGAGGACGAAGCGGTATGGCAATGGACGGCGGAGTCGGCGGTATTGCACCTCCACGCGGGCCACCGAAGCTACGAAGTCGAAGCAACACTTTGCGGAGTCTTGGAACAGGCAATGGTAGCAAGACGAGCCTCCCGCCACCCGTTGTCTGGGGTCCACACCAGCACCAGGCCTATGCGAACACGAATAACGGCAACAATTCGCCTGGAAACTCTGTCCCACCGTCACCGACTGTTCCGGTTGCCCCGCCGAATCAAGTTTTCCGTAACCGCGACGCCATGAACTCGGAGCCGCGCTTCGTCCACTTCAAGGCCACACCTAAGGATATCTCTGCCCAGCCGACCGACTACTCCCCTCAGCAAGGCACGCCGGGTCCTGCCAATTGGAACCCATCCACTGCTGGTGCCGACATCATCCGTCCTGACACCGCACCCGTTCCCGCTGTGTCTGAGAACCACGCTCTAAACAAAGCCCAGGTTCTCAATGCTATGCCCAACGATCCGGCCTTGAATCCGCGTGCCGAGCCACAGAGCGCCGAGTTCTTCCAGGCTACGCCCAAGAAGCTGACCAAGAAGCTATAATGAGGGGTTAGGTTGATGGGATGGTGTTTCTTTCATGTATTTACGATTACCGGCGGATATCTTTGTAGCGACGGGGAAAAAGGCAATTGGCGTTCAGTTGGCGTCAGTGCGGATACCTCGGTATGGGTTTTTGGTTCTACTTTCAATAATATGGCCTACGATCGCGTAGGCGGCAGGTATGATACTGTACAGCTCTGAAAATCGGAGCACTTAATAAGCAATGTCAAGGGTGGATTCGGGTGTCGGCTTTGGGCTTTGTGCCTACTAAATGCTTTGTGCCACTACTTTGTCGCTCAGGACCATCGCGATCACTTACCATCCAAGCACCTCCTGAGGTGTTGCCAACATGCTGGACTGAACGTGAAAGCAGTATCCTTTCAACTCTCTGCTATGTAGAAATTTCCAGCACATCAAATCAGAGGGCGACTCTAGCATGCTTTTCAAATTAAATTCACAGCCCATCTTACGCCATCGGCCGTTGTCCTTACGTCCCTAAATTCCCACGTTGTCTCCCCGCGAATCAGAAATCCTTTTGCCTTTGGGGCCAATTCTAACTCTATCAGCCCTCCCGTTACCCCAAAAACCCCAATATCCCAAGTACCCAAGTACCAAGACGCCGCAGTGCGTTGTTATGCAGTCCCTCTTCGCGGAGCTCAAACCTCGGCCAACATCACTGCCCACATTTCCCCACCGTCCCACAGCTCAACAGCATCACCACCCCAACACAGCAAAAATTCTCCCCCGAAAAAAGCACATGTCTCAGAAGAGCCAGAAACCCGAACCGATCAACGCACCAGTTGCAGTCCCGCAATACCGGGTGGCGGCGCCCGCGCTTCGTTAACGAGCCACCCCAGACCTGAACCGACGAAGGATGCATGTCGCGCCGAATCCTGCAGAATTTATTGAGACCGACCGATACCATTTATGGAGCTTGCTTATGAGACGAGACCATGCGTGTGCGACACTGGGAGCTCTCTCGCAGGGTCGATACCACGGCAGGGCGCGAATGTGGGAGCGTAGCTCCGGAGTTTGATATGAATGAAGACTAATTGGTACAGGACGAATTGGCCGCTTTCTATAGTAATCTTCTTCGTTTTCTACCTCTTCTCGCGTTGACTCAACTATCTATACGAACTTTGAACTTAATACTTTCGCGATTGCGCTTCATATCGCTTCGACTGCTATCAGTTGCAGCAAACATGACGGTTCGACCAGCATGCTATTCAGATATGCCAGCCATGGCAGCAGTCGCTGCGCGCGCCTTCCACGATGACGAGCTCTTTGGTACATTGATGCATCCCTTTCGCGCGCAATACCCAGACGATTACGAAGCTTTTTTTCTACGGAGAATGCGGGAGAACTGGTGGGACTGGAGTCATGTCTGGTGGGTAGCTACAATTGACGATGAAGTCGTGGGTATCGCCGAGTGGGAAATGAAGGGTCGCGTGAAGAAAAGGATTGACTTGGCCGCTTGGGATTTGAGTACGCACATCACGTTTTCTTCGATCAAGGGCTGGGATTGCTAACAAAGAGTCTAGGGAGAGTAATGATGCCAACAGTCAAAGTGATACATGCCCTCAGTTTGAGGATACGTCCAAGTCCAGCAGCAAACCCGGATCCCCGCCTCAGAGACCCTTTCCCAGCCGCGCACCGCTTTTTCGAACATCACTGGACTGGTTCAAGGGCGGACACTGTGTACCTGGAACTCCTGGCGGTAGATCCAAGATTCCAAGGACGAGGCCTGGCTAAGGAGCTTGTGCAGTGGGGCCTGGACTATGCGAAGGAAGAGGGAGTGTGCGCGAGCGTGATAGCCTCAGAGTCCGGCTACGAGTTTTACAAACGGATGGGCTATACTGTGCAAGTTGGGCATGCGACTGAAGGTGAAGGGAATCCACTAGCGGGGCTGAAGAGTGGGTGGATACTGTTTACGGACCATGTTGAACAGGATGCCGATGAGAAGGCGAAGGCGAAGGCGAAGGTGACGGTGCGGGAAGTGGATAGTGATCCGTAAGGTCCTCAAAATCCACGCCACTAGAACGAGAAACAACAATCGACGGTATCACGATTCAGCGTCGTTTCTACCTTGACCGTTTCTAGCATTCTCAGCAGCCGTATTCCGGTTTGTCGAATTTCTCGCTAGTTAAATTCGATATATTCTCGAATCCCAAACGGGCTTCTTCAAAAGCCCAGAGTCATTATGTAAATGCATGAGGATTCAGGGTGACGCGGAAAAATTTCGATTCAAGCAAACAAGGGGCGCTCTCGTCTAGCCTTGACAGGCCCCGTATGCAGCGTCCCACGCTTTTTATCAGCAGCTTTCCGAGATCAATTCATCTTGCAGAAGTGCATGCACCGCTCGCTCGTGGTCTCACCATCAAAAACAAACCCTGACTCGAGACATCGGTTCAAACCGATTCCCAGTTCCAGGGCTGGCGGCGGCTATGAATGGAGCTAAGAGGCCTCGTTGCGGCCCGATGTGGGACCCTTCCAATTTATTCTCGACATATATAGATCCAGCGGCCTGGTTCAATGGTTTCTTCGTCGTCGCAAGGAATTCTGGAGTTTGGATGCTTGCACCACGAAACGCCAACGGCGAGGCCAAAAGGAGACAAAGGCTTCCACGTCGTGGCTTGCTTGATACGTCTTCTTGACAAGAGCTGGCTTCTGCCGAACTTCTCCGCTCGGGATTTTGCCGTCCCTCGTCCGTGTGGCTTTTCAAGTCCCTATCGCCCGCTTCCCCGCGTGTTGAGGTTCGACTCATGCCACATGCAAGCCAAATCCTCCCCAAAAATGCAAAATCTAAGGGAACCTTGACTTGCACTGCGTCTTGCGCTCCGTCTTGCACGGATGTCAAAATATTAGCAGTTAAGAGAAAAGGTTCAACGACGTGAACTGCTACAATTACAGGAGATCTCAATCCGGCAACAACATCCGATCTCCCAGTTTTTGAATCTTCACCCTGGGTGTGGCCTGATGTTACTTGACAGGATGTTCAATAACGGAATCTCCGCTGTGTACCAACCAATGCAACCATGCGCAAAGGGCTCCTTCCTTCGCTTGCGGCTTCAACGCGTCGTAAGTGGTGGATGCGGCTAGTTCGTTAGGTAAAGTTAATTCGGCCCTTATTCAAAGTTACCAGGGCCGTGGGAGACATGCCGAACGCCACTTCTCCTCAACTTCCCATCAGTTTTTTCTTCAAACTTATCGCACGTTGGATCAGCAAACCTTCCCCAGGTTTCTGGTCTGTTCACCATCGAGAACTTCAAGCTATGCAGGCGATGTTGAGAAAAGGATGTTGCAGTGACGATCGATTGAAGATCACCTCACCATCTGCCGTTGCCGTTCCTCGCGCAATGTTCTCCACTGGTCCCCATCATCGGCCTTAATTAGCTTCACCGATCCGCACCAATCCCCTGAAGGTGAATCTGAACCCTTTCCGTGGGCCGTGCCGCGTCTGTCTGGCGTGCAACAGCTGCATCTCGGCTCTTAATTCACTCCCATCCAGCCGTCCCGCGTGCAAGTGACGCCACTTTTCTTCTGCTCTCCTAACCGACACATGCTGATGGGTTTTCTGTGGCTCGGCAATTACATGTCTGCATGATGCGGCAGGGGCTTAGAAGCAATCAGAGAACAATGGGCTAGGGTCGTCCCTAGCGTCTGCACCCTCACGGTCTAGTCCCACCAATTCGAAAGGCGGCACTCGGCCGCTCAGCCAGGAGTGTTGTGTTTTGACATCTGTGGAGCCATGGGAACCAGAACAGCTCCCAAGCGCGATCGGCTGTACATTGTCTCTTATTTCAACGCTGCGTCGCTGTCTCCTGTCCCGAGAACCGTTCTCCTTCCATCCCTCATCCCACCCTTTATTTTTATCCTTCTTGTGGTTCGAACGCTTCGAAGCGTAGTTGCTATTGCAAGATGGCATCCGTCTTTCCGGAAACCGGGAAGACTGCGCAAGGTGACCCCTATGAAGTTGACGATGGTTCCGAAGAAAATGAGGTTATCGCGGAGAAGAAAGGAACGGAATTCGATCAGCGCGACATGCATCGTATGGGGAAGGTCCAGGAATTGCGAAGGAATTTCCGCTTCGTGACCATCTTTGGCTTCACCATGGTGTTGATGGCGACTTGGGAAGCCCAACTGAGGTATGCGATTCGCCCAACACCCTGTGTCACCGCGTGATATCAGCATCACTAACTCGCTAACTCGACATACAGCGCGAATGTCTTTGGTCTCATCAACGGTGGTACTGGGGGTTTGATATGGATGTACATCGGAACCTTCTTCGGATTTTTGGCGGCGATTATCTCCATGGCTGAGATGGCCTCGATGTCAGTACCCCAGCGTGAATCATGCCGATCTTTTCTAATATCGTGAATAGGGCACCGACCACTGGTGGTCAGTACCACTGGGTCTCCGAATTTGCACCGGCTTCCGCCCAGAAGTTCCTCTCCTACATCGTAGGCTGGCTCTGCGTGCTAGGATGGCAGGTCGGCAACACCTCGATCGCTTTCCTCAGTTCGCAACAGATCCAGGGTCTCGTCATTCTCAACAATCCCAATTATGTTCCCCAGCGATGGCACTTGACCCTCATGGTCATCGCCGTCATGACCTTCTGCCAGCTCTTCAACACGTTCTTAGCCAGGAAGCTCCCGCTCGTAGAAGGAATCGTGCTGATCCTGCACATCTGCGGTTTCTTCGCCATCTTGATTCCCCTCTGGGTTCTCGGAGAGCGAAGCGACTCGAAAGAAGTCTTCACGACCTTCACCGACGGCGGCGGCTGGGGCAGCACCGGTCTTTCCTGCCTCGTCGGTATGCTCTCCCCCATCTTCTCCTTCATCGGCCCCGATTCCGCGACCCATATGTCCGAGGAGCTTCGCGATGCTTCTAAGACGCTTCCTCGCGCTATGATTGCTACCGCTATTTTCAACGGTGCCATGGGCTTTGTCATGTTGGTTACTTTCTGCATGATGGTTGGAAACGTAGAGGATATTTTAGGGACCCCGACCGGACAGCCGTTCATCCAAGTTTTCTATAATGCGACCGGAAGCAAAGGCGGTGCGAGCGCTATGACGGCGATTATGATCACCATGGCCACTTTTGGATGCGTTACCAATGTTGCTACGTCATCAAGACAGGTTTGGGCTTTTGCTAGGGATCAGGGGCTACCGTTCTCTGCTTGGTTGGCTTATGTAAGTTTCCATCTATGTTTCAGTGATAATTTTGCGACTTGCATTCGTGCTAATAAAAATGAATAGGTCCGCCCAGGTTGGGACCTCCCCCTGAACTCCGTCATGATCTCATACATAATCGCCGTCCTCCTGTCCCTCATCAATATCGGCTCCACCGTCGCCTTCAACATCGTCACTTCCCTTGGCACCGGCGCCTTGCTCTCCTCCTACATCGTCTCCATCTCCTGCGTCACCCTCAAGCGTCTGCGCGGCGAGCAGCTTCTTCCCTGCCGCTTCTCGCTTGGCCGCTTCGGTCTCGCGATCAACATCTTCAGCGTCCTGTTCTTGACTCTCGCGTTCATCATGACGTTCTTCCCCACAACAAAGAACCCGGAGCCGAACAACATGAATTGGAATATCCTGGTCTATGGTGTCGTGGTGGTATTCTCGATTATATATTTTGTGTTGAGGGGTAGGCATCGGTATGCTGGGCCTGTGGAGTATACCAAGAAGGATTGGTAGAGAGGAAAAAAATCAATTATGGAGGTATTTTCCAACCATCTGTTTGGATTGCTACTTAGAGCGTTCTTGGAGTTGATAGATGCCCATTTTTAGATCCCTTGCATGATATATACATGTTTAAATATACTGCAACGATACCAATTACCTTTACACTAGTCGAAAGTACGCTCAAGTGCTATATGCCCATGATTTCAGCCTTTTTTTGATCTCCATTCCCATTGAAACCCTGCCCAGATCCAGACCACCTAACTCTCTCCATCCCGCATATATCCCCCACTCCATCCAGTCCCACAAGCGACAAACACAGCATCGACGTCTTCTTCCTCTCACACATCCCCACCACCTCCCTCTCATCCACAACCTTAGGAATCCGAGCGTGTACTGAAAAAAAAAGAGGAAAGTGACAATAAACCAGCAAGAACTTTCCCCGCATTTCCTAAAAAGGGCTGTTCATAACGCCACATCTTAATCGTTCGTTTCATAGTTCCTTCCCCCCTCTCGACCGCCGACTCATTCGCCATACTCTCAAACACCACTTCTGCTTATGCCTTTCGCAAACCCGCGATTTTCCTCATCGGACACATGTAAAACTCTCAATCCCATTCCAATTCACCGTCCCACCAGGATATTCAATCTCGGTGAATTTCCCCACGTTCTCGTCGCACGTACTCGAAAACGAGTAAATCCAGCACTTGTGGCCCAAATCCGGGCCAAATGAGTGGAGATTGCGGCCCCTGCACCACCGTTAGTGAGCACAAGGAGGTGCGAAAATTTCAGGGGTTACCTACCAACCTCCCATGTGGATACACCTATTCCAGTCTTCATCGTCAAAGTGCCAGTATGCACAATGGCCGGTGAAGTCTTTCCCAGTGCATTGGTAGAACTCCCCATGCTAGAGCTTGAGGGAGGGTAGATACCATGATGATTGAGAGGTACATGATGGAGTTGCTGGGTAAGGAAAACGCAGAGAAATAATATTTAGGAGAAGATCTGCTTTCAAGATTGTTTAAGCCATTTTATTCTAAAGGACGCAAGCAAAAGCAAATGGGCACATGATGAGGTATTTTTGAAGAGGAAGATCTTTTGGATAGCGAGGTGATACTTGAGGTTGTTAGTCTGATGCCCAAAACGGTTAGTCGTATTGGTACTCAGTCCTCTCCCCACACATGCTCAACACGTTGAATACAACCATTCGGTCACCTATAACGCTACATACATGTGAATAAGTCTGAAGTTGCACGATTGGGATTTCATGAGCATGACTGTCCCACCCATCTACAATGTCTTTTCCCTAAGTCTCTCTTCACTTCATCTGTGTCCTCTCCACTCTCTAGGCACCTAAAACTCCGCACCTTCGCCAACCCCAAATCCCACACATTCCCACCTGGATACTGAATTTCCTTAAAAGTTCCCGCTTTATCATGGCATCCATTTGACTCCTGGAACAGCCAGCATTTGTGGCCTGGGTCGGGGCCAATGGAGCTGATTTCCCCGTCGCTGAAAGATGTCAATGAGTATGCTCGGTAAGAAAGTTTGGGTGTGAAATATGAAAAAGAAGGGACGTACTCGGCGTTAAAACAGCTACCGGGCTGGATATCTGGATAGTACTGGCAGGAGCCAGTGAAGTTTGGGCCATCGCAGGCATAAACGCCCCAGCCTATGGCTTGAGAAATGAAGACGGGAGAGGTGGCTAAGAGTTTCAGGAATTGCATGATGTTTTGAAGGCCTGGATGAATAAGGATGATGAGAGTGCGATGGAGGGTGGGCCGACGAGCGATTTATCTTCCTGTCCGTTTACTACTCCATGAGCACGTAGATGGTACAGGAATGGGGACTCGTACCTTGATGGGTATGACAGGTGGTGCGGTACTCGATTGTGGGGCGCACAACGGTGGCATGAGAAATTCACCCATATGTGTCGCAGCCACAGGCTTCACATGTCTGTTAGCTAAATTCAATCAATAAATGAAAAGGACATACTAATACTGAAGAAGGAAGGATTCTTCTTAACTTAAAGATACAGCACTCCAATCCGGCTGGCAGCTAGTACACCAACACACAGTGCCAGGGTGCCTATAACTTCGGGCCTATGCAAAAAGGGAAAACGTCTCCACTTCTAAATGTACAAGAAGGGGCCTGAACAGCTCATACACCCGTGCACGCGTTGGCATAGAACCTTCGGGAAAATACCCTTTTTAACATATAAAACGTATCAAATTCCTAACTAGAGAATGACACATCATGGCACCCATACCACCCCTCTCGCCCAAAACACTTCTTCATCATCTCACCCACACAGAGCGAGCCCGAATTCACTCATTAAGGTCCCTTGGTTGGTCCTATGGCCAGATATCTCTGTTCACCGGCATTAAAAGGTCACGGTTCAATCATGCCTCAAAAAAACCTACCACTCCCATAAGCCAAAATGACGAAAGCGTATGCTAACTACTTCTATTCGAAATCGAATGATTGCTCATGGCACAGCAAATCGAACATAATAACTTAAACTCTTGCTTGAGATTGCTACAGAGCTTGGTATTAATGCCCACGAGAGGACTATCGCTTTCGACGAGTCAATACAGAGAAGCGTCTTCTTAAGCCTCATTGTATAGAAAACTGTCTATTTTGGGTATAGATACATCAGACTCTTGTAGAGGCAATATGGGATCGAATTACATAGAGTAATGACGCTTTCTTTCGTTTATCGAGAGGGCAAGTATATGTTATCTGACCGGACGCAGGGAAAAGATGTAGCAACCTCATGAATTGAAAACTATGGATGGCTATCCTACTTAAATAATGATCTTGTAAATGTCGATAGGGGTTTGCCAGGAGACGATCGTCAAGAGAAGATCGTCAGGATAGGATCGTCAGGAGGATCAACAGGAGAGCTCAGTATACAAGCAATGGTGCTACCTGAGAGGCCAGCACTCGGTTACATGTTACACGAAGGGCTGAAGAGAGTATCACCTAGACTTTAGTACCAAAGTTTCCAAAGTTCTTAACTGTTATGGTATGGGCTTGCATATCTTCGAAGAAGAAGGGACCTTTGGGTGGAGAGGTTGGGTAAATGGAATCGAGCTGGTCTGATATAAAGACATAGCTGATGTGGCACGGCGCCAGTGTAGCAAACATTATACAAATCGCGAAACTCCACATTCTTAGTGGCCCATGGCCCATGGTTTCGAGAATGTATGTTTCTTTGTGAGGAAGGTGTATCCGAGATGGTATCGGCTCAAAATAGCTCCCTGCGGTGAATGGCCAAACGACAAGCTTGTTACGATGGTGCGTTGGGAGCGAGAGGCATGCACGGCCTTCATTCATACCGGAGAGATGAACCTAACTATGACAACAATGCGTATACCATTACATGAATTTGTCACAATGGCCAGCTCCAAATGTACACCAGCACACGTTGCCCAGCCAAGCAACCCTGTGATGGAGGAGGTCATGTTTTGGGTTCTGCCCACCTTAGCGCAAGTTAGCAAGGTTGCATATCGCGGCTATTCCATCACCCTAGAGGCTGTCCTGAGTATCATCCTTTGCTATGACCGACACCCTAGACACCTGTCGAAACGGACTACGCGTGTACAGGAACGGACGAGAATGGTGCAACTATGAGAGGGACGAGGCAACTAGGCAGACGAACGAGAGAGCAAATGTGGAAGCTAAAGCACCAACTAGTGATGCAGGCGCCAGCCTGGTTTTAAGCTTCGTGATGGCAGTGTCAGAGACGGAAGCCTACACCATGAGCCAGGAGTCTCGGACTCCGCCGAATGAAGATTCTAATACACAGTGTGGCTTTCAGGGATCTAATAGTTTAATAGAGGAACTTGCGGATTACATACTCCAAACCAACAGACTTGTCAACAAGCAAGTTACTTGCCAAGACTTGCTTGCTTACTTCCGTATATATATATGTAGAAAACAAGCATTTTATAGCCTAAGTTTAATTACTAGTAATAGTAATAGTAAAGAACTTAATTAAGCTACTAAACTTTATTACTATATTTTATAATTTATATAAGTTTTATATATATATATATTTCATAAAGCTACTAACTTATATAATAACAAATTAGTAAGTATTTTAAAAACATATAGTATTTACTATTTATAATAACTTTATTATAGTAATTAACTATTAGCTATTATTACAGCTTTTAAGTATAAAAGTAAAGCTAATATTCATAAATATTATAAAAGTAGAAAATAATATAATATAAAATATATTATTCTTTTATAGTTACTAAAACTATCTAGCTTACTTTTATTATAACTATATTTATATATAAGTACTTTTATTATTTTACTATAAAACTTATATTTTTAAAAAAAAACTTTATAATAGTATTTATTTAATTATTACTAAACTTAGCTACTATTATTTTAAAACAAAAATTTTAAATAGTAAGTTTATAAGTTAAGTAAAACTATTTTTATAAATTAAGTTTTTTTTAATAAAAAGTAAGCTTTTATTTATTATAATATAATATAATTTTTTTATTTATTTTTACTTTACTATGTTTATAAATAAGTTACAAAACTAGTTACTAAGTATTATTAATATAAATTTATACTACTTTATATTTATATATAGTTAGCTTTATATAGTAATATTATAAGTAATTTTTATAATAAGTTTTTTTTATACTAGATTTTTAATATAAAGTCTATAACTTAGAATATTATATATTTAAAAGTTTTATTATATTTATATTTATTATATTTATATTATTTTATATTTTTTCCTTATATTTATACTACTTTATTTTAAATTATAATTTTATTTTTATTTTTATTATAATAAGTTATGTAACTATAAATAAAATATTTTAATTATAACTACTTAAATTTTTTATTATTTTTTATTATTTTTTATTATTTTTTTTATATATTTTTAAATATTTTTAAATTTTTATTATAAGCTTTAATAATTTACTTTTATTTAGCTTATATTATTATACTATTTTTACTTTATCAGGAAAAAAATTAGTGGTATTTTTATAATACTTAATAGTAATTAGCTATTATTTACGTATTTTACGTATTTTACTTTATAGCTTATAGTTTTAACTTTAAAGTGGTATTAAGCTGCTAAATATAATACTATTTTATAAAATACTATAAAATACGCGATTATATCCTCTAAAGCTTTTATTATTATTTATAATATTTATATAATTTGTTTATTATATATATTTTATAAATTTAACGCTAAGTATATTACATATCTTATATCTAGTTTACTTTTTATATGTAGTACGTATATTTTAAATTATAATTTTAAATTACTAGCTACTACTAATTTACTATATAAAATAATAAAATACTATATAAGCTTTATTTACTTTCTCCTTTTTATATTAAATTAGAATTAGCTTTTATATTAAATTGAAATTAGCTTCTATATTGAATTAAAATTAGCTCTTATACTAAATTAAAATTAGCTTTTATATTATATCTAAAGCTTTATATAGAGCTCTGAAGGTAGCTTAGTATATAGCTCTAAAAATAGCTTAGTATATAGCTCTAAAGATAGCTTAGTATAAAGCTTTAGATATAGCTTAGTATAAAGCTCTAAAAATAGCTTAATATAAAGCTCTAAAGACAGCTTAATATAAGTCTAAATATATATTAATAAATAGATTAGTAAAGAGCTTAGTAAACCTAAATATTAACTTAATATAAGTATATAAAGAAAGGAGAATAGAGAGAAGAAATTTTATTAAAGCTAAATAGAAAACTAAGTTTAGCTCTTCACGTATAAAGAAACTTAGTATATATAAATAGAAAATAGTAACTTTACAGGCTTACAGCGCCCGTAGATATTAGTAATAAATTTTAGAAAATAAATAGACAAAAACTAGACTATTATACAAGTAAAAAAGTATAGAATTTAGAAAAAGAGTATAGTATATTATAGTATTTAATAGCATTTTATAGTATCTTACTGTATACTTATAGTTAAAGTTATAATTAGCTATACTTTTTAGTAGAAGAGTTATAAAAAAAGTCATATTTAGTAACTAAATACTATTAAATACTTAAATAAAGTTATAATTAGCTGTATTTTATAGTAGAGTTATAAGAGAAGTCACGTTTAGTAATTAAATACTATTAAATACTTAAAAATACTATGACGGTGCTGCTCGCTCTGCTTGCTATAGATTATATAATATTATAACTAGCTATACTAGCTATAACTTAGTATAAAGCTTAGAGTATAGCTAGCTTATGCTTAAGCTATATACTACTCTATTTAAAAGCAAGCCCCCTTTATACCTTTTCTCTTTCTATCTTAGTGTAGCTAAAATAGAGCTAACTTATTTTATTAACCTGTATTTATACTACGACGCGTGAAGACCAAGCCCGTTATTATAAATACCGGAAATACTAGAATAGCATGAATATAAAATTCTTAGCCACGAATTTTTTTCCTGATGTTTTACTACTTTTAGTATATATATTAATTATAAGTATTTACTATTAATAGTACTAATATAGTATTATAGTAACTATTTATAATACTTTATAAAGGCCTTTTAAAAAGGCATTTTTTATAAGCTTTTTTTTATTATATATTTATATATTAGTTATATATTAGTATATAGATTTTACTTCTAAACATTTCTACTTATGACTTATTTTTTGTTTTTTACATAATATTTTAAACTATTACTTAGTATTATATGTAGTAATTAATTAATACTTTTTTTAAGCTCTTAACTTTTTATAAGTAGTATTTTTATAATACTATATTATATTACTAACTTTCTATAAAATAAATAACCTAGGATTTGTTAAAATTTTTAGAAACTTTACTTTTTAACTCTTAGCATCAGGAAAAAAAATTCGTGGCTAAGAATTTTATATTCATGCTATTCTAGTATTTCTAGTATTTTTAAGTATTTAGTAGTATTTAACTGCTAAACGTAACTTCTCTTATAACTCTACTATAAAATACAGCTAATTATAACTTTATTTAAGTATTTAATAGTATTTAGTTACTAAACGTGACTTCTCTTATAACTCTTCTATTAAAAAGTATAGCTAATTATGACTTTAACTATAAGTATATAGTAAGATGCTATAAAATGCTATTAAATACTATAATATACTATACTCTCCTTCTAAATTCTATACTATTTTACTTGAATAATAGTCTAGTTTTTGTTTATTTATTTTTTAAAATTTATTACTAATATCTATGGGTGCTGTAAGTTTGTAAAGTTACTATTTTCTATTTATACATACTAAGTTTCTTTATACGTGAAGAGCTAAACTTATTTTTTTTATTTAGTTTTAATAGAATTTTCTTTTCTCTATTCTTTTTTCTTTATATATATATATTAAACTAATATTTGGGTCTACTAAGCCCTTTATTAACTTATTTATTAATATGTATGTAGATTTATACTGAGCTATTTCTAAAGCTTTATATTAAGTTATTTTTAGAGTTTTATATTAAGCTGTTTTTAAAGCTCTATACTAAGCTATCTCTAGAGCTTTATACTAAGCTATTTTTAAAGCTATATATTAAGCTATCTCTAGAACTATATACTAAGCTATTTTTAAAATTATATACTAAGTTATTTTTAGAGTTATATATTAAGCTACCTCTAGAGTTCTGTATAGAGCTCTAGATATAATATAAAAGCTAATTTTAATTCAGTGTAAAAGCTAATTCTAATTTAATATAAAAAAAAAAGTAAATAAAGCTTATATAGTATTTTATTATTTTATATAGTAAATTAGTAGTAGCTAGTAATTTAAAATTATAGTTTAAAATATACATACTACGTATAAAAAGTAAACTAGATATAAAATATATAATATATTTAATATTAAATTTATAAAATACGCGCAATAAATAAATTATATAAATATTATAAATAATAATAAAAGCTTTAGAGGATATAATCGCGTATTTTGTAATATTTTATAAAATAGTATTATATTTAGTAGCTTAATATCACTTTAAAGTTAAGACTATAAGTTATAAAATAGGATATGCAAAATACATAAATAGTAGCTAACTACTACTAAATATTATAAAAATACCATTAATTTTTTTCCTAACGTAACTCTAAAGATAAGTAATAAATTATTTATAAATATATAAACTAAATAAAAAGCTTACTACAAAAAAAGTATAAAAGCTTTTTATAAAAACTTTATAAATTAAAGTAAGTATTTACTTATTTAGTTTCTATTATTACTATTTTCTTTATTAATAAAAGTTTAGTTTTTACTAGTTAGTATATTTAGATATAGCTTAAGTTCTATAAACCTAATATTTATAATAACTTTAACTATATTTTTTTTTTCTAATTTTATTAAAATAATTATCTAACTCTTTTACTTTTTTTAGCTTACATTTTAAATTACAAACATTTATTAGATAACTATATAATAAGTTTATAAAAAAATGAAAATTAGTATTTAATTAAATAGGTTTACTTTTACTATACTATTAGTTACTTATAAAAATAGACTTTTAATTTAGTAAAATTATTTTAACTAAATATTATATAGAACTTAGTAAACTTACTTAAAAATACTTATAAAAATTTAAACTAAAAAACAATTATATAAAAAAAAATTAGTTTATATAAATTAAAGAAACTAAAGCAATTTTTTTTTTAGAATTTTATAAATATACTTAAAAATTTAAATAAAATAACTTTACTTTAATTATATAATTAATAAAAACTCTTTACTTTAACTTTTACTGTACTTTAATTAAAGTTGACTTTTTTAATAATTTTATTAAATATATAAATATAATTAGTAAACATTATAATAATATACTTATATTAGTTTTAAAAAAAAACTAATATAACTTATACTACTTAACTATAAAGCTAAAAACTATACTATAAAAAAAATTTAATATTATAAAAATTAATACTACAAACTACACTTCTTTTTATTTAGTTTAAAAAAAAGAGATGTATTTAAAAGAATTTTAGTTTTGAATATAGTAAGTATAGTTATTTTATTTAATTTTTTTTTATTACTTAAACTTTAATCTAATAGTCTACTTTAAAAAAACGTTTTTTAATAATTATTTTATTTATTTTCGTCTAGTTTTAACAAATTTTGTAGTTAAAAACTTAATTAGTAATTTAAACTTAACTTATTAAAAGCTTTATTTTAATAATAAGTTGCTTTTTAAAATACTTTTAATACTAGATTTCTATTAACTTATAAGCTTTTTACTTAATAACTAACTTTTAAAACTACTAAGTATTAGGAAGTAGTAAAGTATAGATAAAATTAATAATAATAAGAATAGTATATAGTATAAAGTAAATTATAAAACATAACTTATAAAACTACATACAAAAGTTATAAACAAAATATATATAAAGTTTTAAAAGTAAGAAAGCTTCTTAAAGTACTATTAATAGAAGACTTAAATTACATTTATAGTATATTTTATTTAGTAGATAAAAATCTTAGTTAACTTACTATATTTAGTTTATCTAACTATATACTTTAATTATAAGGTGCTATTACAGCTATAATAGTTTTAATAGAAGTTAATAATTTCTTTAATAAACTACTTTTACTTACTATTAATTTCTATTAGTAGAAAGAGTAGTATCTATTAGTAAAGTAATAAATTAGTTATAATAAAATAAAGTAGGCTAATATAGAACATATTAAAAAAAAGAGCCTATTTAGTAGTTTAAAATAGTAAGTATATAATAATATAACTTTTATAACTTAAAACAAGTCTAAATTCTTTTAATTTAGTTTTTTTATAAAGTATAGAGTTTTAATATTCTAGGTATTTAGCTATATAGAATTTTCTATATAAAATTAATAAATAAAATAGTAGTGCATGTTTACCTAGTCTTTATAATAAGTTTATATAGTTAATAGTTTAGTATGTAAGTAGTTTATAATCTTTTATATTTTAACTATAAGCTTTTTAAAGTTTTAGCTTTATATAAAATAAGTAATAGCTAACAGTTTAAACTTAACTCTTAAATAGAAACTATAATTTACAAAAAATAAGAAAATAATAGTACTTTTTAAGTAAATAGAGTTTAAAATAAACTTAGCTAGTAGTAGCTATTTAGGCTAGTTATTTTATAAATAGCTAATATATAACTATAGATACTACTTAAGAACTATATTAGTTTATTTTAACTAGCTATTAATTTTAGAATAGTATATAGTTAATAGCAAGATTATAATTTTTAGCTAATAATTTAAATACTTTTAGAATTTAGAAATAAACTAGAGTTTATAGTTAGAAAAAATAGTACTTAGTAAGTTATAGAGCTTTCACACGTACATTAAAAACAAATAAATAATATTTTTAGTATTATAATATATTTAATAGAAAATTAAATACTTTATTTTTATTAAATAGTAAGTTATAGGTATTACAGTATTATAATAGTTACTTAATAGTAAGTAAATAATAAAGTTTATAAATATATTTTTCTAAGTATAGTTAAAAATAGATAATAGTTTTAAACCTTCTTAACAGGCTTTTCTTAACAGAATTGTATAATAATAGATATAGTAATTATAAAACTAATAAGTAATAAAATTATATATATAAAACTAGTAGTACTTAAAAAATAGTAATTTATATATTTTATTATAGTTTATATAGCTAGTAATAAAGCTTTTATAGGTAAAATAAAGTAGTTTAGCTTTTAACTTATTTATATTAGATATATAGAGCCTTTTTTTATATTATAAATATCTATTTATTTTAGCACACTTAGCTAGTGTTAAGTATTTATTTTTATAATTTCTATTCTATAAATTAGTTAGTATAAAGTTAATTATAAAATTAATATAATAGCTTTTCTAAAATAAAGTCTAAATTCTTAGTAGTAGTAGGTTTTTAGTTTACTTAAGTTTTAAAATAGCAATAAGTCTAGTAGTAGTAGTAGTAATAAAAATAAAAGTAAAAATAAGTTTAGTAAATAGTAATAGTTTAGCAGCATATTAATAAAGTTAATTATAAATTATTATAATAATTTTATAAGTAAAAGTATTTACTATTTTTTTTAATAATAAGTTTTTAAGTTTATTATACTCTTTATAGTTTTTTTATTAATATATAATTAGTAGTAACTATTATTTTTATTTTTATTTTTATTACTACTTTTACTTATACCTTTACTATATATACTTTTTTAATTTTTAATTTTTAAAATTTAACTTTTTTATTTTTTCTACTTTTTTTACTTTTTTTACTTTTTTTACTCTTTTTACTTTTTTTACTTTTTTTACTTTTTTTACTTTTTTTACTTTTTTTTACTTTTTTTACTTTTTTACTTTTTTTACTTTTTTACTTTTTTTACTTTTTTTACTTTTTTTACTTTTTTTTACTTTTTTTACTTTTTTTTACTTTTTTTACTTTTTTTACTTACTATAATTACTATGTTATTTAAGTATTACAAAAACTTACTAACTTTATAAAAAATAATAAAAAACATAATAAATAGTTATATAGTTAATAAATTATTTTTATAATTTACTACTTTAACTTAAGTAAAACTATTTTATAACTATACTATAAAAATTATAATAAACCTTTTTTTTTACTTTAATAAAACTATACTAGAACTTACTATATTATATTATATTTACTAATTTTTAAGCTTTAAGTTTAACTTATAGTAGCTTAAAATTTAATATTTATTTAATAAATAAATAAAAGTTAATACTTATATAGTAAGTATTAACTTTTAAATATTTATACTTAAAAAATACTATAATTAAGTAAAAAAAAAAAATTTACTTTTATACTATATAGCTTTAGTATTTTAATTATAAATTACTTTTATTTTTTTACTATTTATATGTTATAGTATTAACTATTAATTATATAATATACTATATAAAAACGTAGAATTTACGTTTATGTATAGTGAAATATAGCAAAAATATATGTTAATTATTTCTACTAGCTATAAAAGTAGATAAAAATATTCTCTATTTATTAATTAACATAACCACGTGATACCTATACTATTACGTAATATTATATAGTAACGTTTTTTTATATAGTACTTTTAGCTTATATTTATAACACAAGACCTTTATTTATTTAATTTAAACTTATTTATTCTTTTTATTTTCCTTTTTATTTGAATATTTTATATTCTATAGTTGGTATATATAGTATTAGCTTAGAAATCTAATACTTATTTATTTAGCATTTTTATTAAATATATGTTAAACTATAATATTATATTTAAATTCTTTTTTTACTACTATATACTATTTATTAAAGTTGTATAAAATATTATTAAGTTTATAAAAAAAGTACACAACCTAATAACAAGTTCTAATAG
>ML994652.1:1173103-1243732 GCA_010093925.1 Zopfia rhizophila CBS 207.26
TTTTTACTTTTTTTACTTTTTTTACTTTTTTTACTTTTTTTACTTTTTTTTACTTTTTTTACTTTTTTTACTTACTATAATTACTATGTTATTTAAGTATTACAAAAACTTACTAACTTTATAAAAAATAATAAAAAACATAATAAATAGTTATATAGTTAATAAATTATTTTTATAATTTACTACTTTAACTTAAGTAAAACTATTTTATAACTATACTATAAAAATTATAATAAACCTTTTTTTTACTTTAATAAAACTATACTAGAACTTACTATATTATATTATATTTACTAATTTTTAAGCTTTAAGTTTAACTTATAGTAGCTTAAAATTTAATATTTATTTAATAAATAAATAAAAGTTAATACTTATATAGTAAGTATTAACTTTTAAATATTTATACTTAAAAAATACTATAATTAAGTAAAAAAAAAAAATTTACTTTTATACTATATAGCTTTAGTATTTTAATTATAAATTACTTTTATTTTTTACTATTTATATGTTATAGTATTAACTATTAATTATATAATATACTATATAAAAACGTAGAATTTACGTTTATGTATAGTGAAATATAGCAAAAATATATGTTAATTATTTCTACTAGCTATAAAAGTAGATAAAAATATTCTCTATTTATTAATTAACATAACCACGTGATACCTATACTATTACGTAATATTATATAGTAACGTTTTTTTATATAGTACTTTTAGCTTATATTTATAACACAAGACCTTTATTTATTTAATTTAAACTTATTTATTCTTTTTATTTTCCTTTTTATTTGAATATTTTATATTCTATAGTTGGTATATATAGTATTAGCTTAGAAATCTAATACTTATTTATTTAGCATTTTTATTAAATATATGTTAAACTATAATATTATATTTAAATTCTTTTTTTACTACTATATACTATTTATTAAAGTTGTATAAAATATTATTAAGTTTATAAAAAAAGTACACAACCTAATAACAAGTTCTAATAGTTAGACTTAATATTAGTAGTTAAAAAAACTACTATTAAAATTAATACTATTAGTAAACAAGCTACTAACTATATTATAATCTTTAGTATAATATTACTTTATAATTTTTAGTATAATACTATTTTATAATTTAACTAACAATTTATTTATGTTTATATACTTTTAAATATTAAATAATAATACTATTATTTAATATATTAATAACTGTTTATATTTATATATCTTTAAATATATATTAGGGGGCAGTAGAATATAAATAAAATTAATAACTATAATAATAATATATAATATAAAGTAAATTATAAGATGTAGCTTACTAAACTATATATAAGAGCTATAAATAAAATATATAAAATTTTAAAAGTAAGAAAGTCTATATAGCCTATATAAAAACTCTATATAGTATTTAATTTAAATAGACTCAAAAGTAATAGTTTTTATAAAACTATACTATAATAGTACTTTTTTTCTTATAACTATAGTTTCTATAATTACCTTAAAAACTAAACTTTTTAAAATATTATTAGTAGAATACTTAAATTATATTTATAGTATTTTCTATTTAGTAAGTAGAAGTTTTAGTTAACTTATTATATTTAATTTATTTAACTATATACTTTAGTTATAAAGTGCTATTATGGCTATAGTAGTTTTAATAAAAGTTAATAATTTTTTTAATAAACTATTTTTATTTACTATTAATTTTTATTAGCAAAGGAGGTAGTATTTGCTGGTAAAATAATAAATTAATTACTATAAAACAAAACCAACTAACATAAAATATATTATAATAATAGAATTTATTTAGTAGTTTAAGATAGTAAGTGTATAATAATATAGCCTTTATAACTTAAAATAAGCCTAAATTCTTTTAATTTAGTTTCTTTATAGAGTATAAAGTCTTAATATTCTAGGCATTTAGTTATATAAAATTTCTTATATAAAATAAATAGATAGAATAGTAGTGTATGTTTATCTAGTTTTTATAATAAACTTATATAGTTAATAGTTTAGTATATAAGTAGTTTATAATCTTCTATATTTTAGTTACAAACTTTTTAAAGTTTTAGCTTTATATAAAGTAGATAATAGCTAATAATTTAAACCTAACTCTTAAGTAAAAACCGTAATTTATAAAGAATAAAAAAATAGTAATACTTTTAAGTAAATAGAGTTTAAAGTAAACTTAGCTAATAGTAGCTATTTAAACTAGTTATTCTATAAATAGCTAATATATAACTATAGATACTATTTAAAAACTATATTAGTTTATTTTAACCAGCCATTAATCTCAAAATAGTATGTAATTAATAATAAGATTATAATCTTTAGCTAGTAGTTTAGATACTTCTAGAATTTAAAAATAAAGTTAGAAATAGTAGGTAGTATTTTTAGTATTATAATATATTTAATAGAAAATTAAGTACTTTATTTTTATTAAATAATAGATTATAGTTATTATAATATTATAATAACTACTTAGTAATAGGTAAATAATAAAGTCTATAAATACATTCTTTTAAATATAATCTAAAATAGATAGTAGTTTTAAAACTTTTTAGTAAGCTTCTTTTAATTAAATAGTATAATAATAAGTATAGTAATTATAAAGCTAGTAGGTAATAAAGTTATATATATAAAACTAGTAATATTTATAAAATAATAATTTATATATTTTATTATAGCTTATATAGCTAGTAATAGAGCTTTTATAGTAGAAATAAAATAATTTAGCTTTTAGCTTATTTATATTAAGTATATAGAGTTTTTTTTTATATTATAAATATCCATTTATCTTAGCATACTTAGCTAGTATTAGGTATTTATTCTTATAATTTCTATTTTATAAGTTAGTTAGTATAAAGTTAATTATAAAATTAGTATAGTAACTTTTTTAAAATAAAGTCTAAATTTTTAGTAGTAGTAGGTTTTTAGTTTACTTAAATTCTAAAATAGTAATAAATTTAATAGTAGTAGTAGTAAAAGTAAAAGTAAAAATAAGTTTAGTAAATAATAATAATTTAACAGCACATTAGTAAAGCTAGTTATATATTATTATAATAATTCTATAAATAAAAGTCTTTAATAAATTAGAGAAATAAACTAATTTTTTTTTATAATTAATTATAGTAAGTAAGGTAGTAGCTAAAAGTAATTTTAAATTTTTTTACTTTAAAATAGTCTAGCTTTAGTAGTAGAGTCTTTTATTTCTCTTTTATAATAAATTAGCTAATTTTTTAGTTAAAGAGTTTAGCTTTACGTCTTACTTTTCAGAATAGTATATAATCTTAAAGTTAAAATAAAATAGAAATTTAAACTAGCGGGCTTAGTAGTAGTAATATAGCTAGTAAACTATATTAAGTATCTAGTAATAATAAAAATTAGTTTAGTAGATAATATAAAAATACAGAACTATAAATTAAGCTCTTTTTTAATTAATATCTTGTAGATAGTAATAGTGGAGATCTTATAAAAATATAATTTTAAAACTAAAATATAACTTAGCTATTACTTAAGGCTTTTACTAATCTACGTAGTAGAGAATATAATAAAGTATAAAAATAAATAAAAAGACAAATAAGAGACAGAAATAGTAAACTAAATAGTATATAAATAAAAATACTTTAGAACTAGCAGGTGTTAGGGTAAGAGTAATAGGTAATAAAATAACTTTTTAAGCTATAATAGTAGCATTCACGGTGTTCTTTATAGTCCTAGCTTAAGAAGTTTAGTTAGCGGTAGCAGCTTAGATCTATGGATTTAGCAGTAGAAACAGCAGAGACGGCTGTTAGTAGAGAAACAATACACTTTTAGGTTATAGATTAAGGTTATAGGTCTTATAGCTACTCATGGAAGCAGTTAGGTTGTAGTAGCGGCAACGGTTCTCAAGGTCTTACAGATAATAGGCTAGCGGATAGTACTGGTAGTTCAGCGGCGGATTATGAAGCAGTATGTCCCGTAATTCCTTAGAGACGGCGTTCTCTAGGAGGGTTGGTAGGGAGTCTTTAGACAGGCCAGATTTAAGGGCTAACCGTTGGAATTCCGCTAGGAAGGCACCAAATTCTTGGTTCTTCTAGCAGAGTTTAAACAGATCCTGTTGGGCGTTACAGGCTTGATTTGGGTCTTTGTAGGCTTACTCTAGGATTTCTAGTATCACAGGGTAGTCCGGTAGGCGGCAGACACCTTTAGTAATGTACGGGAGGACTTGCTTATATGGCGTACCTTCAAGTCGTCCATTTATGTAGGCCATGCGGGATTCAGCGGTAGGGAAACGGTTTTGATTTACAGTCATCTTCGTGTGGATCTGTGCTGTAAAGCGTCGAAGGTTATTTTGGTTACCGCTAAACCTATCAGGGTCAGGTAGGCGTTCGGAGAGGGTGCGGGTCGGGGACGGAATGAGGGTGGACAGAGAAGGGACGGTCGCAGGCGGTTCAGTTTCGGTCGGGACAGCGGTAGGGACAGGGATGGAGAAGGGAGCAGAGGCAGCAGAGGTAGCAGAGGTAGTAGAGGCAGCAGAGGCAGCAGGTGTATCGGCACAAACAGGTTATCGGTTGGATCGGTGGCAGTACCGTGCCAGGGCTCACCTCGTGTCCACATAGGGGGCCTTTAGGAAGGCTTCCTATAAACCCTAAAGCAGTATCGTTGCTGGCGTGTTCGAATGCAAAGCGGCACGAACAGGTTGTCAACAGGTTGGGTGGCAGTGTCGTTGCCGGCGTGTTTGAAGGCGTATCGGCACAAACAGGTAGTCGGTCGGATCGTGAAGCAGTACCATGCCAGGGTCAGGAAGCAGTACCGTGCCAGGGGTCAGGAAGCAGTACCGTGCCAGGGGTCAGGAAGCAGTACCGTGCCAGGGGTCAGGAAGCAGTACCGTGCCAGGGATCGGGAAGCAGTACCATACCAGGGAGCAGTGTCGTTGCTGGCGTGTTCGAATGCAAAGCGGCACGAACAGGTTGTCAGTCAGATTGGTGGCAGTGTCGTTGCCTGCGTGTTTGAATGCAAAGCGGCACAAACAGGTTGTCAACAGGTTGGGTGGCAGTGTCGTTGCCGGCGTGTTTGAAGGCGTACAGGCACAAACGGGTTGTCAGTCGGATCGTGAAGCAGTACCGTGCCAGGGATCGTAATGCGGCTAGCAGCCCGTTTGCTAGCGGCGTCGGTCTCGATAGCAGCCCTCTTGGCTACTAACGTCAGGTCTAACCGTCAGAACTCGTCGTCAGGTCGTGTACTCTCTTCATGGACCTGAAGACACCTTGCACAGCTCCGACAAACAGCACATGGTGGTGAAAAGAGGGAGCTACGTAATGTCAGGGGGCGGCAGAGTATAGACAAGGTCAGCAACTGTAACAACAGTATACAGTACAAAGTGGATTACAAGACGTAGCTCACCGAGCTACATACAGGAGCTATGGACAGAATATATAAGGTTGCGGAGGTGAGGGGGCCCGTACGGCCTGTGCGGAAGCTCTGTGCGGTACTTAATCCGAACAGGCTCAGGAGTAACAGTCCCCACAGGACCGCACCGTGACAATATGCTAGTAATAATACTATTATTTAATTTATTAATAATTTATTTATACTACATTATATTTAAACATACTAGTAATAATACTACTATTTAATATATTAATAATTATTTATACTTATATGTTTTTAAACATGCTAATAATAATACTACTATTTAATATATTAATAACTAACTTTATAAAATGGTTTTTATTTTAAGACTTTAGAAACTTTTTAGTAAAGACTTTACTAAAAAATTTTTATAAAAGATTTAAACTAAATATAGATATCTATTTATTAATTTATATAAACTAATTTATTATTATAACACTTGCTATGTTTTAAATATATTTTAAATATATTTTAAATTAAAAAATATAGATTTTTTTTTTTTTATACATTTATATCTACACTACACTTAAAAAGAAAAAAAAAGAAAAAAGAAAGTCTTTTAAATCTTAAAATAAAATCTAGTAAAAAAGAATTTAAAGTAAATAAAAATTATTATAAAAAAATACTTAAAGCACTATAAGCTAGACTAATTAAAATAAAATAAATATATATATATATTATATAGTTTAAATAAAAATATAAAGTATAGCTAGATAATAAAACTAAGTTCTACTAAAAGCTAATAAGCTAATAAATATAATAAAGTAAAAAGACTTTATATAATAATATTTATAAAGTAAGGTTTAAATAAAAACAAAAGTTAAGCTTATAGCAAAAAAATAAAATTTATTAGTTTATTAATTTAATTTTCTTCTATTTACCCTACTTTTTATAGAAGCTTAAATTTAAGAGAAAAATACTATTATAGTATTAACTATTAATTCTATAATATACTATATAAAAATATAGAGTTTATATTTGTGTATAGTAAAATCTCTATTTATTTAACTTAAACTTATTTTTTTTTTAATTTTTTTTTTTTAAAATATTTTATATTCTATAGCTAGCAAACGTAGTATTAGTGTAAAAATTTAATACTTATTTATCTAGTATTTTTATTAAATACACGTTAAGCCATAATATTATGTTTATATACTTTATTTTTACTTACTTTATAATTTTTCAATATAGCTTTTATGTATATATTTAATTTAGTTTTATTATAAACTATTATTTCTTATATTATAACTTTTATATAATAATACTTTAATTAATAATAATATTTATTACTTATAATATTTATAATATTTACTTTAAAGCTTTTTTTACTTTAGCTTTTATTTATAATTACTATAGTAATTACTTTTTTAATTATTATACTTACTATAACTCTTTACATATAACGTATTTAATAAGTAAGTAACTTAGATAAGTAAGTAACTTTAAAACTTACTAAAAAATTAAGAATTTACATATAAATATCTTAACAACTACTTAATAATAAGTTCTAGAAATTTAATAGATAATTGATAGTACTTTAAAATAGAGGTTATTAAAATTTTTAAGAGCTAGTAATTAATTATTATTAAGTTATATAAATAAATGTAATTTTAGAGGCTGAAATTCTATTATCTTAATAATAATTAGTTACTAGCTCTTAAAAATTTAATAGTATTTATTTCAAAGTACTATTAATTACTTTTTAAATTTCTAGAATATATTATTAAGTGGTTGTTGAGATATTTAAGTGTAAATTCTTAATTTTTTAATAAATTTAAAATAAGCTACTTACTTAAGTAAGCTACTTACTTATAAAATATATTTTATAAATTTAGTATATTTTAATAAGAGTATAGCTAGTATAAAGTAGCAATTTTTTTTACTAGTAGTAGTAATATTTAGATACTAAATTACTTTAATTATTATTAGATATTAATTATAAGCTTGCTTACTTAGCTTTATAATAGTACTTATAGCTATTTAGAAAATTACTTTTCTAGCTATATTTAGCAAGAAATAAGGTACATAAAATAATATTACCTTAATGTTAAATATCTAAATCTCTACTTACTACTTAATTTAGAACTCTAAGTAATACCTTAGTGTTAGAGTATAAGAATGCTTGGGGCTAAGAAGCTACTTCTACAGCTGGAAGCATTGTTGCATTAGTAAGATGGCCTCGGCGTACTTCCTCTGGTCACTCAGTGCCCGTGCCAGATCGTTCATGCTCGACAGCGTATCCGGGTGTTCCTTTCCCACCGCCTTCTCCCTCAGTGCCAGCGTCTCTTGATGCATCTTCTCTGCCTCCGCGTACTTCCCCTGGTCGCGCAGTACCAGTGCCACATTGTTCATGCTCGTCAGCGTGTCTGGGTGCTCCTTTCCCACCGCCTTCTCCCTCAGTGCCTGCGTTTCTCGATGCATCTTCTCCGCCTCCACGTACTTCCCCTGGCCGCTCAGTGCCAGTGCCAGATCGTTCATGCTCGTCAGCGTGTCTGGGTGCTCCTTTCCCACCGCCTTCTCCCTCAGTGCCTGCGTCTCTCGATGCATCTTCTCCGCCTCCGCGTACTTCCCCTGGCCGCTCAGTGCCCACGCCACATTGCTCATGCTCGTCAGCGTGTCTGGGTGTTCCTTTCCCACCGCCTTCTCGCTCAGTGCCAGCTCTTCTCGATGCATCTTCTCCGCCTCCGCGTACTTCCCCTGGTCGCTCAGTGCCAATGCCACATTGTTCATGCTCGTCAGCGTGCGTGGGTGCTCCGTTCCTAAAACCTTCTCCCTCAATGCCAGCGTCTCTCGATGCATCTTCTCCGCCTCCGCGTACTTTCCCTGGCCGCTCAGTGCCCGCGCCACATTGCTCATGCTCGTCAGCGTGTCTGGGTGCTCCTTTCCCACCGCCTTCTCGCTCAGTGCCAGCTCTTCTCGATGCATCTTCTCCGCCTCCGCGTACTTCCCCTGGTCGCGCAGTACCAATGCCACATTGTTCATGCTCGTCAGCGTGTCTGGGTGCTCCTTTCCCAACACCTTCTCTTGTCGTTCAAGGAGTTGTTGAAGCGCCCACACCGCAGCTTTATAATGTCCCAGCGTCTGCTCACAGTGTCCTATCCGGTCTAACAGCGACATTCTGCCTTCCGCCACGTAAACCTCTGGTAAATCCACGACATGCGTGGCATGAGGCAGATATGCTGTCCAGACCTCTCTCGTGTCGTGATCGCCAAAAGGAACAATCTCCACTAGTCGTGTCAACGTCTTTTCCGTCCAGAGATTCCACTGATCGTGTGCTTTCAGCCAGCCACTCATCGCCAGATGGACTAGTGGGTGAACGTCAAATGCCCTGACCAGTCCTTGTGTCTGCCCTCGCTGCCCCTCTCTCTGAGGCTGTCGCTCGGCGATAAAGGCATATGCTTTCAACATCCCGATTGCCTTCGTCTGCTCTACCTGAGAACCGTTCGCCAGCAACATCGACGCTGGTATGTCGTTATTGGCTGTACATGCCATAAACGATAAGTAGTCTGCACCTAGTTCGTTTTGTTTCCGAATCTGCTCGAAGGAAATGTACCACGTCGTGGCGACTGGGTTCTTCGTCTCTCGATATCTGCCCTGGTCTTCAAACTCTTCGCTGAGAAGATTGATAGCTTCTCTCTCGCTGTTTCTGTAGTGAGCAATGTATTCAGAGAGGGTGATGTCGTTCGTATTGACAAAGGCCACTGCTTGAACAATGGCAAGAGCGAGGAAGGAGAGCATGTCAAGAAACTCGTCGACTGTCTCTTCATTCTCGAGTTGATGTTGATGCTCTTGGAGTAGACGCGTCTTTAGTACCTCCGTTGCCTCTGCTTTGTCCAGCTCACCCAGCGCTATGACATTGCTCTCAGCGAGCTTGACTGCAGCCACCCGAGTCCGGGTGGTGAAGACAATGGAGCCTTTGCGGCTGCGCGGGAGGTAGTCGATCAGCCGATCCGCACCGCTTCCCTCTTCAAGTGGGCCGAAAAGAACGCCGACGTCGTCAGCGTTGTCGACGACCATTAGCCACTGTCCGAAACGCTCGTCGCTTAGTTTCGCCTTGACAAGCTGCTTGACGTCAGCCTTGTCATCCGCAATGCCTGGTATGCGCAAGAGCATCCCTATCTCTCGATACGCCTGCTCAAAGCTTTGTTGGCTGACCGCTGGCACCCAGAAGATGGCGCGCGTAGGTTGCTGTTCCCTTGTCCGATAGACCGACTCAAGAGCAAGGGCCGTCTTCCCGCAGCCACCAAGACCGTATATCGCGAATCGTTGGCAGCCTTCCGCCAAGATATGTGCACCGAGTTGAGCGAGCTGGGTCTCTCGGCCAACAAAAGACAGTGGTCTTAGGAATGGCACAACCCAAGGCGCTGTCCTACATTAGCACTTTGCGTATAGCGCTGATTACTAACAAAGACCCCTTTAACGTACTACTACAGCGCAATCCGCCACAAAGTAAACCTACCACTAACCTTTAGACACCCCTTCCATGTCCCTAACTATATCTTGATGCATCCTACAGATTTGAGTCGAGACCTGTTGCTGCAGGAGATCCTTTGCAGACTTATCAATCTTCTTCCGGAGCCGCTTGAACGCGTTCTCTTCCCCTTCGCCATAGATGAGCGGCATGTAGATGTCGAATATACCCAGTAGCGAGTATGCCTTGTCTTCTTTGCGCGTGGTCCGGCGGTCTTTTACCCAGGATAATCGCTCCTCAACGTCGAACTCATAGAGAGGGGTTCCTCGAAGAGCTAGGATAGCGATACCCGTTATCTCATGGATTTGTTGCTCTAGAGTTCTCTTGTCACCTAGTGGCTTGCCTTCTCGGGAGAAGAACTTGACGGCACGCGGAGCAAGAAGCTCTTGAAGGGTCCAGCCCCGAGTGAACCATCGGCTTGCCCTAAAAGCCGGCTCCCAGGTGAACTCAGAGAACCCACTGCTTGCTTCCTGTTCAGTTGCCAAGGCATCTGATAGATAGACGTAGCACCTCGTCGCATTCTGGTACCAGCGAAACATAGAGTTGATGGCATCCTGAAGTTCAATGTGGTCTGCCTTGTTGATGCAGCATGTGTCCACCCAGAAGTAACGCAAGCCATCGCGCTCGGCCTGTTGTGCGCAGAATCGGATTTTGTCATAGCCAGCCTTGCTCTTTCCAGTGTCGTTCCCTAAATCATCGAAGGTTACCTCTTGGCCCTCCTGCCAGGTATGTGAGAGGATGGCATAAGGCGGGACTTCTTCATCGCCAATGAAGTCTTTAGTCAAGCTGAACTCGCCCCTGCTGTTGCACTCTAAGAGACGCATTGCTTTGTGAGCGGTGCTGGCAGGCGCAAGCGGTCAGAATAGCTTCTGGAGCCTCAAACGTAGCAGGCTGGATAGAGCAACAGGAGCATAGCAGCTCGCTCGTCTGCTGAGTGCAGCAGTCGTAGCTGTCGAGGCTGACGAGAGTATAGGAGAATCGAGTATGATGATTTACATAGAGTTAGAATTGGAAGAGAAACAGTGCAGGAGGTGAGTAGGGACAGGCTGCGCTTTGGCCACGCGGGGCTGAAGGCACAGCCTAGACTGTGGCGGAGTAAGGCTGGACTAACACGTGGTCACGAAAAGAGCAAGGTTATTACCTCCATCACACTAACAAGGGGGATGGCCGACCCGCACCGGCCATAGGGTTGTGACGATGCCGTGGCTTAATAACATTTATTATTAAGCAAGTCTTCTAGAGAGGGCTATTAGCTCGGTACTATACCGCAAAGTAATAGATTTGTCACCGAGCAACCTTCGAGGGACGCAAGAAGATGGAGAGAACTCTATTGATTGACAACTGAGTAGAGCTATCCTATATATAAATAATGAGTGGAATGTACTAGAAGGAGGATTTGTAAGCATTGTAACGATCGACAGTGGGGTCGACAAAAAAGGGGAATCAGTGGCGTTGCTCGGTTACAAGATTACAGTACTGTACTGGCGGTAATGCACAACGAACATCCATTACAGTGCACCAAACAAGGTGGCTTATTTTGGTGACCTCCTCTACATTGAGCTACTGCCAAGAGCCGTAAACGAATAGAGCCTCTAACAGAAGAAGTGGCAAATACCTAGTACGCAGTGCGAAAACCGAGGCGACGCTAAGAAATTCTACCCGATTTTTGCACGCGATAGATGCATTCTCAGCCTCAAATACGCCTCGGCCTCGCCAGCCTGTGCCTCGAAAGGTAAGATTCGCAGCTACTGCTGTAGCCTTGTGCGCTGACAAGCGCCTACGTCGGTCTTTTCTTCGCTCAAAAACAAACTCCCAGCCTGAGATCTAGCCTCTAGTTATTCTGAATACGAGTGCAGCCAACTTTTCAACTCTGTCAACACCTTTTTCACATCCACAAATTGGAAAATCAAGCACCGCAAGCCCAGCGCCGGCGGAGCAGTTTGTTCTAAAGTGAAGGAGTTTCTAAGGGTGCACTCTTCCTCGCCGTCGCCTGATAAGTTGTCAGAGTTAGCAGCTGTTTCTATAGGCACCCCTAACAAGTTCAATCTGCTCGTTAATAAGACGATATTTAAAGATACCGTGCTCGGAAGAGAGGACGAACAGCTAAGGTAGTTAAGCAATCTGATTGCTAAAATTGCCGTTGGAAAGCTGGAAGAAGCTGAGGCGACCGTACATGACGTTCCGAGCCCACCAGGACAAGTCTTCTATCATTTCACCGCTTGTGTTTTACCTGGATCTAGCTCATTCAAATCTTCAAATTCAATTTTCCGCTTTGGCCGTCGTCCTTGATAATCACATAGGCTAACTTTCAACAATAATAGTCGCATTTGAGTGGAGTTCAACCAGATCTAGGACGCACCGCTCAGCAGCGTGCACAAGCTCTCATAAAACAACGGATAGAGGGGCAGCAGCAACCGCAGCAACAGCAAGTGACTGACATGGACCCTTTGCTACCTATAACTGTGACTCCACAAGAAATTACTATATTCAGATCGCGACTCCCGCCTAATCAGCAAGGCGTCCTGATGAGCAATTGCGCACGTACCCCGTCCAGCAGAAGATGAACAAGGCAAAATATACAGCAACAGGCACAGAATAATTATGTGCAGCCGGTTGGAATGACAGTATCCATGGAGCAGGACCTCAACTCACTCCTGCCAAACTTCGATCCTAGTCAAATACCTTCGGAAATGCCTCCACAATTCTATCCCAACATGTATCAGAATCCCATGATTCAATCCAAAAGCTCGCATCCTGGTCAATTTAATAGCCAGTTCGCTATATTGCAGATGGAAGCCACGAGAGCCTACGGTCCTTCACATATGGTGCAGTGGTACCTACCGCAGCGGGCAGGACCCGCCGCATCGCCAACCCCCCTCCCAATTGAATACGCCAAAAGCCCCCTTGGATAATGGCACAGCAAAGAAACGTCACGTTACCATAACGGAACCCAATGTTACCTTAAAGCTCGGGTCTAAGTCAAGCAGGAGAAGCTTGGCCGGCACAGGACGAACAAGATGGGTCAGATTTGAATATGCCCTAGCGTGTTTCTAGTCAAGAATTACTCCCAAACCAAGAGGATAAGGCTGCTCTGACACTGTTCCCATCAACACAGTTAGAATTTCCTGCTGGCGCACAACTAGAACGAATGCAGGAGTCCAACTCTCAAGAAGATCAAATAAACAATTGTGCACGCGAATTACGGGGCCAGTACCAGCAGGAGGACTCCACAACTTATTACTTTGTTCCGGGACAAGTAAGAGTAGCGAATATGAATGCAAGATCCTTGGGATCTAGTATTACAACTCCAGGATGAAATCGCAATCCTGAAAAGAGAAGGGTCGACTTTTCAAGGAAGCATCACCCAGAAATCTTCTATAGGATGGACTGCCTTATACTGAGTCCGCTGCACGGGTCAGACAGTGCCCACAGTGGATCAGGATATGCCAAAATGGCGTGCGTATAGCAAGAACAAATTTCATTCCGAAGGCGAGAACGTCGTGTCCAATGTCCCCCTATTCAAAGCACAGCAAACGCACAAAGCCTTTATCGTCTGGCAAGATTATTTATGTGACGGTCATGACAGCCCTTCAGAGGATGATAATGAATTTCAACAGCATCAAGTCCCTAAAGATAAAGGAAGCACCTGAACCCACAAAACCTTCTCACTATCCTATCCCATGACCTTCGCAATGCCTTGTACAGCGTGTCAGAGAAAATCGACAATCCATATTAGACATGGCCAGATTGGGATGAAGACGAATTTGATGCCCGACTACGCTAGTGCACTACGAAAATAAGAGAGTTTAAAGCGAGAGAGAAAATTTGAAGATCGAATGTAGGAAGCCCGCATGGTCCTTTATTCGATTCATGAGGGAAAACTACAAGAAGCAATGTGTTGCCGCCCAAGTGAAGTTTAATCTCGGCATATTTGCCATTCGCGACTTGCGGTATCTATTCATCCCCGGGAAGATTTCGATACAACGGAAAGACGGCCATGACTACGGCAATATACAGACCACCCCGCTCCGTATTGACCGCAACGTGGATGTCATAGCTTATGATAATGTGGAATTGGGCGTGGAAGACTATTCTTTTGAGGCTGAAAGCTGGACTTTTGACGGAGAGAATCATAGAGAGAAGATCATGCTGAATCTCGGCTATGATTCTTCGGGCCACGATGAAGACAATTTGAGGATTGCGAAACCCAATATTAGTCCAATAAAAGTTTGCCCTTCTCGATGTTGCCAAAGCGTTACATGAAAGGGGACAGAAGCACTGGAACTGTCGCTTCCATGCATACGTCAACGTGGATGGACTGGGTTTTCACGGTGAGGAAAGGTTTGCAAGTTTTACCCTCATCCCTATCTCCCTTGCTATTTAATTTTCGGCGTCTCAGCTAAGATGCGAAAGCAAAATTCAGTTTCATGATCGACATGAAAACCTACCACAAGTTTGCACCCGAAGGGAACGGACCATTCACGCACGAGAGATATACGCCAGTCGAGCACATTAAGAGAGAACTGAATGAAACTTGAAAAGCCACCTTCTGATGATATTTTATTTTTGTTACCTGCTCACATGTTTGGCTTCCATATGATAGGAAAAAGATGGGGTAAGTCTACAATCTTGAATTCCCTTCAAGGGCCATACATGAGCTACCATCGTTGAAACTTATAATACCCTGTCTGTGCTGGGCTGGGAGCCGAGCATTCCGGCCTTTGGTTTCACATTCATCACGCCTTATATGGTTTCAAAGCGTCAAAACTCGCGAACACATAGTAGAGTAAAATTCCACAAGAGCAATATACAAATCTTTGGGGGCAGCAACCCGTCTGGCTTAATCCCACGAGATTGGGCACATCATTCTAAGAGTGCCAAAGGTTGAGCCATATGAGGCTGGATAGAATGCGGAAATTTTCGCACCCTACTAGTTTAGCTTACTAACTTAAGATAGTCGACCTCACTATGGATTCGATTTCGCTAGTTCATTGGAACGACGAGGCTTTCAACAGCATCGCGATAGCTGATGGAGATAAGCATCTTGTTAAGGATTTAGTCTCTACCAAAATCTCCGGGGAGAAGCGGACCGATGTTATCGAGAGTAAAGACAACGGGCTAGTAATTCTTCTTCATTGGTATGCTAGTCCTCGGATGTTTCATTGTTCCCTATCCTTACCATTTTGCAACGGCCCTAGAATAAGGAAGACGATTACAGCTGAAGGGTATGAATACCGCTCTCAGGATGTTACCTTGTGACTAAATGGGATCCAGAGTTCCCGAAATCGCGCGAAAGCCATTATATAAGGTGACTTGTGGTGATGTAGGTACTGATGCGGAGAAAGTTGAAGATGTACGTCCTTATTTTCCTCTTCCCGTACCTAGGAACGCTTTAAAAATGCACTCTGAAAAGTTTGCTTGGGCACTTGTTTATAAAATTGTTGGCGCAACAAGCAATCTCCATGTTATGTGCTTGTTCCCAAATCTGAAGAATCAACCTATTACCTCAAAGGCTCTTAACTTTCTGATTTGGATAGCTTCAACAGGCGGAAAGCTAACGCTTAATATATCTTGAATCCGTATTTAATCTTGGTAAGATTTGGGATTGTAGTATGTTCGAATGGAACCTAAGTTGAATATCATGGGTCTCACTTTTCCAGTTGTACTTTTAGATGAAGCCGATGTGTTCCTCGGGCAATGCTCATTTGCAAATCTACAGTGTAACGCACTAGTTGCCGGTACAGTCTTCCAAAATGCATCCACGGCCAACTCGCTAACTTTTACATAGTTTTCGTGCGCGTTCTCGAATACTATCAAAGTGCTTACGCAATCTTTTGAAAGAAACCTCAGCACTAACCTGAGCACAGGAATCCTAATCCTAACTAGCAATCGCGTCGGTACATTCGACGAAGCCTACAAATCCCGGATCCAACTAGCCCTACATTATTGAATCCTGGACAACTCCCAACGCCGTCGGATCTGGACGAACTTCATAAACCGCCTAGAGAAGCTAGGCGAGAATGTTGATTTCGATGATATTCTGCCTCAAATACCGAAGTCGGCTTTGTACCCTATGAACGGCAGACAAATCAGCAATGCGATCAGCACAGCTAGGCAATTGGCACTTTTTGAGGAAAGAAAAATGGGCATCAAAGGTTTGGAGCATGTGATTCGTGTCGCGCAGAAGTTTGATACGTATTTGTTGGGAGTGAAGGATAATGTTGAGGATGATGAATGGGCTAGGGAGGAAGGCTCGATGAGGGCATTACCGTTCTTTATACCTTCCCTGGTGATATGGCTTGAGAAATCGTGGAAATGTAGGAGTGGCGACAATCATCAACCTTTGCCGTCAATCCCTTGACGTCTGCTTTGAGTGCTTCCAACTCCCGGGATGAATGTTCTTTTCAAAGTCTCGATTTGAGTCACCTGTTCCTGCTTCTGCTCATTCATCCATGCAATCAATTTGGCCTGCTCTCACTTCTGTTCTTCCATCGCTGCGATCACGGTGACCTGCTCCCGCTTATACTCTTCCATTCCCCTTAATACTGATGTAATCATATTTGCGGCTCTAGAAGAGTTATCGTTTCCTAATCTTGCTACCTTTCTCCTCCACGTTCTTCATCATCTAACACCTGTTCTCTACAACCGTCCTGCTCAGCATTATGGTACCTATCTCGGTATTGTCCTGAGGTGGCTTGGTCGGAGGTTGGGCACTAGACGTACCTTGAAGCGACCTCGTTGATTCGGAAAATGGTGGGGAAGGTCAGTGTTGGCAAGAATACAGCCGATATTACCCCGGGGTAATACTGTTATCGCTGATAAATTACTCGGTATTACCCGATAAATACGGCGCATTAGCTGATTTTATTTCGCACTCACTTAATTAAGCTACCATATAGCTAGCATAAATCAGCGTTTTATATAGAGATTAATTAATCTATTAAAATTCGTATAATAAAACTTCTAATTTCTTTTAATTTTTTAAGCATTTTGTGTATGTAATAATTTCTAATTTAAGTTATAATTACTCCTAGCTTATTATACATCTTACTTCTAAAAACACTTTCTTTAGTTTATTACTTATACTAGGAATTGAAAGAACCTTAAGTATAAGTAAAAATAGATGTAGCTATTATTTCTATTATTACTTCTATATCTACTATTCATGTAGAGTAATATCAAGACTATATAAAAGTATTTTAGAATAGTAGTTTTTAAATTTATTTTAACTTTACAAACATTTGTTTTTATAATACTTTTAATAAAGTTATTAAAAATAATTAAGCTTCTTAATTTTAAGTTTCTTTTTTATTAGATAATTTTTATATAATTAAATAGTTACTACTAAAAGATTTATAATATGTTGTTTTTAAAAAGCTTTAACTCTTTTAAACATTATTTTCCTATTCTCTTTATAGATTTCTTAACTATTAACGGTATTCTTAAGCTATTGTGTATAAATCTAAGGTATAAGAATTTAAGCTACTATATATAAAGAAGATATTTTAACTTTATATAAATATTTCTTAAACTTTTTATATACTTAAGTAATTTGACTTTAAAGATTTTTTAAATACTTTTTTTCTATATTTTAAATACGTTTAGTAAAAAAAAGTAAAAATAGTTATATAATATAAATTACTAAACTCTTTTTAAAATATTTCTTAAGTATCTTAAAACTCTTAAAAATATATTTAAGTATTGCTTGCTTTCTTTACATGTAATTTATAGTACTTTTAAATACTTTAAAAAAATTAAAAATTATACAAAACTTAATTTAGTTTAAAGTAAAAAAAGTATTTCTTTTATTAAGTTTATTTTTCTCTATTTAAGTGTTATAAATTATTAACTTACTAACATAATTTATACTAGCAACTAGTTGTTTAACTAATTATGTAACTTTAATTAGTTTTTTTACGTTTTAATTAAATAGCTTATTAGACTTAATAGAAGTTAGTTAAACTTAGTCAAAATAAAAAAAAATAATATAATAAGTTAAAGTTTAACAAAATAGTATTAAACTATTTTACTTAAGATATGAATTTTAATTTTAAAGTAACTATAAAAAATTAAAAGTAACTATAAGTTATTTAATATTTTATACTTATAGTAGATTCTTTATATGTATATTATATACTAATTAAAATTATATTAGATACTACTAAAAAAAATAAAAAAAAATTAGTTTTTATTTTTATTATTTATACTTATTTTTTCTTTATTTTATTATAGCTAGTTACTTAACTTGTTTACCTAATCTAGATATTACTTCTAATAAAACTTAAATTTACTTTAAAGTAACTTTATTTATAAATTCTGTTTTTTCTAGTTTTCTTTTACTTATTAGTATTACTTATATATTTCTTTATATTATGCCTTTTATAATAACATTTTTTTACTTATACTTTCTTTTTTATTATAGTTTATAATATTATCCCCTTCCTTTAAGCCTTTAGCTTAAAGGTTATTTTGTTCTTTTTTCTATAAATAATATAAAAGTAGCTAGTTTTTTATGTAAAAGTTAAAATTATAAAAACTTTTTACACTTTTTCTATTCTTTTAATTTCCTAAAAATGACTTAAGTAGAATTGTTCTTAATATAAGCTTATTATTTAATAAGAAAAGTTTATAAACACATTTATTTAATACTATTTTTTATTCTTATTATTATAATAATAACTACTATTCTCTAGTTTATTTAGCTTTAAAGTAATATTTTAAGTATATTAATTAAAATATAAAGAATAATCTTATTATAATACAGCCTAAGTAGAATTATTTTAACTAAAATAAAAAAAAACTTTAGTAGTAGCTTTATACTACTAAGAAGAAGTTACTTACTATAAAATTTTATAAGCTTTATTTTTATTACTAGCTAGTTTAAATAGATTTTTAAAAGAAAGAAATATTTTAGTGTAAGCTTACTTTAATTAATAAAGTTTATATAATAAAAAAAATAGAGCTATTAGAGTTAATTTAGTATACTACTACTTATAGTATTTAGTATTACTTTATCTTTTTTTTCTAGTTTTAAGTAAAATATTTTGTATTCTTTATATTTATTAAATATAACTTTAAAGCAGGCATTTACTAGTTTATTTAATAGTACTAGTTAATTAGCTTTAAACTATTTTTTAAGTTTCTAACTAGCTTTTATATATTATTTTTAAGTCTATAATTTTTTTATTTAACTAAGTATTTCTACTAACATCTAAACTATTAATAGTTTAGAATTTTGTAAACTTTATACTTAATAGTATCTTCTTTAAGTTTAAGTTTAGTTTGTAGTTTGGTATTTTATAGTGCTAATTCTAATTATAAGATATAAAAAACTAAGTAAATTCTTATATTTTTAAGTAGTTATAGTTTATAATTTATAGGTTTTATTTATTATTTAACTCTAAATAGTCCTAACTTAATGTAATCTAGTTTTTTTAATAGTTATTTAGTTTCCAAATTTTTTGGTAGTAGAAAAACCTTATTTCCTTTCTTAAAAATTAGTTTCTTAATTTTAAATTTGTTTTTTTGTTTTTTTATTGTTTACTAAGGTTTTCTTTTTAGGTAATCGTTTCTACTATTTTTTAATAAATTATTATAACTTCTCAACTTTTATTCTTGTTAATTCTAATATTTTGTTAAGTTTCTATAGTTTTTGATAAGCTATAGACTTATAACTATAGTTTATAAAAAATAGTAATTTTTTTATAGTTAATAACTTTATAGAGTTATATACAAACTTAATTATTAGTAGTAAATTAATTTAATTATCTTGTTATTTATTAAGGTATATTTATAAGTATTATTTTAATATTTAATTTATTTATTCTGTTTATTTATTTGTTTGTAAGTAAAATGCTGTTAAAAGGTAGTATTTAGCTTCCAGTTTTTTTATAAATATTTTCTAGAATATTAACGTGAACAATTTATTTTTATTTATAATAAATTCTTATAGCAATTCATGTCGTGCTATTAGTAGTTAATTAAATATAGTTACTAATTTATTTACTTTAATTTCTATATACGTTAGTTTAAAGTATGTATATTTTATAAGTTAGTTTACTATAACTAGTATCATATTATACTATTAGTCTTAAAAAGTAGTTATTATTAGTATTCTTATAATAAAGTCTATTATAACTAATTTTTATAGTAGGTTTAGCAAAGAAATTAGTTACATAAGTCTATATTTTTTATGTTTTAATGCCTTATTTTTCTTGTACTTAATACATTTTAAAAAAATAGTTCTAACCTTTTTATATATTCTAGGAATGTAAAAATGTCTGTTAATTTGTTTTATAGTTTATTTTTATTTTTTAATATCTATACATTTCTACTAAGTGTTAGTTCTTAATAAGTTTAGTTTATAATATATTTAATATATAGATTATTTCTTAGTTTAAATTCTATTATAGTTATCTTTTATTAAATTCTTTTATTTGTTTTTTCTAAGTATTTTTAATAATAACTACTATTTTAACATCTATTTACAAGCTTTCTAGAAATCTATTTTATTTTTATTTAAGTATTATGTTATGGATTTCTAGTATATTTTTTATATAGTCTACTCTTTAACTAAGTATGTTAGCTACTATGTTTTCTTTTCCTAATTTATAAAGTATTTAAAAGTTAAAAGTAGAAACTAATTTCTATTATTTAACTTATTATTAATTTAACTTCTTAGTTGTTATAAATACTATTAGATTTTTATAATTTGAATATATAATAATCTAATACTTAGCTTTTTTTAAGTAATGTTTTTATTTCTTAAATACTTAAACTATTACTAATAGTTTCTTATTATAAATGTTATAGTTTAACTTAGTAGTTATAAGTTTATAAAATAAAAAATTTACTAAGTATTTTTATTTATTATTTTATATTTATAACAAAATAGCTCTAGTAGCTTTATTTAATGTGTTTATATATATTTCTATTTAAAGTTATAAATTAAACATTTTTAATATTAGTAGTTATTGGAATATTTTCTTTAACATTTTAAAAGTGTTTTTTTGTATTATTTTCATTTAAATTATTAATCTTTCTTAAGTAATTCTATTAAAAGTAATGTAATTTTTAAGTAGTTCTTAATAAATTGTTAGCAGAACTCTATAAATTCAAGAAAAGAATAAACTTTTTTTATGTTTGTTAGTATTAGTTAAAATAGAATATTTTTAGCTTTATTTAAGTCAACTACTATTTTATTTTAAAATACTAAGTATTTTAAGAATTTAATTTCTATTTTATGAAATATATATTTTTCTATTTAAATATATAGCTTGTATTCTTTAAGCTTTTGTAATACTCTCTTAATATACTTAACATGTTTTTTTAGTATTTTGTTTGAGTATACAAGCACGTTATTAAAATATACTATTATAAATATTTCTAGGTATTTTCTTAATATATAGTTAATAATTATCTAGAATATAGCTAGTACATTTATAAGTTTAAATAATATAACTAAGTATTTAAATAGTTTATATTTTATTTTAAAAGCTGTTATTTACTTGTGTTTTTTAGCTATTTATATTTAGTAATATCTATTTTTAATATTAAAAAAACTAAACTACTTTATTTCTTTTAATTTATTTATAAGTTTTAATATTAGTAGTATTAAGTAATAATTTTTTACTATAGCTTTATTAAAGTGTCTATAGTTAATACATAATTATAGTTTACTATTATTTTTTAGTATAAAAAGTATTAGTAATGTTATTTTACTTTTACTTATTTAAATATATTCCTTTCTAAAGTTATCGTTTAAATACTATTGTAACTTCTTTTATTAATTAATAGATAACTAGTATAATAGTTTTAGTTTCAAATTTGTTTCTTTTTTAAACATGATTTTGTAGTCCTAGTTTTCGTATTTTAGTAATTAATTTTTAGCTTTTTTAAAAAACTATTCTCTAAATTCTTTTTAGTACTTTTTTAGTATAATAAATTTAATTTTATAAAGTATTTTTTTTTATCTAAATTATTACTTATTACTTATAGCATTTATTTCTGTTTTTTATGGTATTTTTTTAATTAATTGTTAGATTTTATTATGCTAGCTAGTTTTATTATAAAATTTTTACTACCTAAATTTATAATTTTAATATAGTAGTTATTTCTATAACCTACTACTTAAATAGTTATATTTCTTATTTTAAAATTAATTAAACTTTTTTTAAATACTACTAAACTATTATTTATATATTTTACTTATATAGGTTTATTTAAAACTTTAGTTAGTATTTAGTATCTTTACACTTACTTATTTAATATTAGTATTTTATTAGTTCTACTATTTATAAGTGTTAGTATTTAGTTACTATTAATACATGTATTTACATATAGCTTATTTTTGTATTTCCTTTAGTTTAGTTATATATATATAATTATTATATTTCTTTTAACCTTTAGTTAGCTTTCTAGTAACTTAGTTATAATCTACTAGTTTTCTAGTTTTTTATTTATAGTTAACTCCTAAATAGTAGTTACTTTTTTAATGTTTTTTTAGGTCTGTAAATTAGATATTTTTAGAGTTAATATACTTTCTTATTAAATATCTTATAAGTGTTTTTAGCCTGTTTTTTGTAATTCTTATATTTCTATTCTAAGAAACATTCTTAATATGTAAGTTTCTTATAGGCTTTTATAACTAGCTATTTTTTTAATAGTATTTAGCTTAGTATTATCTACATTCTAGCTAATACCTATTTTATATTAATTATTTATGCTTATTTATGCTTATTTAAGTTTAAATTCTATAACTTATTTTTTAAGTTTATATAAATTAATTCTTGCTATAAGTAAGTTTCTTTTTATTTACTAGTTACTATAGTACTTTCTTTATTTTTAATTTTTTAACATGTATAATGTATTTTTTTATTTATAATTTATTTTTATATAAGTTTTTACTATATATATTTAATATTCTTGTTTTATTATTTTATTTATAGCATTGTTGTCTTGTACTTATAAAGTTAGTAAAAAAAAAAAAATTTTTAATTTTATTCTAGTTTTAAATATTTAACAAGATAATAGTATGTTACATTAGTTATAACTAGTATAAATATTTATTTATAAATTTTATTTATTTATATAACTAATTTTTATCTACTTAGCTTTTTATATTACTTATTTTCTACTAATTATAATACTTATTAGTATTTATATATTTTATCTTCTAGAGTAACTTTTTAGTATTTAGTAACATAGTATTTTTTTAAATAATATTTTAATCTATATATTTAATAATATCCTTAGTATACTTACTATATAATTATTATAAACATAAGTTTTTTACCTTTTTTTATTTCGTGATTTTTTTTTTTTGAAAACTTCTTTCTTTCTATTTAATGATTTTATAAAACTTATATATTTTTTATTAGTTTCTGTATTATGTTATTAAATTACTATTTTTTATATTATAGAAATTATATTATTAGGTTATTTTGCTAAATAATTTTTTACTTACTAATATAATATTTTATATTTTTATTTCAAATATGTATAGCTTTTATATATTTAATATTATTTTTACTAGATTCTTTATGTAATAGCCTTTTTAGTTATTTGGTCTTATATTTATTTTACTTAAACTATAGTTACCTTAATTTTTCTAAGTACTTTAGTTTAAATATAAGTTTTTTTAACATCTAATTATTATTACTTATAGTTTTTAATAAAATGTTCTTATTTTCTATATTTTAGACAAGCCTTTTATATGTAGTATTTTATTTATTTTTTAGTTTACTTTTTTTATTTCTTATTTATAAATATTTTATTAATGTTTTATTTTATGATATGTTTAAGTATTTTTTTATTTCTTTTAAGTATATAAATTACTAGTCTAATTTATATTTTCTTCTTCTATTTTTGTTAGTACTAATAGTTGTTAATAGTTACTACTTATTTAATAATTTTAAGTAGTGTACTTAGTTGTTTGTCTCTAAAAATCTTATTTTTAATTCTATTTTTTAGTTCTTTATAGTACATTATAACTAATAGTTAGTTTTTTTAATTTAGTTATAATTAAATTTATTTAAACTCTACTATATAGTTAGCTGTTAATGTATGTTGTTTAAGTTATTAAAGTTTTTAAATTACTTAAATTTTTTTATTAATTTCTCTAAAAATAATAATTTTTTTTAAAAATTTTTTATAATTCTTAAAGACTTTTTGTATATTGTTGTTATAGTTTTTAAGTTCTACTATTTTTAGGTTAAGTTCTTTATTTACTAGATAATTTCTAGTAAGTAGTTTAAACTATTTTATAGCTCTTTCTATTATATTCATATTAGCTACTAGAATCTAATCTTAGTTAGTTATAAATAATACTTAATTAAACTAATAGTAAAAGTCTATTATTATTATAAAAATCTTAAGAGTATTTTAATTACTATTAAATTTTATAGAAAGATGGATTTTTACTATTTTTTTTTAAGCTTATTTACTTTAACTTATTATTATATGTTAATTATAGCTTTACGTAATTTTATAATAGTTACTTTTTATTTTTAAATAACTTATTATGTACTTTTAGTTTCTTTTAATATATTTTTTATAGTAAATAAAAATTTCTGCTATAACTTTTTCTTTACTACTACTTTTTTTTAATAAGTTTTTATTTGTTTTTATAGTAAATTATTATAAATCTTATTTAAATAATATAGTATTAGAATTTATTTAATAGCTTTTTTTACTTTTTTAAATTAGTAGTTATAATATTACAAATTACTAACTTACTAATATAATTTATATTAGTAACTAGTTATCTAACTAATTATATAACTTTAATTAGTTTTTTTACGTTCTAATTAGATAGCTTGTTAGACTTAGTAGAAGTTAATTAAACTTAATTAAAGTAGAAAAAACAATATAATAAGTTAAAGTTTAATAAAATAGTATTAAACTATTTTACTTAAAGTGTAAATCTTAATTTTAGAGTAACTATAAAAAATTAAAAGTAACTATAAACTATTTAATACCTTATACTTATAGTAGATTCTTTATGTGTATATTATATACTAATTAGAAGTATATTAAATACTATTAAAAAGAATTAAAAAAATAAGTTTTTATTTTTATTATTTATATTTATTTTTTCTTTGTCTTACTATAGCTAGTTATTTAACCTATTTATTTAATTTTGCTATTTTTTTTATTAAACTTTTTTTTCTTTTTTATTTATTAATTTTAATATCTTTTTTTTTCTTAATTATATAAGTCAAGACGCTTTAGTTTTTCTTTATTTTAAAAAAGAAAAGTTTAAATTATAAGATTAAGAATATACTTTTAGTAGTGTAGTTATTAATGTGTATAAAGCTAGTTAATTTTATATTCTTTATTAAAATATTTTTAAATCATATAATAAAAAGTATTATTTGTGTTTATATTATTACTAACTATAGCTTCTATTTTACACTTAATACTATATTCTTAAAAAAGAAGAAAAAGAGCTTTTTATTACTATAGTCTACTATAGCCATAAATAGTATAAAAACTAATTAAAAGATTTTAAAAATAATTCTTTTTATTAATAAAGCTAGTATAAATAGTAAAGTAAAGAAAAGAATTTAAAAAAGTTTAAATATTAACTATAAAATAAAGCTTTGTTTTTAATAATTAAAGTACTTTTCATATAATATTCTAATATTCTAAATAGTAATTCTTAATTCAATTAATAATTATATTATAAAAAAAGAGAATATAAAATAATAATTATTAATTTAGCATTTTACAAAATTAATGAAATTTATTTTATTTAATAATTAAGAATAAAAGATGTTGTATAATTATTAGACTAAGAAGTGCTTCATTTATAAGTTATTAATTAATTAATTACTTAAGAATATCTTAATTAAGCTTTCTTAAGCTTTTTGTTTTGCCTTTTTTAATAAAAGCTTAATATAGTCTATTAAGATTATTTCCTATAATATCTAATTTTATATGAGAAATAATAGGTCTTTTAATACTATACTCTTTTTTTAAATAATTCTAAAGTCTGTGTCACGAGAGTGCTACGTGCAGAAAATTAAGAACTTAAAAAAAATATTAATTAATTACTATATATAGTACCAAGTGGTAATTTAAGACGTTATATAAAGAAATAAAGAAATAAATAAAATAAGTTATAGATGAAGTATTTAGATAAGGGCTTATACGCTAGTGCAAGGCTAATATATAAATATATAATATAATAAAAAGACTTATAGAAAAAGCTTTCTTAAAAGGCCTTTATAAGGTATTATAGATAGTTATTATAATAATACCTCCCTTTTAAATCTAAGCTTTTATAATAGGTGTTTATGTCAAGTCTTAAATAGCAAATTAGTTTAGATTCTAAAAATAAAATTCTTTTATAATAGTTATATCTTAAAAATTATTTATAGGTTACTATATTAGGTTATTATATTTAGTTTATTTAATAAGATATTTATAGTATTTCTGTCTGCAATTAAAGCGCAGCTTCTTAATTCACTTAATATAGTATTTAATATTACTATTAATTTTAATAGGTTTTAGTAATAGGTTTTATTAATTTAGAAGGTATTTAAATTCAGGCGCAACTAGCTAAAGCAAAGATATATAAAAAACTAGGTATATACTCAGGAATTTAGAAAGTTTAAGTTAATATATATATATATATAAACTATTTAAAAGATATGGTATTTCCCTAAAGCCTTTAAGTCTAGCTTCTTAAATAGTTATTTAATTCTAATATTCTATGTATTAAGCTAGACTATATTTTCTATCTAGTAATTAGGTACAGGTAATTATTTCTAATTTATATATTTTTTTTAAAAGACTTAGGCCTAAATTATCTCTTTTTAAACTAGCTATTAAATATTAGCTATTTTCTTTACTATATAGTTAGCTTCTAAGGCTTGTAACACCTAATAAGGCTATCTTTAAGTTTTTATAAAAAGTTTAAAATCCATTCAAAGGTATTAGCTTATATTGGCTAGGAATAATAAAACTTTTATAAATTTAAATATAGTATTATTAGCTTTAAACTATGCTAAGAAAAGCTAGTTTATCTAGTTATTTTATTAGTAGTTTGTGTATATATATAGAACTTATTTTATTATGCTATTAGCTCTTTCTATTTAGCTATTAGTTTCTAAATAGTATACAAAAAATAATTAGAGTTTAATTTATAGTTGTTTATAGAGTTTATTATAGAAAGTAGAAATAAATTATATTTCTTAGTCTAATATAATTGTTTTTAGAAGACTATAGTCTATCTATACGTGCCGGTAGAAGAAATAGGCTATATCTATAGCAGTTATATTAATATAAGGAATTAGGTATTAGTATTTTATAAGATAGTTTATTATAATCATAATATTAATACAGCCTTTAGATTCCGGGAGATTAGTAATAAAGTCTATAGAAATATTCTTTTATCTTCTTTTAGAAATAGATAAGAGCTTTAAGAGGCTATAATACTTCTTATAAGAGACCTTAAATCTTTAATAAGTATAGTAATAAAAAATATATTAGCATATTATCTTAAACATCTAAGACTAATAATATTTATGTTATCGGATTTTAAGAGTCTTTCTATAACTAAAGTAGCTACCAACAGAGAAATCGTGTATAATCTAAAAGATTTTAATTTTAAGTTTATTATTATTTAGTATTATTAATTAGCCGTGATAGTATAACTGACTTTTCTAGTTTTTATACTTACTTAAGAAAAACTTCTTAGAGTGTCAGATTCTATTCCATTTTAGTAACAGAATTTCCTAAATAAACTTATTATTAAAGTACTTATTATTAATAATCTGTTAAATAGACTTATCTATTTTAGTTAAGTTTAATTCTAGTATCTTATTAAATAGTTTAGGGTAGAGAAGTGTCTGTTATTAGGTTCTATAGACTTCTTCTTAAGCTAGAGTATTCTATATATAATAAATAAAAGCATTTAGTTTCTTATCCTACCTACCGGGCCGGTACGTGATTATAAAGTTAAATTAAAATAAGTATTTAATTTAACAGGCCTATCAGTAGCTTAGCTGTTTTATAATAGTAAAATACTATAAATTTTTATAGTTATTTAATACTTAGATTAAAAAGATAGTACTTTTTAGCTTAAGTTTCTATTATTTAAAATAGCGTATAATAGCTAATAGCTTTTTATTATAGATTTTATAGTTACCTTTAGTAGGGTTTAATCTCTTTAAGAAGTAAATAATAAATCTTAATTTATTTAATTTATTTTTTTTAGAAAGTATTTTAGTAGTTATGTGACGGTGCTGCTTGCTCTGCTTACTATAGGCTATATAATATTATAACTAGCTACGCTAGCTATAACCTAGCATAGAGCTTAGAGCATAGCTAGCTTACGCTTAGGCTATACACTACTCTATTTAGAAGCGAGCCCCCTTTGTACCTCTTCTCTTTTTATCTTAGTATAGCTAAAATAGAGCTAACTTATTCTGTTAACCTGTATTCATATAATAACGCGTAAAGACTAAGCCTATTATTACATTACACTAAGATTAATCTAACTTGGCTAGATGATAGTGATATAATATTGAGGTTAACCTACATAATTAATTTAAGCATTTAATTCGTTAATAACTACACCTGGAGAATTAATTACATGACTATACTAAGTCATTAGTTTATTAACTATACGATCTTTACTAGAAAGCTTTATAGTAGTAGGTAATTAAAATCCTGAGTAATAGCCTATATAAGCTCTATAACAGCAGGCCTTAAGAGTAACTTAGCAGGTAACTAGAAGACCTATAGTAGTAAATAATATACTTATTAGGTTAAAAGAGAGCTATAAAAGCTCTAGTGAACTCTTCTCTCTTTCTTTATTATCTTCTTTCTGCTAGAGAAACTGACCCCTGTGAGCACCACTAGCTTACTTTTTCTCTGCTAAAGAAACTGACTTCTGTAAGTACTACTAGTTTACCTTTTTTACGCTAGAGAATTAGCTAATTACTTTATCTTACTAGAGGCTAGAAGCTTTATATATATATAAAAATAGATAGATTAGGACCATAGGAAAGCTCTTAACGCTAGAGATAAGAGTTAATCTTAAAGTAATAGCTACTAGTAATAACTACACGCCTATCTCTAAGTCGCTTAAGTGTACTATTATATACTACTCTAATAATATAATTAGAGAAAACTACACTATTAAGAAGCTCCGTATTCAGGTATGATATAATAAGAAATCTTTTATAGCTACTACTAAGAGTACTACCTAAAAAACTAATATCTATAAGCCTTAGGAGATAAAGGTTACGCTTTCTATTCTAATAACTTTTAATTAAGTAATAATCACTAGTAAGCTAGAGTATAGCTATCTTAAAGTATTTATATATTATAACTATGCTAATACGCTAGGAAAAGCGCTCAACACGTCTAAAACTAAGCTTAATAAGGCTAGAGATAAGCTTATTAAGCTTTATTAGCTACTAAATAACACGCTTAAGCGCGTAGCAGATTAAGAGAATGAGATTAAAATACTAAAGATATAGATAAAGAAACTTATATATAATATATACTTTTTCCTCTCTGTAAAGGCCAGCCTAGCGCTATTATTAATACTAGTAAAGAAAATACGCTTTATAGCTCTGCTATAGACCCTTTAGAATTAGGCTAGCTATATAGCTATAGGACCTAATAATAGTTCTAATATAAAAGATCTTAGTAACTAAACTTCTTAAGTATTACTTTATGTACTAGCTACTTTACTAGTTATGTTTACTATAGATAGCTATTAAGATAATAGCTACTCAGCCTGATTTCCTGATCTACTAATACTTAAGAACGGCAAGGATATTACCTTTAATTAATAGAGGAATGTCCTAGAGGATAAGGTACACGCTAATTAAGACTAGTTTACTAAAGCTAGTAAGTAAGCTACTTAGAAGAATATTATCTCTTATATATATACACATACAGAGAGTCCTGTTAACCAGTACCTTTTAATACTAATACGTATAGTAAAAGAGAGTAAGTAGCTAGTTAGCTACTAGTATATAGTAGATCGCCTAGAAAGGACGTATAGTGATTTATATAAGAGACTTAATATTTACTATAATTTCTAGAAGCTCTACTTTAGAGACCCTACTAACTTTATTATATTCTAAAGTGACTTCTTCTGCCTAGCTTAAGAACGTAGCTTATTTATAGACTAATAGGTAGAAGAATTTTATAAGAAGCTCTTAAATACTTTATGTATATAAATAGGCATCTACTAATAGCAATACTGTAACTAGTATAATAAGTATATAGATTTAGCTTAAGACTTTGCTAGAGAGCTAGCTCTTAGCACTAGGAAAGCTACTAAGTAGATTAATAAAAAAACTAGAAGAACTTAGCTGCTGCTAATTTAGTAGTCTTATTTAAAAGCTAAGTGCTTAACTTATATAGTAACTACTACTATCCTACTAATACCTATCCCTAAGCTAGCTAGTTACTATAATTGCGGGAAATCTAGCTACTTTATAAAAAACTACTAACTACTTATCTAAGCTATAGCTAAAGTAATTAAGCCTATAGATACTAATAAAGAGCTCTATATACTTTAGGATATTAGCAATAATAAGAAGTTTTAGCTTACTATAGAGAAACTATTAGGAAAAGACTTACTTTAAGGGAAGTCTTTTTCCTAGGGTTACCCCCTAGAGCTACTAGCTAATTTAACTTTTACTAACTACTATTTAGTAGATCTGTTTTTATCCTACTCTGCTATATCTCTATTAGTAGACTAGCTATTAAGTTAAGTAGCTTTTTTAATACTAAAGCTAGTAGTTTTATTCTAATACACCTAAAGCATATACGCGCTATTAAGAAAGGGCTTAAAATAAAAACTTACCAGATAAAATCTATCCCCCTAGCTAGCTATAATAACAGACTAAATAAATAAGTAGACGAGTACTTTTAGGTAGATCTAGTACTAGATAATTACTACCTACTAATTTATTTCATCTTCTATAATACTAGCCGCTATAACCTTATAATTAGCTATAAGCTTTTTAAAGATGTAGGTGCTTTAATTAACTATAAAAAGTAAGCACTTAAATAGCCAAATAATAAGCTAATTAACTATAAGCGTGATATTATTATTCTAATGTAAAATCTATTAACTAAAATTAATTCCTCATACTAAGCTAATGCTGACTGACGTGATGAGTTAATAAATATAGTAATTTTATAACATATCTATAAGCTACTTCAGCACTTACTCTAGCGTATGGCATAGTAAGAGAATTTTAAAAAAATAAAAGAGTAGCTTTATCTATAATAGTAGCTAGAGCTAAGTAAATGAATTTTTTATTTTTAACCTATCTCACGCAAAGACCTCTCTAAGGCAGGCCTTAAGATTAATACTATAAAAGCTATTGCCTTTATAATGCACGTATAGTAGAAGGAAACTATACTAAAGCACACTAGCGTTTATAAAATAAATAAGTTTATTTAGGACTATAGAGATAAGCTTAGCCCACTAGACCTAAAGCTCTCTTTCTAAGACCTTAAAAACCCCTTAGTAAAGGCTTCGCCAGAAGGGCCCTATTAATTAAATAAGAATTTTACAGGAGAAAAGAAACTTTAGTAGCTTATTAAGTAGAAGCTATTTTATCTTAGCTATGCCGGTATGACTTAAGCTTATTTCTTAAAGAAAAACTTAAACATGCTGCCCCTGCATCGCGAAGGTATTAACTATAATATTAAACTAATAGCTAAGAACATACTAATGTTAAGTCTACTATATAGTATGTCTCTTAAGTAGCTATAGCTTGTTAAGACCTATTTAGATAACTACCTTTAATAAGGGGTTATTACTTACAGTAATGCTTTATATACTTTTCTAGTACTATTTACTAAAAAGCCTAAAAAAGAGTAGCGCTTCTGTGTTAATTACTATAAGCTTAATACTATTACAAAAAAAAACGCCTATTTAATTCTGTTAATTTAGAAGACCTTTACCTAGCTAGCGTGTATAAGGGTATTTACTAAGCTTAATATATAATAAGCCTTCTATTATATACGTCTGAATAAAGACATAAAGGATCTAATCACGTTCTATATTTAATATAGAAACTATAAGTACTGTGTGCTACTATTTAGTCTTTATAATAGCCCTACTATATTTCAGCGCTATATTAATAAGGTGCTTTATAGTCTACTTAATAACTTCTATACTACCTATCTTAATAATATTCTAATCTATTTTAAAGACCTGCTACAGCATGAGGAGCATGTTACTTAGGTATTAAAATATCTCTAAAATACTAGTTTCTAAGTAGACATTAAAAAGAGCGAGTTCACCATCACTAAAACGAAGTTCCTAGGCCTTATTATTAGTACAGAAGGGATCTAAAAGGACTCTGAGAAAGTTACTGCTATATAGAAATAGCTAGTACCTACGTCAGTTAAAAGCCTATAATCTTTTCTAAAATTTTATAACTTCTATAGAGCTTTTCTAAAAAACTATAGATGTATTATCTAATTACTTACTAAGCTGCTTAAAAAGAGTATATGACACGCCTTTAGTAAACACAAGCTAATAGTCTTCTAGTAAGCTAAGAATTTAATGCTGTTAAATAATATTTTAGTTTACTACTCACCCTATTATTAAACGCGCATGGAGATAGATATAAGTAATAGAGTTATTACAGAGGTGCTATTATAGCTCTAAGAGAATAGCTTCTAGTAATTTATAGTTTTCTACTCTAAGACTATAAGTAAGCTCTAGATAAACTATGATATATATAATAAAAAGATATTAGCTGTAATTTATAGCCTTTAAGAATAGCACTTACAGCTTATAGGCTTATAAACTACTAAGTTATTTAGTACTCTAATTAACTATCACGCGCTAGAGTACTTCTCTATAAAGTAAAAGCTTACTTTCTATTAGATATACTAAGTAATAAATATAGTAGACTATTACCTAACACTTATTTATTACTTTAGTATAACTAATATAGTAGCCAACACGCTCTTACGCAAGTAAGAGGAACTAAAGACTTAGAAAGATAAAAATAAAGTAGCCTGAACACGTGCCTTTCTTTTAGTAGAGTAAATTAACATTAGCTTTATTAAGACCGTGAGTAATAACTTAGCTGTGCTGTTAACAAGAGGCATACTAACTACTAATATAATTAAAGTAACTACTACTAATACTTTTATAGCCTTGCTGCCCCTAAATAACCCTTACTTACTAATTAATTATATTATTAAGGTGAACTGTAGCTATAAGAGTCTATAGCTATTCCAAGAGCATGCTCTCTCTAGTAACTATCTAGTATAAAAACTTAGCTAAAGCCTTTTTATATACTATAATAAGCTAGTAGTCCCTACTATACACTTCTTAAGGACTTATTTTATTTAAGCTATTTATACTATCTAGGTGATTACTTACTTAAGTAAGAGAAAAATAAATAAGCTACTTCGCGACCGCTACTACTAAAGCCGCATAAATAAAGATATAGATAACTATATAGCTATATATAAAGCTTATAGATAGAGCTATATATCTTATAACAAAACCTTAGGCTTACTTAAATTATTACTAATCTCTAAGCAAGTATAGTAAGATGTCTCTATAGACTTTAAATTCTTCCCCTTAAATAAGAAAGGATATAATTGTGCTTTTATTATTATAGATTAGCTAAGTAAGTATTATTTCTTATTATCTTACTATAAGACTACTACAGCCACTTAGGCAGCTAATATATACTATTATTATATCTAGTAAGTATTTAGTTTACTTAGGTTAATAGTTTCTAATCATAGTCTTTAGTTTACCTTAGTATTTATAGATGAGCTATGTTGACTAATAGAAATTAAGTAAAAGCTCTCAACACTATATTACTCCTAAACTAACGGGAATACTAAGGTCCTGAACTAGTATATTAATTAGTGCCTATGCCTATTTGTTAATTACTATTAGAATAACTAGTTAGACCTGCTGCTCTATATAGACTAGACCCAAGTAATTCTACTGTATAAGACTATAGACTTATTACTCTATTAAATTGAGTTTAGCCACTAGCTAATCTATTACTGGGACTGGGAGAAATATATAAAGGCATTTACTATAGTCTGTGAATAGATATCACGTAAGGAAGCGCAGAGCTACGTTAAAGCTCACCATAATATAATAAAGCTAGCTATAGAGATAGCTTAATAAAAAATCGCTTAAGTATAAGAGTAATAGACTTAACAGGCTAATAAGAAGCACCGCGAGCCAGACTTTTCTATAGGAGATAAAGTATATATTATACCTAAGGGCTTTACTACTAGCTAATCTAGCTAGAAGCTTAACCAGCAGATATACGGACTCTATTCTATTATAGGCATAAAGAGATACTCCTATCGCCTTAAGCTGCTGTTACACATGTGTATGCTTAACGTCTTCCACGTAGACCGCCTACAAAAGGCTTTTACTCGCCCACTATCTGGCCAAATTAAACCTAAGGAACCGCCTATCGAGATCAACGGGCATCTTAAGTGGCTAGTATAGGAAATCCTTAATAGCCACCTATTCCATGGCTGACTACAGTACAAAGTATTCTGGCTAGCTTATAACCCAGATCCTACCTGGTACAACGCCCGAGGCTTTATAGACGCCCTATATAAGGTAAGAGACTACCACAAGACCTATCCAGAGAAAGCAGGACTGCTGGCATGACTAGACGCCTAGTTGAAAGTGTACGAAGCAGAGAAGGGCCTGGACATAACAGAGGAGAACGATAAGGCGGCTTCAAAGACAAGAGTGGTACAGAGACCAGCAAGAAGGAGACTGTAACCTAGAGACTCGGGGACAAGCCTCCCTTAGAGAGGGGGTAATGTAACGGTGCTGCTTACTCTACTTACTATAGGCCACATAATATCGCAACTAGCTATGCTAGCTATGACCTAGCGTAGAGCTCAGAGCATGGCTAGCTCACGCTTAGGCTATACACCGCCCTATTTAGGGGTGAGCCCCCTTTGTACCTCTTCTCTCCTCATCTTAGTGTAGCTGAAATAGAGCCAACTTATCTCATCAACCTATATCCATGTAACGACGCGTGAAGACTGAGCCCGTCATCACAAGTTATATAGTCTAAGAAATCAGCTTCCACGATAATTAGTAACTCTAAATTAAAGTATTAGAAAATTAGAGTAGTTATAAATATATATTTTAAAAATTCAAATACTATCTAATAGGTATTATTAAATTTAAATTAGGTATTTTTTTTATTAGGGTCATAAACAGAAACGTAATACAAAAGAAATTATTAATAAATTATTAATAGAAATTAGTAAACTTTAGGAATACTCTTATATCTTTTAGGTTTCTAGAGAATTCCTAGTTAAGAATATTTTTTACTTTATTTAGATTTATACTAATTCCTTTTATTAAAATTATATACCTAAGATAGGTAACTTGTTCTTAGTAGAACTTATATTTATTAATATTAAATTAGAGACTAGCTTTTTTTAGGGCTTTTAAAATCTATCTTATATATTATTTATATTCACGTAAAGAGTTACTATAGATTAGAATATTATTAAAATAGGCTATATAAAATATATTAAGAAATAATTAAAGAATATTATTTATATAGTATTAGAACGTGCTTAGTGCGTTGGCTAGTCTAAAAAATATAATAAAATATTTAAATAAATTATATTAAGTCTAAAAAATAGTTAACTATTTATCTCCTTCCGCTATATAGAGATAGTTAAAGGCTGAGATAATATTTAACTTTATAAAATACTTTACCTTACTAAAACAGAACAGAGTTTTTTAGATTAATAAAATAAAATAATAGTTTTTAATAGTAATAGCGTTTAGGGCTTAGTAGTCTGTATAAAATTAAAAACCTTTATTAAGTTTCTTTATAAAAATAATTAGTATAGCTATAGGAGACGTGCTTGCCTTAATAAATTCTTTAATAAAATAGTTATTAAAATACTTCCTAAAAACTTTTAATTTATTTTAAAATATTTTATAAAGAGGTCTAAATCCAGGTTGCTTTCCTTTTTTAAGAATAATTTTATAGTTATATAGATAATATCTAAGTAGTCTATTAATTTTCTTATATGAAAATATTCTAAGAATATTATGGTAATTCTTTAGGATTTTAGTAGCTAGATTTATATAAGTTTTTAAAACTAAAGCCTTATTAATATTAGCTATTAAAATAATAAAGATTTTATATTTATGTTTCTAGGTAATTTATATAAAGAGGGCTACCCTAATTAGGTAAATATTTATACTTAATTTAAGTTTCTTATAAGACTCTTTTAGTAAAGCTTTTACTAAAAAGTTTTTAAGGCCTTAAGAGAAAGACTTCCTTATAAGGTCCTTATTTAATTTAGTATTAAATTTAGATACGTGTTTAGATATAAGTTCAGACTCAAAATAAGAGTCCTTTAAAAAATAGTTTATTAAAAAGATCTTTAAATAGATATCTAATTCTTATAACTAGCAGTTTATTTTAGTTAACTAGTAGTTATATTAGAATTAAATAGTTAGTAATAACTTCAGAGAATAGGTTTAAGTATGCTGTATATAGATAATATTAAAGTAAAAACCTTTTAATAAAAAGTTCACTAAAAGGTCCTTTAAGTAGATAGTATATTCTTTTAAGTAAATTAGAAATTAAGATAAGCGTAGGCAGTAAGTCTAGTAATAGGAAATATTAAAAAAAATTTTTTATAAATTATAGTCAAAATTAACTTTATACTTTCTTATCTATAGTTAGCTAAAAATTAATTCGTGATTTCTAGTAGCTGTCTTAAAGAAACAGATATCTTTAATATAATTTAAATAATAAAGGATTATACTAGTAGTATATAAGATATAACCCCATTTAAGGCGTTTATTATTAAAACTAGTGGAATAAAAACGTTTAAAAGAGACAAAATATAGAGTTTTTAAATATAAGCTAAAGATTTATTAATATAACCTATACTAATAGCTCCAGTATTAATTAAAGTAGTAATAGAATAGAAAGAGCTATTTTATTAAATAATATATAAAATATTTATTTAATAGTTCTAAGAATTAGTTATCAGGTAGGAGGTTTATAGGTTAATAGAAATTTAATATTAGAAATATTCTAGAAAGTAACTTAACTCTAGAATAGAGCTTTTAGTAAGCTAGTTTTAGAAGTTTAAAAACATTCTTATCTATAAGAAAATTCAAATCTAGAAAAAGAACAGAAATGGGTTAATTATTAGGATTTAAATAGGCTTATAAATTAAAGTTCTAGTATAAAAATAAAGTAGTTTTAGAAAATATAGCTATATTTATTATACTTAAAGTATTAGTTATTATGCTTTTAGGCTTTTTATTTAGCTAATTTAAAAAAAACATAATTAGAAATATTAATTTCTATAATATTAAAGTCTTATTATAATATAGGTTACAGCTTATAATAGTGTGGCGTAAGAAAATACTAGAGATTATTATTATATAAAAATATTAAGTTAACATAATTATTTAATGTGTTAGAAATTTTAATATTTATTATTATTTAGTAAAACTCGTCATTTAATAATCTCCTTAACTATATAATTAAACTAATTTTATTTAATCTAGTATTAGTGGCTAGTTTATAGAATTTAATAAAATAAATAATAAAGCTTTTCTGTTCTTAACAGAATAAATTAAGTTTACTTAAAGTAGTAAGTTTCTTATTTAGATCTCTATATATAGCTAGCAGAAAGGTAATTAATTACTTTACTATATATATATCCTAATTTATAAAAAGGTCTATAAGTGTTATTAGGTTCTTCTTTAGTCTTAAGTATACATATAAAAGCTAGAAGTATTTAATAAGATATTAATTAATATTATCTTTAAGTTTATAGTAAATTTTTTTAATAAAGATAAGTAAATCTCTTTACTTTCTAGTAAATATTAAAGAGTTAGATAGGTAATTAGATTTTATTATTACTAATAAAGTAGTAAGACTTAATATAGAGATTAACTTTACTATTATAGACAGTAACAAAAAGGTAACTGCACTTAAGAAGCTAAAGAAACTAGTAACTACAACTAATAAAGCTCTAAAATAAAAATATATGTTTAAGTTAGAAAGAAAGAATTATAAGTAGATATAAGATACGCTAGCACAGGCTAAAATACAGACTAAAAGATAAAAATAGAAATATAAAACTATACTAGTAGATTAAAAGCAATAACCCACGTAACTAAGGCAGGGCTTAGTAGATAGAAACTAAGTAAAATAATAGAACCTCTAGTAGCTTTAGTAGTCTCTAGTAGTATTTAATATACTACTAATAAGTATATAATATACGCATAGAGGATCTATTATAAGTATAAAGTATTAAATAGTTTACGGTTACTTTTAATTCTTTATAGTTACTCTAAAATTAAAATCTTCTCTCTAAGTTGAGATTTGAACTTGAGTGAAATAGTTTAATAACTATCTTATTAAGTCTAATTATATATATCTCTTCTTACCTTATGATAAAGCATAAACTCTATTCTATTAAACCTAGAGCTATCTATTCCAGATACGGAAAAAACTAAAAGCTTATTAAGTAACTAGTTAGGGTAGAGTTACTAATATAAAACATATTATTAAATAAAAGTAACTCATAACATTTACTTATCTAACTATAATTTAAAGAACTTAGAAATAGGTACTAGTTATAGTTATAAATAGAATTAAAATTATAGAATTTAAATTACTTTTAAATAAACTAATAGCGCTTACTAAGGCTTCTTTAGTAGTAATTACTTAAACAGTAAAATAAAAAAAAATATAGTTTATTTTTAAACTTTCTATAATTCTTTTTAAAGAGCGTTAATAGATTCCTGTTGTTATATTTACTAATATTTTAACTATACTTATTATTATTCTAGCGCTTTAGTAAATGTGTTTTGTATTATAATTATTTATTTTTTAAATAACTACATAAGTTCTATAGTTAGAATAAGGGTATTTAAAAAGTTAGATATTCTACTAATAATAGTAGTAATATAATATAGTATTATAAAAATACTATATACAGGAGGTTAAGAACTTAGAAAGAAGTATTAATTAATTACTATATATAATACTAAGTAATAATTTAAGACATTATGTAAAAAAAGGAAGAAATAAAATAAGCTATAGATAAAGTATTTAGATAAGAGCTTATATACTAGCGCAAGACTAATATATAAATACATAATATAATAAAAAGGCTTATAGAGAAGGCTTTTTTAGAAGGTTTTTATAAGATATTACAGATAGTTACCGTAATAGTCTGTTAGTTAAGAAATAAGATTTATAATTCTATTTATAGTAGTATAGAAGATTATCTTTCATATTCTGTTTTAGCTTATTACCAACAAATTCACAAGTATAATCATGAATTGGAAATGTACAACAGGATTGAAGAGTTAAATTTGAGAGTTTAGACTCAAGATTCAACGAAATCTCTATTTCTGAGCTCATTTTAGTGTGATTGAAAAGTAAGAGTAGGAAAAAGCTAAAAAGCAGTGTGTTTATGACGACCCGTCACATGCTACAGCCACATTCCACAGTCACGTGAAGTGTCTCACATGTGAGTCACTTATTACGTCCGTAAGTCACGTGCTACGCTTTCACGTGCGCACTGAGAGCGCTCTATAAAAGCCTCGCCTCCCTCTCTTTTTCCACTCTTTCTTCTTTTCTCTTCTTCATACTAGAGTAGCTCCAATACGGTGCCTTATTGCTCGCAACCACTTGCGATTGCCTATAGGTTCATGCTGGCCGTGACAGTGTTTATGTAAATGCCAAGATTACCCGATAAATTCCTGAGTAATATCGCTATCGGCGATAAAGTAATCTTGCCGATAATTACCCGATAAAAATTACCGTTGCCAACGCTGGGGAAGGTAAACACCACGGGCACGGGCCAGATAAGGAGCAGCTGGAGCCCTCAAGACAATCAATCTCTATCTAGACGAACGGAAGGCGATCGACACGTTAATGAAGATTTCTATGTGCGCAAAGATAAAAGCAATGGCAGCGATGGTGGGGATGGGGTGGGCGGCGGGGACGAACTTAATGGCGGCCAGGACGCGTCCCGTGGAGCTGCTGCCGCGACTTTTCAGCAAAAATAAGGATAGGGTAGCCGACGCGGCCCATCACGAACAGGTTACGTCCGTATAATCAAGTAGCGTTGGGATACTGGGTTCCGCCACATGTGGCTCAGTCTTTCCATTAGCCATTTTCACCTAGTCCCATCTATTCACATCTCAACAGAGGGTATAGCCGGTGCGGTCGGCTACCTTCCCTGCGTGTAGTAGCGACATCCAGTACTAGATTTCTTTGATTACCCTTAGACATAAATTTTATAACTAAGCTTTAAGTAATAAACCGGCTCCGCATTCGCACTAGTCTCATGCTGTAAAATTACAATCTTTTAAATCAATTATCTGCCAGCTAGGCTCTAAATCATTAAGAACTCTATCGCTCTTTCCCCTTGCAGGCGTCAACACTGGTAAATTCAATCATCACCCCACTCGACCTATGGATCCAATCGATTAGGCATAGGATTTCTCAGAGCAATCATGCAGTGCGGTATTTAACGAGAGCAAGGTTGATATAAATTCAATGGGGGCCCAGTCACTGAATTCACATATTCAATATGATATGCATCGGTTACGTATGATACTGATATGTCTTGGTGTAGTTAATGGTTGATGGTGATAATGGAGGCCACCTCCGAACGCCAAGAGGGATGGAAGTTTGTCCCGTTTGCACACCCATAAAAGTTGACCCTCCATCTTAACCACCGTTCCCGCATTGACAACCCCAGCAATGGCCCCATCTCGAGCATATATTCCCTCTGCCGCTCTCTTACGCTCTCTGTCACGCCCTCTTCCTCGGAAATGCTCCCTTGCGCGCCGTATTCCTACCATCGCCGCCCGCAACGAAACCGTCCAATCCGCCGCACCTAAAGCTCGCAAAGAACGCGAACCCCTTCGCGAAGGCGTCCTCAACGAATCCGGAATTTCCGCAATATCATGGTACGAACAAGATACATCCGGCCGCGGACCCGAGCGTCTGATCTCGCGCATCTCGACAAAAGAAGAGCTAGCCAGATTCGAGAGACAACATAAATTGCTCGAAGAAGACGAAGCACACGATGGCAAGAACTACGATGATACTGAGCTCAGGGGTATGCTGTTAGATGAGCTGATGCAGAATCCGAATTTTGCCGACTTGCAGGAAGGTCTGATGGCCATGAAGCAGCTCAACGAGGCACGCAAGAACAGCGCCGAGACGGAGGAGATAGAGAAAGCGATGGAGGGCGAGGTCAAGGAGGTCGCAGCTACGGAGATGATGGCCTCTCATGAGATGATTCAAGAGATGATTAATGATCCGGGTTTTGCGAACTGCAAGGCGGAGCTGTTGGAGATACAGGGCAAGTTGCCCGAGTGGAATGGCGATGGTGACCCAGAGCTTGAGGCGGCAATGGCAAGGCTGGACAAGAAGTTGGAAGGGAACGAAGTGTTTCAGAAGAAGCTGGCAGCGATGCGGGTAGATAAGGAGAAGTCCAGGCCACCGGATGAGATCATCCCCGCTGGGAAGTCTGAAGTGGAGAGTGTTGAGACCGAAATGGAGAGAGTTGAGCCGGACATGGAGATTGAGCCGCTGTTGAAGGAGATGCAGGAGCTTCTGAAAGCCATGGGTGGCGACTCTGAGATCGAGGCGGAGCTGGAAAGAGTTCGCAACGAGGATCCTACGAAGGAGATAGAAGAAGAACTCGAACAAGGTGTCAAGTTCGAAACCCTCGCAAAGGAAATCGACAAATTCCGACAAGAAAATTCTGCAGAAAAAGTCGACGAGTCGGTCGATCCAGAACTCGAAGCCAAGGTCGACAAGATCATGCAAGACCCGAAGCTCATGGAGAAGCTTGCCCTCATCAAAGATCTTATTACCAAGCAACAGGCAGGCATCACACAAACTTCGAACTCGGCACCCGATCCATCCCAGCTCGCCTCCTCTGAAACAACAACATTGGAACAACAACTCAAGATCGCAGAAAATGATCCCGAACATATCGTCGCTCTCCGGCGTCTCCGAATCAGCCTCCTCCCGCCCTACAACATCTCTCCCCACCTCCGCGCACTGAACCAAGCTCTCAAGTATGCCTACCTCGGCGCCAATGATGATATCCGAAGGATCCTATGGAGGGCGTACATCAAGGCGAGACCAATTCCTACCCTACTCAAGAATATCCCAGATGACGCGTGGGACATCCTGTGGTATTCACAAGCCGTCACGTGGACGGGCAATCAAAACCGACAGAACCATCTGCGAATTCTGCAACGGGATTTGGCTAGCATTGGGAGGAATGGGCCGCCAACGAAGCTGGAAAGTATGGCGGAGTGAACTCGTAGCTGTTCTGTATGCCGACCTTCTCGAAACCGAGCTGCGAAAGAGCTTCAATCGAACTACGTCTGGAATTGCGCGCTACTTTTGCATTCCCCGCCACCATCTCGGGACAGATAATTTCTATCTAACGGAATTTCACCATGAGTACTCTGAGCTTGCAATCTGAGCACTCCATGCAGCACAGCGGTTGGAGGGTTGCTGGTTCCACGTCTGCTCCAGCAGGCTGCCAACAGCCCCGGATGACATACGTTAGATGAGAGGGTAAGTCAATGATACTGAGCGACGTATGGATTGGCTTCTAAATGAAGTATCTTGATCTTCGCGTCGCGGATCCCATTGGCAGCGCCGACCGCGGTGGATCTTTGTACAATATCTGTAGTATTCCAGTCCTATGGACTTGAAGTGTAGGCAATCATTAATATATATATCTGTCTAATTCTCACCCATTCGACTCCCCATCAATCATCGCTGGCCAAGCTCCACTCCCAGCTCCCCAAAGACACCACGGTCAGGACTCTTCCCTTGCCGACTGAAAATTCCGTGCGTCCGTCTCAACAGTCTCATTAACCGTCCCATCTATCCCCTTCAATCGCTCTTCCTTCCTCTCCTCAAAATCCCTCATCCTTCCCAGCCCTTCTTCATCCACCCCAACGCCTTCTTTATCCACCGCATCCAGCTGAAGTACTCAACCTCCCACATCCACACCATAGCTTTAATAGGCTGTCCGACGCAGTACTCCACGATGCACGGCACCGGATCCCTGACCTCCCACATCTCCTTAAAACACAATCCCCACAACAGCATCCCCATAACCAAATTCCAGAGCGCCGCCCAACTTCCTTGTCTCCACATCACCACATCCTGAACGATGTAGAAGAGTTCGACCAGCACGCGCGGAAGCGAGTACGTTCCCTTTGGCATTAAGTTCTCAGGTCTGCAGATACAAACATCTGAGCGGTGTAGCAGGGCGGCTGGATCTGTATACGCGAGCGTGAGATCAGCGTGATTCGTCGGATCTGCTGCTAGGACAATCTAAGAATCGTGAGGTGTTAACAAAAATCCAGTTACTTGTAACGATCTTCTGGATTCCATTGTAGCCGTCGAAGTCCTCAGAGATGGTGAAGTCGAGGCTGAGATGCGTTGAAAGGGTTTCGGGGACGGGGTGGTCATTGAATGGGTTGTCGTCTTCCGAGGAGCAAGAGCGGGAGTGTAAGTAGGGGATGAGAGCGTCTAGGGATCGCTGATTGAAGCCGAAGAGAGTATATTCGAGCGCCATGTCCAAAGGTAAGATCGCGGAATCCGTGGGTAGGAGGCCGTCTTGTGGTGTTATGAGGACGAAGATTTGGATAGTGTTGTGAGTGATTAGGGCGTGCGAAGTATAACAGATGCCGTTTGAGACTTCGACCATTACGTACGGCATATAATACCCAATAGTAAGGTTATCAGTGGCAGCGATGGTATCGATATCATCATCCGATGCCCGGAGGAGCTCAATTGGTTTTGCGGAATCAGAAGCGTGTTCCTCCACTGGGTGTCTCCAGCCCTTAGGATCAGGTCGTGCATTTGAATCTTCTGAGTCGCAATACTGGGGGTTAGCATTGGCTTCGTCTCGCTGTTGCTTATCACTTTGAAGCCATCTAGGATGCATTGTCAGGATGACGGATCCTGCCAAGCTTTTGTCGCATATATGCCGGGGATTCAATGGAGCAGCCTCCATCCGTTTAAAAGCGCGTCGTTATAGATGCGGATGGGAGTCTGAATTTCCATGGCTGCCCACTTGGGAAAGGCTGTGGCCTTGGACCGTAACTACCCATTTCTCCCCATCTAACATCACCGACTCACCCACCCTGAAGTATCTACTCCACCAATACCCCGGCTATTTATTTAACTAAATTCTCGTAGTCTTCAATGATCAAATTTCCAGGTGATGTAGCGCAGTGCTAAGCACGCAGCGAGCAAGAGCACTGAGGCGACGGTTCGATTCTATCCACCGCCATTCGGGGTGCCTACTGGTCCAGACCTCAGGCGGAACAAGCTGGCATGCCGTTTTAGCCCTGGATGCTAATAACAAGTTAATATTTTTCCTTGGTTATTTTAAAAGGGTCTGGGATTACTTTTTGATGATGAGGGGGAGGGGAGGAGGAAAGGAAAGTGTTGCTGATGCTTTCTTCAGTGACAGCACCTCGAGCGGGGAGAGGTTTAGCAACCAAATGTCCGGTGAGGGAGAGTAGGGTGCAGGAGATGCAAATATCTATTATCTATTCATTCCGTTATACTTTTAATACCCAGTTCAAAACCCCCACTTCCCGATTTTAAATCGTTTCTTGTCCTTCCCATCTTCCTCTTCCTCCTCGCCTACAACTCTCAGGAAGACTTCATCCAATGTCGTAGGGGAGACGGAGTAGTATTCCAATCCCAGCACCTCCCTATATTCTTCTAGAAGCTGGACGAGCCCTGCAATACCTCCGACATCCTTCCCATCGCTGCTAGAGTGATGTGATTCAATCTCGTGGATTTCACTATCCGCCACCTTCTCTGAATCCCGAACCGGCAGACTAGACGAAGCCTTCTTGAAGACGTGGAATCGTAATTGTCCATGGCTACCTCCTTTCGAACCCCATCGATCAAGCCGAACCCCCGGTATCCTGCTCTTGACCCACGTCTTGACACCTTCCATCTCCTCCTCGGTCGTCTCTGGCGCACTATTCAACACAAGTTGAACAATATACGCGTCTCCGTACCTATCCCCAAGGTCTCCAACGGTCCCCAATGCCAACATCTTTCGTTTCATGATACCAACGCGCGTTGCCAGTTTGTCGGCCTCTTCCATCGAATGAGTCGTAATAAGGAGCGCACGACCAGGAGCAGCGACGCCAAGCAAGGTCCTCCACATTACTCGCTTAGCCGCTGCGTCCATACCTGAGCTTGGTTCATCGAGAAGCAAGACGGAGGGGTTGCCCATCAAAGCAATGCCAAGCGAGAGTTTGCGCTTGTTGCCCCCAGAAAGTTTATGCGCCAACCGATCCTTAAACCTCACCAACCCCGTCGCCGCCAATATCGCTTGAATGTTCCCCTCAACATCCTGGACCCCTCTTGCGCGGGCGTAAAAGGAGAGGTGCTCGCGAACAGTCATGCTGTCCATGGCATCGAATTGCGGACACACGCCCAGATGGCCGCGAGCCGCGGCGCGCTTGGCCATTACGCTTAATCCTTCGATAAGAACGTCGCCGCCGCCACGGGAGGGACGGATGTCTCCTCGGATTAAAGAAATTGTGGAGGATTTCCCGGCGCCGTTGGGACCGAGCAAAGCGAAGACTTGGCCTTGGGGTATGCCGAAGGAGATGTCGTTCACGGCGTGATTTTTGCCGAAGGATTTATGGAGATGTAGGACACGGAGGGAATCGTTTGAACTTTCAACTCGGCGTACTTCTTCGAAGACGGCTGGGTCAATGGAATCCACATCTTCGGTGTCGGAAGTATTGTGTTTTGTTGTGCGGGTTAGGAAGGCAGGTTTGTAGCCAGAGTCCCACCAGACAAGCGTTATAAACAGGACAATAGCTTGAATTATGAGATACAAGATGGGCCCGCCGTAAACGGAGAGTGCGCCAGGATATGAAGCAATTGAGGTGTCGCGGCAGAGAAGCGAAAATTCATTTAAGGTGAGGAGGAGCGTGCGAAGCAGGTTTCCGGCCGGAGTTATGGTGGCGTAGACGAAGTGGGATATTGTTAGGTCGCTGTTGATACGGTAGGCGGGGGAGTATGTTAGGATGGATATGTACATAATGAAGTATATCAGGAAGAAACATGCTTGCCCACCGGCTGCGAATGCGAACGTGGCGAGTTGAGACGTTACAACCAGTGAAATCACGTAACAGAGCAGGGTAGAGGTGAGGCCGTAGAGGAAGAAGACGACAAAGAGGTAGCCCGGGGCGTACCAGACGCCTGATACCTGCCTCGCATTAGAACCTTCGCAATCGCAAATAAGGAATCAGGTACTTACACCGACGAATATCCCAGTAACAACAGCGCTGACCACCAGAACAAAGAAAAAGTCAAATGTCAGGTATGCAAGCCAGAGTGGAGCCGCACGGATTCCGTTACTGTAATGCAAAGCACGCACTTTCCGCAATCGTTCGACTGTGGGGTATAATGCGAAGAAAGCAGGGTAGACAGACATTGCCAGTCCGAAATACAAGATCAGCTGCAGCGTCTTGCCAGCGCCTGGCGCGAATGGGACGGCGAAGGCTTGGTAGGCAGTGGTGATCGGGATGCTGGTGAGGACGTTCGAGAGAGCATTAAGCGTAATGAGTCCTCCAAGAATGTTGTTATTCCCAACGTACGCCATGATGGGAGGCTGATTGGGTTGCAGGAAGAAGCCACCTGGAGTGACATTACGGAAATTCCTGTCGATGTAGTCGTTGAACTCATTGAGACTGTTCACGATGTGGAAGTTTGAGGTATTCAGACCAGAGCGCCCGGCTAGGAGGTCTAAATCTACAAGATCAGGAGGTCCGATAACAATGTGCGGCGTCACTGTAACGGATGACAGCGAGAAGACTCTGGGATTGTTGGCTTGGTCTCCAGGATTGCATCCTACCGCATTGAAGCCTTTCAGAAATAGCGTGACCATGCCAGCCGTGATGATTGGCAGAAGTGCGGCAGCGGCATAGGGTAGCCAGTTTCGGCGCAAGATAGTTAAGCGCTTTTTAACGAGAATGATGGTCTGCTTCGGCATGTTCGTACCCTTGCCTTTCGACATCTGGAGACTTTTGTCGACATCAGATGATGCGTCTGGAGAAGGCGGTGTATCGTGGTCCTTGAGTGGAGCGTCATCCGCCGCAGGCAGAGCATCAATTTCCAACTTGTTTTCTCTTACTTCTTCAGCCAATGCAAGGAAAACATCTTCGAGAGTCGGCCCGACAATATCGTAATCCTTGACATGTTTCTCCCGGAGCTGGGTAATGAATTTTGTTGCTTCCACAGCGGCGGGAAACCAATAAACATCCTTATCGTCCGCAGACGTCTTCCGAACACCTCCGACGGGCCTGAACTTCTCACTTTTCGGGACGGTGATGTGGTATCCAGCACCCACCTGGTGCTTAAGCTGCACAGATGTTCCCTTGCTCTTAAGGTTGCCTTTCGAAAGAATCGCAATGTAGTCAGACAGAACATCCGCTTCATCAAGGAAGTGCGTAGTCAAAAGAAAAGTTCGCTCGCCACGTTCAGCAAGCAAGATGTCCCAGATCTTTCTTCGGGACAATGGGTCGAGACCAGATGACACTTCATCGACGCAGCAGACACGGCTACCTCCTGTAAACATCATCGCAAGTTGCAGTTTTCGTTTTTGGCCACCAGAGAGTGTGCTGGACCTGGCGTGCATCTTGTGACCCAAGTCGCATGCTCGGATAAGTTCTTTGATTGCCTGCTTATTGTCCATCTTGCCAGAAGATTTGAGGCGATTGAAGATCTGAACGTGCTCGAAGACAGTGAGTTCATCCCACATAACATTCTTCTGTGGGCAAAGGCCTAAACCACCTGTGCCATCGATTTCAATAGAGCCGTTTGTGATGGTGTTCAGCCCTGCGATCGCGTCCAATGTAGTTGATTTGCCGCTGCCATTTGCTCCAAGGAGCACCATGATCTGCCCTTTACGTGCTTTGATGCTGAGATCGTTGACGGCGATCACAGTCTCCGGAGGCTTGATTCCAAACTTCGACAAAACATTTGCGCGGAGCCAACTCGGAGTCCAATGTTTAGAGAATGTGGATAAAATTATAGAGTGGTCAGGAGATGAAGTAGTCAATTTACGTTCTTTGGAGACGGTTCCATACAGCCATCTTTCGACTACCGCGCCCAACAGTGGGTAGACAAGGGTTTGGACAATGAGAAAGATCCAAAATGCAATGCCGGGAAGTGCCCAGGGGCTTTCAGGCGCTCCATCTACTAGATTAGCAGCTCGCGATGTCCTTTCGAAACGCGCAATCCAGATGATGAAGAACGTGTAATTCATCGGTGGAAAGAGAAGACTTGTCACAGCCACAGCGCCTGTGCTGAAAGGTCCGGCAACTTGAGCTATGATCGCAAGCACAATGGCGCCGATTGTGATCGTGATGCCAGAAAGCTGCGCCTTGTGGAAGAAGCTAGCTCCGAAGATAGAAAAGCTAGATAGTGCGAGACCAGCCAGGATGTGGAAAATGATGAGAATGCCGACGCTCGTCGTCGGAAAGGCGAGCCGCGCAATGATGATAGCCATGAGAATCCATCCCGGGAAGTAGATTATGTCGAAGGCCAAATGATTTGATAAAAGACGGGCTGCTTGTATCTGCCAGGGCTTCTTCGCCGGCGTCATGGCCTCGACAAGTTGTGAGATTCCGGCTTCTCGTTCCGATGCCATTTGTCCTGTGAGCTGGTATGTAGTCCCACAAATACCGATATAGAAAGCCACAGCCAGGATATTTATCAACGCGCCCATATACAGATGGCGAATCTCTTCATCGCGTTCCTCCGCAGTCTGATCCGTGTAAGGGTATTCTTGAATTTCTTGGGGTACATTTGTTCCGTTCAGAGATCCGATCGCGGTGTCAATTGCATGCTGGAATGGGAGAACATAGATTTCAACATCGTTGTTCGTGCGATCGACGAATATCCGTTCTCCAAACGCGCCATCTGCCCTGACAGTATAGTTCCAGCCGCGTCCCTCTCCCTCAGTCGGCGAGGAGTGGAAATTGATAGCCCCGAAACACGTACTCGCTCCTCGCAACGAGCTTGCGCAAGTTGTAAGCAGGTCTACATCTTGTTCAACAACCTCCACTATCTTCCCCGCAGATCGAATTGTGGAAGAGACATTATTGATGACCTGTTCGATATCCCCTCCAGTATGCCCATTATTAACAAAGACAACAGTGTTCCGATTCCCTTGGGCGGCGCTCAGAGCGCTTTCTAGGCTTCGAATAAGATGTGGCGATCCGATTCCGAATTCAGAGGGTGGTACGAAGAAGTTCTTTGCATAGGCAATGAAAAACATCTGCGTTTGCCATTGTCAGCAAATCCTCCCTTTGCAAGCGGCGCAACTAGTAGGACTTGTAGTAATAGGGAATGCCAAAATACATCATACATATATTATAGGCGCCCAAAAGGCTCGTATGCTAGTGAAGAACCAGTGGCGGACGAACACCACCTGGAGGTTCTTCTTGGTCAATGTCCATGCCTGCCGGGGAAAGGCCATGGTCGCTATTTTCGCCTGCAATGACTACGCTCGAGATCGGATGAGTTCTCAGGGGCCTCGGAGCACTCAAGACCGTGGCGATTAGGTCTCCAGCCTCGCGGCGGGCGCGTTCCACAATTTCAAAGGATCTGAGTCTCAACGGACGAAAGTGCGCGGCATGCTGTGAAGAGAAAGACTGCACGCAAGTACTCGGTATGATGGGGGTATGTTCAAAACCTGGGTGTAGAAACAAATGAGAGGAAGGGAAATGAAGAGAATTGAATGCGAGAAAGAATAGTGGGCTGTAAGATGTCGTCGCGCCCAAGCGCTTCGTCGTCTTAGCACGGCAGACCATCTTTCCGCAGGGTCGATGACGGCAACATGGCAGCCGTAACCGTCCGTCAAGCCACGCCGAACGCCTCAACGGCTCGGCTCCGAAGCGATCACGTCCCAAAACCGTGGCGCCTTAATTGCAGACTGCCCCGCGGAGCGCTCATCGATGTCTATCATCTGTTTATTTCGCGAAAACCACAGCGCTGAATAACAAACTATCCAAAGATTCGTTTCAATGAGGTTTCTCAAACATCTTGCGACCCCTAGTAGATACCGGGCCCGTATTCATTCCTCCACGCCAAGCCTGCCTAGCCCGCCGAGATTCGTCCCTATCATCAAAAGGGAAGAATTCGCGAAGGTATCCGAGGACATATGGTTCGGTTAGGGGTTGACCACTGCTCCGCCACGTTCTTCATTCGTCATCGATATTCCTTCCTTCAACGTCTCTTCTTCAATCTCCCCATATCTCATTGAGAAATACGCGGTACCACGGATACAACAACAATCCTGCGCGTGCGCATGAAGACAAGAGGCAAAGAGTTGGACTGCAAAATAGCTTACAATCGCCTCTGTTTCCACCAGCAGTGGGTTTCCGTGATACAAAAGGTGCGGCTCTGTTGCATATTCAACCACGTGCAAGATCACCAAAATCCAACAACATCGATGCACAACGAAAACAGCTATAATAAAGTCTAAATTTTAAGCTGAATGCACACATGGGGATATTATTGCCTTGCTAAAGTTGCGAACCTTTGCAGTATTAGAACGTGGGGTAGGATTGGGGTGTGCGGTCGCCACCTCAAGTATGGGACTCGTTTCTGATTGGTCGGGCCGAACTTCAAAGGCTGATTGTGCAGGCTCGAGCTCGAAAACAGCCTGCTAACCTCTCATACTCGGTTGCGCAGAAGTCGATGCTGCATACTTCCAGGTTGTTTTATTCACTGGTATTGGTCCCGGAGTTTGAACTACCGTTGGGGCAGCCAGGATACTGGCGAGGATAGCAAGAGGAGTGGCTACATTTAAATGGTATGGATGGCCGGGGATAGTGTATGAGAGAGATGGTGTGTTCAAGGCTGAAATTACGTGATTCACTGCCATAACCAGCACCTGCATTTATGTTCAACCTCAGAAAGGTCTGTGTGAACTGCTGTATACTAACTAGGCTCACTTGCAGATATACAATATGCCTGTCTGCCTACTATAATCCAACACCGTTTCAACTTGGATCAGATACTATTTTAATATGTTAAAAAATATCATGACGTTACCTCACATTACGGTGCTGTAATGAGGTGCCATTGACTTATTGTGTCCCATGCGGCTGGCAGTTTCTCATGTTCCCAAAGGTCTTCGTCGGAAGAGTCGGCGTGCCGCGATCCTCGAGGCGTAGACAGAGGAACACGTTGATATCCACAATATGAAGACACATGTTGAGTTAATGCTCATGTTCAAAGGATACATAATGTGGTATTATTTCTATTTTGCTTCCAAATCATTTTCTGCTCGTGCAATCAATTCCCAGGTATGGCCATTGCCATTTTATCGTGCGCTTACCCAAACTTCTAAACCTCACTATACCTTTTACCACTACTGCTCTTGCAACATATACATAACAAAACGAATCACTCATTCTCGGTTCACCAGTGAACGTCGCCATCAATTATATCTGCTCATAGCACCTTGAATCCCGAATCCGGGATAGCACTTTTCAATCGCAAACAGTTTGCGCCTACAATGCCCACAACGTTAGTCAAACGGCGAATTTCGGAGTTGCGTATTTATTGCCATTCTCCAAGGATTTCAAAAGTATCCAGCCCGATCACTCTACCTGCGTGAACTGTTTATCGTGGCTCCTAAAGCGAAAATGGTATATTCCAGAGGCAAAACTCATACTCCCTAGCCCCGGCTGTATTTGTGAGTATATTATCTTGATGGCGAGTAGGTTGGGAAGGATGTGCTAATGATTTGGATGTAGTATCCATGAATCTCATGATGATGATCCTAAGTTTCCCGGAATTTTGCAAGTGTACGGATATGATTGATCGGAATTCGAAGTTACGGATCTGTAGACATGGATGATTTTAAATGCTGGTCGATTTCTTTGCTTTTAATTCCTACGAACCGTTTTCTAGATGAAGTCATCGGATATCTGTTGTTCCCCGACGAAATGCACAGTTCTTCTCAACTTGCGCCCTTTCTTTTGTGGAAATCACACATCCCTCAAATTCCATTCTTGTGTTTTAGCCGTTACTTGTCGCTGGTGCGGCGTCGGCCTAGTTGGAGTTGTCTCTCATACGTTCCAGGTCAATTGCTGGAAGCGGATGGTTGGTGGCGCCGCAATCTTGAACAACGCTACATGAGAACACGCTGAACTTTATACCTTCGAGCCACGTATATGCTTCAGCAGCCATAATTCGTTGGCCATACTTCAAGGATACTTAGGACTGTGCAGCGTCGCTGTGAAATAGATTCCAACCTTACGCTTTTCAGGCACTACCAGGTTGACGCTTGTTTCATTACGCGTTCACTCAACCTCACACTAACCCTAGCTTCCACCTCTCCCCCTATCTCTATACTGAAACGAGTCTCAACTCGTGGGACCACTAATCAACACCACCCTGGCCCACGTCTGCAACTACCTGCTCCTCCAACCCTACAATGAAACTAACTCTCACGCTCAAACCGTTTGCGCATCCGACTCGAATGCTACCAATTCCGTTGTCTTGGCATGAATTACATTAATCAATATGCCCGACTCTTCAAGGGGGATCAACCTCCTAAGCACTCGAATTGCGTAAACAGTTTTACACAGGCCTTGCAGGAGATTCGTCCGTTCTTCTCAGGATCTTCGAACGAGTTGGGTCATATATCGAGTGGCCGTGGGTGTTTTTGTGGGTACACTGACTGGGGTGGAAAATGTATAGATTGTATTTTGGATGAATTTTTATGATTGTTTAGTTATCATACAGAAGACAACTGCGAAGATGGCTTCAATATCACCATAAATGCACAATCTTAAGTCAGCACCAGCCGCCGTTGCGCATCCGTCTGAAGGGACATTTTGAAGGCACATGCAAACTTTTCTTTTATTGGTTCTTTGATTACCTTGACAACTGGTGCATACGATTTCCTACTTTCACCGTTCTTTTGACACTAGGTATATGTCGCGCGTTCCCGCGTTTCCTTTTATTTCACCCTTTTTCTACGGGAACTTTTATATAGTAACTTCTCCTTGCGGTATCTATTCCCTCAAAATACGTCTAATTTATACTCTTACAATCATCTGGTCATTCCGCACACATGATATTGGTTTCAGCCAGGCGCAATATTAGCAGTTGAGGTATCTCTCATTCAGATCAATAGGAAAAAGTTATTCCTAGTTGGGCCATTTGGCCGCGGGACCGCCTACAAAATTAGCACGGCGGCTGTATGTGCCTCACATCACAACGTTGCCGGAATTTCGACATGCCGTATTCGCCACACTCCGCTACAAATCGAGCAACGTGACCCAGCATATAAATAACCAACATGTTCCCATAAAACACCCACTTCCACACTCTCCCACAAGGCTCTACTAAGCTGCGTATCCTCACTTTGCTCATTTCCCCTACGAATCCGAAGCCAAGTATCTTTAGACCTTGCCCCTTCTCCTCCTCCTCCCTCACTTCTCCCTCACAATATCCAAAGACGCCGCCCTCGCCGAAGTGCCAATCGCATGCAACGCCATCTTCGTCGAACGGTACTATGGAGTAATCACATAGAAGACGCTCTGTCATCGACTTGAGGATAATACTAGCGGATATTTCAAGACGACGTGACAAGGGGATGTGGCCCTAAATTTAACCCATGAGACGTGTGACAAAGGGTTTAAGGGTGTGCTGGGAAAATGGATGAACAGTGTGTGGGAAGATTTGAGCTGCCGGAGTGGAAGTTTGAGTACGTAGAAGGTGTGGCTGTGTGGGGTCAGGCTAATTTGGAATTTAGTGTGAATATTCTTCGATAGACTCCAAGTATCCGCATAGATTAGTAAATGAGTTGAGAGGAAGGGGTTCGGCTCTTGGGTGTGTCGCTGGCGTAGTATGGGTGGTAATGAGCGATGAAAAGAAGGGTTTTGAGGCATTAATCAAATTTGTGGAGAGAACTGTTTTATGGTATCCCCTGCTATTATGTTTACAATTTTCATCATGGACACATCCCCTACTCCGTTTCTGTAGTATTGTGCTATGAATTTATTAACTCATCTTTCGCCTGGCCAGTGTTCTTTACTAGTGCGGTGGTTGCGTTGGACGTACATCCGCGAGGCGTGGATAGGAGAACACGTTGATATCTACACTATCAAGCCACGTGTCATTCTGGGTAATCTGTTTCAGATGATACATAAGACAATTACACTTTTAGTCCAGCGTCCACGTCGCACCCACTCTCCTTAGCCCGAATATTAGGTCGTTCATCAACCACCATGCTTTTACCTAACCCTCACCATTTATCCTTCTGATGGGTTCTACTGCCATTGCCAAATACCCATACCAAATGAAACTCTCCTCGGAGCACCACTTATCTTCACCCTTCAACATTTCTACGCCAATCTCACCACAAGCAGTTTCAACTCCGGAAACTATTACAGCCACAGCATCTGTGCCACCGATGGCATGAACGCGTCCAGTTACTACTACTTCGAACTTAAATACGTAAACCGAAACCATAGTATTGAGTTCTGTTGGCAGAACCCAAGATATGCAAGCTTGCTACCTTGCACTAAAAATAGCAGCATTCAAAGGTGACAAAATCCATCACCCCATCATGAAACATTGATGAGACATACTGTCATTACTGTACATTTGATTATTATGTACTTAACTAGTCATTACCTTCAAGCAATGAATCAATCAATGATGTTCAAGACAATATTTATGAGTGCTTTCAGCTGCCAAGACAAGACCTCCTCCATCAAGTTCAATGGCCCTGATTTCCGAATATGTATGCGGGGTTTTGCCAAAGCCGTGCAGTTGGTTGCCCTGTCATTTACACAGTTGTGGGATGGGAGAATGGTAGGGATGTATGCAAGGCGGTATTGGATGTATCTGTAAGTGCGCATATAGGTATTAGAAGCTTTGGAGTAGGACGATGAAGTTATATTGGGAACAGTGCTCTTCCTCCACTTGAAAAGTGTGTGGATGGGTTGACCATTGAATACCCACCTATGAGCAAGGACGCACAAATAGATATATTCTGATTGTGGCCTTGTCAGAAAGGATCCCAGGAGCATATGCATGGGCGGTTTCCAATTGTTACATGTTCTGTTCTTAACTTTTGTTTTGTTCCTGGACAATACGTTGCGCGTTTCCTCATCGCTTTCATTTCATATTTCTCAATGAGCTGTGAGTGCTGTAATCTCTCCCTTGCAGTGTTCAATATTTCCAATAACGGGCATGTCCGATTCCTTGATATTAGTAATTGACGGATTTGTGGCGAGTCTGAAGCCAGATATGCAGCACGAGTTTGGAGTAGGGTGACGTATATATTCGATGATTGTTCGTTTTTGACTTAGAATCTTTGTATCTCTATCATTGCTATACACTGTGTTCTTGAAATTTTTTGATTGAATGTTACCTAATATGAGTTCTTGGTACCTCAAGTAATGTGACAGCGCTAATTTGAGTTGCCTCAGATATTCGTTAGCGAGACTGATGGTCAAGGTTTGATGCTGGGTAAGTACAACTGCACTTAGGAGGCCAATAGGGAAGAGGGGTGACCTCTTTTCGCTGCCATTGACTCCCCGCATATATATGTCGTCACAGTCACAGCTCTTCCCACCTCTCTCTCACCTTCACCACATTCCATTTCGAATCTTCATATTCCTAACGACGTCCTCATTCGACTCCTCATAACACTCTATCACTCATCATATCTGTGAACCCTCGGCTTTGACTAACTTCAAGCGTCACAGTGCGTTTCCTCAATTTCCTTCTGCTCATCCCCGGCCTTCGTCGCCGCGGTGATAAATTCCATAGCCGCTGCACTCACGGATGAGGGTGAGATGACCTCAAATTCAGCTGTTAGAACCGGTCCATCTGAGAATGGGGTCAACAAAATCCCAGCCTCTTTACCGATTCATCTGTGGATGGTGTTACCTCCCTCATAACCCGCAACGAGCCATCCGCACCTAAGGCCCGCCAACTCATCGCAAAAGTGAGAAACTTGAACTACTTCTACTCCTATCTCAGCATCATGTTCCAGTATCCATACTACTACATCAAGGACACCGACCACAAGGCCACCCAGAACGTCAACGTCTGGTGCAACTATCAGAACGGCCCGCCAGTGGGAGGCTGGTACATGTCGGTCACGGTCAGGAACATGGACTTCCAGTCAGGAAAGGAGCAATATCTGTTCGAAAAGGAGTGTCAGGAAGGTATCGTGTCACCGAGGGGCGCTTCGTCAACCAGCCCCTCCTTACGTCAGCTAATTGTATTCTTTCACATACTCTCTTACGTACTATCCCCCTCTATTGTGTATACAGATCCAGTCTCTTACTCATTCAATTGATCATGGGCTGTTAAATTGATTCCCTACACTCGGTTACATATGGAGAAGACCATTCAGAACGGGGGTGATCACGCTAATGGGGGATATTATGGGTACCAATCCGCTGGGTCGTTCCTCTTCGACTAAGTTGTATTATGGAGATAGTGAATGGGTGGCTAATGACGCAATTTAGGATCATGATTAATCGGGACAATTCGAGGCCGGGAGAGCAGGATTGCTGGTTCCAGAACAAAACCTTTAAACCACGTGGGCCTTCCAAAGTATGATGCCTACCTTCCTGTATCAATTGCTGGATGATTTTTTGGGGGGTATATTCTCATTCTGATGGCTAGGTAAGGTTTTCCTTTTTTCCTTCCCAACTCTGCAAAGCGGAGTGATTTGCAAACCCCCCTTTTCCATTCTGATCATGGGCGTATCATTGTACGCATTATACCCGCCTCGCGTCGGAACTACATGCCACAAGTTCACAGCGCGGAAGTTCGACATGGGAAATAAAGACGCAGTGCCTTCAACCTTACGGCTAGCAGCACACTCTCCCCGGTAAATCAAGTGCGAAAACACGTATCGTCACGCCCAGGCTCTTCCACTAACTTTCACCATGCGTCGTCCAATCATCTCCTTAATACTCCTCCCGAATGTCGCCTTCACCATTCCCATAGATGCTGCACACGAAAAATCCCTCAGATTTCCTCGAACGTCATTGTAAAAAGCGAAACGCTGCTAGACGGGAAAATAGTCCATTTCCAAACAATTTTGGTATAAGATACGGTCCAGACGCTTGATCAGAAGACTTGTGAGGAGGGGTTGGAGAGAACGTTGAGGAATACGAATGTCCAGGGCTTCGGTACTTTTAAAAGAGGGATTTTCCCTTTGAGTAAGTGGATTGTGAAGGTGTGGTTCGTCATCGACCCGAGATCAAATGATCCAGGTCAGCCGCTTGATCAAGTCTTCTGTGAGAAGGGATTGAGGGAGGCCCTTATCGGTCTTGTAAGGGTGGTTTGAGGATAAGGGGTATTTCTTCGAGTAAGCAAAGAGAGAGGGATGGATCGAACGGTGATTGGGTGTGAGAGGAAGAATGAGGCTAATTTAATTTACAGTGCCTTTGTATTTCCTCCAGGTTCAAAGTATCCGGGGCATTAGTGGACTAGCATTGGTGGTCGGAGTTGAAATGATGTTAAAAACACGGGATTTGGAAAGGGAAGATGGGAAGGGAGATATATTTTTGTATAACAGCATGTTGCGACGAGTTTGCTTTGGATATGACTTGTACCGAATTCTGAGAATGCATTGAGAAGACTTACCCAAGAATTTGTCTCAACATGCATTAATTTTCGAGTTTAATGCGTATTCTGGCAATTTTAACGGTGGCTGCTTTACGCGAAAAGTTTTCTGTGTCCATTAGTGGGTTCTAATAATCCTTTTGCTCAATACTCACCGCATATTACCGCTACACGCCATGCCTCAACATGCACAGCGGCTAGGCACAGGGTATAATACCCAGTTCACTCTCCCCATCCGCCCTCAGTAAATCGTGAATACAAAGCCGGGACCTTCACCCTCACCACCCCCTTCCACATCCTCTTAACCATACATTTCTCATTCGTCGTACTAGCTTTTTCTCTCCCCCCTTCTCTCTCCTTTACCCTTCCATTACACGTAGACGACCTCGCCACCCCCATCCGCGAAAATCTCATTGGCGCCTACGAAACCGATACCTCCAAACAGGGCTGCTACCCGCTTCTAGACGGTATGGATTTCGAGGCCCATTTAGCTTCCAAGTTCCCTCAGACACTGGATCAAAAGATTTGTGAGAAGTGAACGAAGCTCGTATTGAATAAAGTAAGGAAGGGATTTACAGCGGGTGATTGGATTTTTGGGTAAGTGATGAGAGAAAAGGAGAAGGAGGGAGTTGCTAATTTGTGTTACATAGCTTGGTCTTATAAAACGGGAGAGAAATAACCGGAGAAGTAGAGTTGGAGAGGGACACTAGGGTTGTGCGAGGAGGACGGGGTTTCGAAGACGAAGGGCTAGAGGAGAAATAGAATTGGGAAGGTAGTTGTTTTAGAGAGCTGATTACCTCTCTTTGAGTTCATTTGTACCGTATTTAGTGAACCTCTGGCAAAATTTTCTGTTCCGAAATTAGCCTGAGAATCTGGACTGCTCAAATTGTATTCCAAATAAAAACTTTTACACACGCCAGGGATTGTAAAAGCTGTACCACAGCTTCTGCTCTCAACGCTTTAATAAAACTTGCGCACAGAAATTTATATCATGGAACTTGAGAGCTGAACTCTTGGCGGTGGATATGCTTGAGGCTTTGGAACTGAGTGTAAGGCTGCAAGTGACCTTTAAAGCAATGTTTTGGAGATACTTAGTCCTCCTAAATGTGAACGAAATATTATTGACGCTACATATCTTTTCTGAAGGAGAGAAATGAGGGGCGGAGGTGCCTGGCTTGGTGCGTGGTGATTGCGTGCTCGTGGGGGTCACTGACTCATCGAGACGGTGAGACTTTGGGCTTCACACTGTTATGGACTTATGCAAGGAAACAACTATCTCATTTATACCTACTTTAAAAATACACAGGCATAGTATATACCTTTTGCGTTTCAGAATTGGTATGGCATTCAGAAGGGTTTGTTATGGTGCTTGTGTGCCCCTAACCCTTCAGTTTCGCCTTGTTCGTACTCCACTGTGGGTCAAATGGCCAGTTAGTTTTAAATTGTTTGGCACTGAGCAACAATAGAATAGATACTAGCACAGTATATAATTGATGCGGCTACAATACAACTTGGTTATAAACTGTTTGCACCTTTTCTTGTCGCTCCACCTACGTAGAGCCAAGGAAATGGAAACGGACTAATTACATCTACAGATATTTTCAGGTACAAAGCCTTATAGTTCACCTTCGCGTATTTTGACTTGGTTAGGCTATCACACAGCGTAAATTTAGCCAGTGACTGCACGTGACGCTGGGATTCTTTCATCCCCAACAACATCGAAAACAATACAAAATTTGCTGGCCTATAAAATTTTGCCACCCCACCCATTGGCTACTCTCCTCATTCCATCATCAACAACCAACCAACCAACATGGCGAAGCATCGTCAAGGCCCGAACTATAGAAAGCGCGGAAACCAGGATGAATCTGCCTTCGACAATGAGTACCCGCAAACCGCCTATTTCCATCCGCAGTACAACCTGCAGGAGGATGTTGTGTAACCGAGTGCTGGCCTCTCAGGTAACTCCATTGCTTGTATACTGAGCTCTCCTGATGATCCTCCTGAAGATCGTCTCCTGACGATCCCCCCTATCGACATTACAAGCACATATTTAAGTACGATAGCCATCCATAGTTTTCAATTCATGAGATTGCTTTACATCTTTACCCTGCGTCCGGTCAGATGCTGCGACGCTGCCACAGGACTTCAACCATGCAGGCGAGTCAACTAACACCTTTGGGCAACCCATCCCCATCTCCACTGGCTCGACATCCCTAGGTCCTTTGGGTTCTCCTTACGTCTCCCCTCTAACTCTGCCTCAAGTCACCACAGCTATGTCTCCGATGACCAACTGGAGCCTGAGAGCAAACCAGCTCTACTGTTACCGAGCGTCGCTGCCTGCTGCTGCCTGCTTGGCACTCAGCTGACTAAGCCACATCTTTGATGTATATATACCACCTAGATAGCTCTCAATTCCACCACACGGTGGTTCCTACATCCATCCTCTGCATTCTGTTACATCTACCACTACAACAACTCCTACGATTACCAAGGTCGCTTCGTTTCGACTAGTCTCAGCCCATCGCCTCAGATCAACTATGATATCCCACTCTTGTCGGACATTACGCTGGGCTCGGCATTACGAACCCTTTGGCCACACAGTTGCCATCTCCTAAGACCTTTCATCCCACGGCACCACCTTTCATCCCGTTCACACTCAGCCGTGTCGAGGCCTTGACCTCACCTCCAACTTCAGCAGTCAAGGGCCAAAATGTCACGTTCACTATCCAATAAGCCGTTCACGTCATTGGAGAGGATCAGTTCAAGCTTGATTGCGAGCGGCGTCGCATGGTTCTTCACGATGATTCCAAGTTCCGAGACGAAGCGTTGCAGTACGGTCTTCCGGTTGAGTACTGGAAGTGGCTCTGCGGCGATATTGAGGAGGAGAAGATCACGTATGATGCCGGAAGTTTCTCTGAAGGTGGTCAATTTGCTTCTCTCACCTAGGTTTTCTCCGACGAAAGAAAGTAGGCTCTCTCTTGGCGTTTCCATCGACAAACATTTTCCCTGATTCCATATTACCCAGACTTCAATATGTTTCCCTCACACGATGGAAAATGGGGCGGGTTTCTTGATACAAGGATATGTGATAGGTCCAGAGGCACCGGGTGGAATAATGACTCTCTTGTCAGGAATTCATACCTCCTATGGCAATCCTTAATTATATGAACAATAGACTCGGGTGTTTCTCATTGCTTGAAAATAGTACGATGAAATTGCGAACGCCGAAAGTTGATTCTAAAATGCTGTGATATACACGCACGCATAACATTAAAACTATGACACGCCCAAAACACGGCTGAGGACTCTACCTTTTATCCTAACGCTCACTACTCTAATGCAGACAAAATCCCTATGCCAATATACCATTTCTAGGTTATTTACGACCCTGTTGACAACACCATGCATGATATGGCATTTAGGGAAGGGTAATAGTATTGGCCGTCCTTTTCGCTGTCCCGCCTTTTTATGCTCTGTGTGCTCCCTCTCGAGCTCTTATGCTTCATCATATTTGCCTGAATCAAGTCCTTTATGCGTATCTCTGAAAGTTCAACCCAAACTTAAACTGATTGTCCATCACAAATTACCCATCACATTATTGTGTCACTGAAGCTATTCCTACATGATCAGCTGACTAAGCTCCGTCGGCTCAAACATTATGCGAGAAACTAGTTTTTGCGGTGTGTCTCATTCGTGAAACGGCATTGTGCGGTAACAGAGTGAATCGTAATACACGTGATCTCCCTTCCTGGCAACGAGACATTGTCTCCCGGCTTTGGATCTCCAGAGCGACCTCAGTTAGGTTCTACCTCCGTCCTGTATGATATTTCGGGTCCCAGGCTCAACTTCTTGAACTAATGGCAGTCCTTAGAGAGAAGTGCCACACTCTTAATCATAATGGTCGATATTCCCGGACAGCGAGCCCGAAGAGGGCGATCCTGCACTCTAGCTTCACCCTCTTGGTCTATATCCTCCTACGACTTCATTCCCTCACCATATAACAAGATAGCGTCAATCAACGGTCCGCCTCACTGGCATGAAAGTTTCACGCAGGTGGAGAAAGAACATGAAATGTCAGCAGGGCCAGATAACTCCGAATCAAACCCTAGAAAACCTCGAAAAGTGTACGGGTTTCACGACAGCCACGCGGATACCTCAGTACACTATTCCCCCGATAACCCGGCAAAATACCCTACCCCCTATAATCCGGCAGGTGGGTCCCAGCACGCAAGCCCGTGTACTTATTCTTCAACTCCGGACCAATCCTACTTCTCCCCGCCGCAATATACCGATCCTACTATCTCGTTCAGTACTCCCGCCCTAATGAATTCTCCTGACCCTCCTATTACTCCGTACCACCTAGACCCCTATGGAATGATGGGACACTACAAGCAACGTGATACCACCATAATGTACGCACCTCCCAATCTGCGTTCGACCCCAAACATTGGCAGGCCTGTGGGACACGTTCGGAGCGGCTCGTTCCTCAATCCTCACGCGGCCACCTTCACCCCCGGACGGCCCATGATACCTCTCCCGGAGAACGCACCATGAACGCCTCCATACATTCCCAGCGACAACGCCCGAGACCTGAACCACCGAGACTGACTTCTCAGTCCTCTACAAATCACACCCGAAACCTACCCTACGTTCTCATGCATAGCTGAAATGCTAGCCCGTACTACAATCCCACTACCGAAGAAGCAATAGACCATCTCATGCGACTGAATCCCGAACTCACTATCAAAGACGGGACCGTGGAGATCACCCTGCGGTACGCGATTGTGAATATTGGACTGGATAAATGGCAGGGCAGGCATGGAATACACTACTGCATCACTGGCTCCTCACCTATATAAACCAATAATTATGGATCTACCGGCGTTACCTTCTAGTTTTTCTCTTAGTTATACCCGATCTGTACCTCTAGATTGGCCCAGTTTTCGGATCCTGTGGTCTAATACCGGGACACCTGCCGAAAACTGTTTTCCTTTGGGCTGTAATATATAGGCCTAAGGCTCCGATATGGAAGTTGCACTGGAGATCTAGAATCTGGTCGCATCCAGTATACTCTCCAAAGTGGCGGGAATATTTGCCGACGGTCAAACAAGAGCGACTCTGTCAAATGCGCATGCTACCGTCGGCAACGAGCTCCTTTGGGGCGGTCAGTATGTTCCTAGTTGTATCGCGAACCAATATCATGGGGAGGCCAAATTTGGTAGCTGTGAAACATCAGCGTTGGTGAATTTTGCTCTGATGATAAACCTTCGCTGCCATTCTGGTCCAATAATACAGTCGCTTGCAAAATCGGCTTCCCCTTCAACCACGCAGCTAAGATTTTGCCCCGCCTTAGAAACAGATCTCTTAGCAGCCACTTTACCGAACTAAGTTAGGGCGTCAAACAACGGTACCAGATGGTACCGGTGGCTCTTGTACTGTACAAAGCAGGCTGAGAGATCGACGTCGTAAAATACGGTTAAATAATTACTATATAATCAGTTTGCACTCACTAAAGACTGAGTTCTGCCATATGTGGCTTAATCTTCATACATATCTCTCCCATAGTTCCACCAAATCCAGCACATCTGGGTATGGCCAGAGCGAGTCGGCCGCCCTCCCTGCTAGCGGTGGCGATATTGTTATGTCTCATCGTTTCGATGATGGTTATCTATCACCCATAAGAATACTTACACCGCTCGACTCGTTCCGCATTTGCACAAGCTTCAGTCTGCTCATTTAAACAAGGAAAAACCGGGCTTCTGAGATCTTTTGCTAGCTCTGATTACTAAATAATCCCTTCTAAACGGTACCGAGGAAACACGAGTAGATGACTCAAAATACAAAGTCGCTTTAAAGGCCGATCTCCATGTTCTCCATCCGCCACTTGTTTAGAACTTCAAGGGAGGATAACATGTGAGGATGCTGAGGCCCAAAGACCTGTTTTCCTAGTTGAAGGCATTTTTCCATGAGTGAAATAGCGTTTTCTTTGAGGCCTTGGGACTTGAAGGTAAATGCGAGATTGTTCATGCTGGTCAGCGTGTCTGGATGCTCCGACCCAAGCACCCTCTTTCTCGTCTCCATCACTTGCACCTCCAGCTCTTCAGCCTCCTTCCACCGCCCTTGATTCCTGTACGTCGACGCCAGGTTGGCCATGCTGGTCAGCGTGGAAGGATGCTCCAACCCAAGCACCCTCGAACTCGTCTCCATCACTTGCACCTCCAGCTCTTCAGCCTCCTTCCACCGCCCTTGATTCCTGTACGTCGACGCCAGGTTGGCCATGCTGGTCAGCGTGTCTGGATGCTCCGACCCAAGCACCCTCTTTCTCGTCTCCACCACTTGCACGTCCAGCTCTTCGGCCTCCTTCCACCGCCCTTGATTCCAAAACGTCGACGCCAGGCTGGCCATGCTGGTCAGCGTGTCTGGATGCTCCGACCCAAGCACCCTCGAACTCGTCTCCATCACTTGCACGTCCAGCTCTTCGGCCTCCTTCCACCGCCCTTGATTCCAAAACGTCGACGCCAGGCTGGCCATGCTGGTCAGTGTGTCTGGATGCTCCGACCCAAGCACCCTCTTTCTCGTCTCCATCACTTGCACCTCCAGCTCTTCGGCCTCCTCCCACCGCCCCCTAAGCTTGTAAGCTAAAGCTACCATCGCCATACTGCTTAGTGTGTCCCTATGCTCTCTACCATACTGCTTCTTCCTAACTTTCATCGACCCCACCGACATCTTCTCCGCGTCAGAGATACCCCCTTTTTGCCAGGCGTACCATGCCGCGTTATACAATAGTAGGGCCCATTCCCTAAGTGACTTCTCCCCCTTCGGCTGCTGCATCAACGCCGATTTTGCATGCGGAAAAAGTGCCTGGCATTTGGTCCAATTCTCATACTCTCCTGGTGGAAACGTTGTACAGAGATTCGCAATATATTCCTGCTTCCATCTCTCTAGTTGGCCCTGGCCTTCCAACAACTTTCGTGTGGCTAGCTGCACGAGCGCGTGCATCTCAAACGTCGTCTTATCGGTGGAAAGAGAAATGAATGAGTAGTTTCTAAGGGTAATGACATCATCTTCAAACCCGTCGTTAACGCTGACTTCCGATTTGCTATCGTCATTATCACTCTCTTCACTATTTGCAACATTCGTCCCTAAACTTCCGTGACCATCTCCCATTCCTCTTTGATTCCGAACCAGCGCTTCTGGAATTCCTTGCCGGTCGGAAAAGCTCATAAGTGACAGCAGGTCGGCGGCCGATCGCCTTGTCTGAAGTATGTGATCGAACGATATTTGCCACGTTATAATAATAGAGTTCTTTGCCTCCCAGTCTCTACGAAGATGGCCACCATCATGGTTTAAGAGACTCATCTTTTTCTTATCATTTTTGCGGAATTCCTCCAGATACTGCAGCACGGAACATCTTGGTGCTCTTTCCTTGATATATGCAGCCGCCTGGACGATAGCAAGTGGCATGAACTCGAGGGCTGCCACTAGCTCGGCGATATCTGACTTGTTACTCTGTATTCCCAGCTTTTTTTCACAGAGCGCCATTGCTTGCCCTTTATCCATTGGTTCCACGGTAATTATGTTACCCTCTTCTACCAGCTTCAACGCCGTGTATCTACTTCGCGTTGTAATAAGAACCAACCCAGTCGCGCTTAGAAGCAAATACTGAAAGAGTGGTTGCGCAGAACCGCTGCTTAAGCCGCCTTCTTGTGCCGCCCGGTTTGTGGTTTGAGGCGTAAGAAGGAAGTCGGCATCGTCGACGTTGTCAAGAATAAGCACCCACTTTCCCTTCCTCTCATCGCGTAGCCAGTCGTGGACGAGCTTAAAGATATTCGCCTTTGGATTTGTCCGGCCGGGAATCTTAACTTGGTCTGCAATTGCCCGAAAACGTTGCTCAAACCGGGAGCTGTTGTTCCCGTGCACCCAGAAAATCCACGTATCTCGCGACTTATCTCTCACTCGGTAGGTGTATTCAATAGCAAGCTGCGACTTCCTATGCGCTAGTTAGCAGTCAGAACTAAGCCCCAGGCCGTTTAAATTGTACCCTACTCCTCCGAGGCCAACAAGCGCTGCCCTAGATGTTGACACGGATAGCTTTCCGTGGATTTGATCGAGCAGTGACCGTCGATCGACGTAATCGGGGTCACGGAGGAAAGGGATGTTAGAAGACGGGCTCGGAGGTAAGTCTTCATATTTTGAGGAGAGCGTTGGTGGTAAAGCAGGCAATTCATTCTTTAGGGATTCTTCGATCTCCTTCCGAAGCCGAATTAATGCCTTATCCCGTCCCTCCCCATATATGAGCGGCATATGGATGTTGAAAATGCCTAGTATAGAGTATGCCGCGTCTTCTTCGCGTTTTGTCTCGCGTCTTGCTGCCCATGACATCCGCTCATTAACGCCAAACCGAGATAAAGGGTGTCCTTGAAGAGCTTGGACGGTAATTCCTGTTATCTCGTGAATTTCTTGCACCAGTGAATTTTTATCACCAAGTCGTTCGCCCTCCACTGAAAAGAATTCGACAGATGTCGGAGCAATAAGCTCTTGGAGCGTCCAGCCCCGAGTAAACCATCTGCTGTGCTGAAAGGCTGGTTTCCATGTCTGTTGAGGGGACAGGTCGCTTCTGACAGAGCCACCAACAGAAACATCAGATAGATATACGTAGCATTTAGCCGCATTACGGTACTAGTGAAACATAGAGTTGATGGCTTCTGAAAGCTCCATGCTGCTTAATTTGTTAATACAACATGTGTCACCCGTACAGAGTTGTCGGGAGCTATGGCTGCCTTGGCCCCAGCTTAAATTTCCACGTTTTCAACTGTATAATACGTATTATTTATCCTCTAAGCTGTCCTGTATTATATCTCTTTATGTGTTGTGGTAGTGGGGGTGGCGGTCCGGGTGCAGGCGCAGGTGCAGGTGATGCGACGCAGCATCCGCTATTCTAATCCCTACCAAGCTACGCGGTGCCAATTTCCCGGGGTACCCTAGGTTATAGTTAAAAGGTCCTAAAAATTGGTCCCTAGTAGCCCCCGAAATCCTAAAACAGATACAGACTAAAGGAGAGGACGGGAGTTTTAGTGCTAAGGATTATGTCCTACCCCTTATCACTACATTTATTCTATTATATCAGTGCTGGTGCCCATAACGTGGTTGGTTTCTCTCTCTTTTAATCCAAGTCTCTCTTATATCACCGCTATAGTTGCGAATTTGCAGATAACTTCATTAGGTTAACTTCCCAATACTTGACGTCCAGAGTCTGATCTCTCCAACCAGCAGCGGCTAAGTTAGGCGAAGTTTGAGAGATATCTAAATACACCAATTAACGAGGATATTCTAGTTAATAAAGACACCAAAAAGCACTGCTAGTAGCTGATGGGAATTTGGAACCGGTAAGTAGTTCCCCTTCCTAGAAACTATCCTTAATTAGAGCTAATTTAGTCATTTAGGTATTTTTAAAATACTAAAGATATTCAGGGTAATCGTGTTGACCTAGATTTAATATGAATTAGATTATACGAAGGGGACTATAACGCAGCCGCTTAGTATAAAATATTCTTCTTAGACTATATTAAGAAATCCGTGAGGCGTGTTATAATTCTTAGACTAGAAAAATATATAGATAAGTAGATACTTAACTACGCTAGCTTAGTCCTCATAATATAGCAGAAGCTTATAAAAGAGATAAATCTTATAGTCTTAAAAGTGAAAAGATAGTAGGAACTTGTGAATAGTAAAAAGTAGAGACTATGATTTTATAACTATAACACTAGAGCACTAAAATCCTTAATTTCGATATTTAACATATCCTTAGTAAGTTTCTGCTTCTAATTAAATTAGAGAGCTTTAGTTAGGCTAACTTCTATTAAAAGTAGATTTAAATAACTCTAGCTATAGAAGCTAGACTTTCTAAAGAGCTTATATTTAATAAGCTTAAGATAATTACTAAAGATATTATTATAATTTTCTATACTTTTTAGGAACGTGCTGTTGACCTGGCTATTAATATAAAAACTTATATTATATTTTATATCTATATACTTTTATCTATAATAGCTAGCTTTAAGCCAGAATGCTTAAGTAAAACTCGTTATAAGATATTATTCTATTAGTTATATAAAACCCACAAGATCATACGAAAATAAAGTATATAGTAACTATAATAATAAAAATAAATAAAATAAAAGAATTACTCTTATTAAGTAAAATAGATAAGTAAGTTATATTAATAGCTATTATTAATCTCTTTCTCTTTTTTCTCCCTCCCATAAGAGGTTTTTTCCTCTTTAGTTTAGTTATTTAATTTAAGTTACTAAAACCTATATTTTGCTTATTATAGGGTTAGTTTTTCTGCTTTTTTTATATTATTCTCTTTAGTATATCTTACCCGTCTTATTATTATATAAGCTATTTAAAATAATATATTTAACACTAAATATATAAATAAGAAAGAGATTTTAAAATAATTAGTACTTAGTAATATTAACTATATTCTATTATAGTAAAAGGATAAGATACTAAATTAAAAAGTTTTTAATCTCTTCTATTAATAATTTAACACTATTTGGTATAAGGTGTGCTAGTTGTGTGGTTTTAGAAAAATACTATATCTCTATATATTATAAGTTAAAACTAGTATAAGACTAGATAAAAATTATAAGTTAATTACTACTTTTTATATTTATATAAATATTATATTTTTTAAGTTTATATATCTAGCTCTTTTCTTTAGGGCTCCTTGTAATTTTATTTTAAAATATATAACTACAGTATTTAAAGCATTATATTAGATATTATAGGTTTAAAAAAACCTTATTTAAATAGTATTTAGCTAAAGAACTAGAAGTAATAATAGTTTTTCTTTTTATTTTTCTTTAAAATATATCTCTAACTTGAGACCCGAATGCACTAATTAGGCTTATTCTAAATAATTAATAAGAGTTTAATAAGTATAATAATATAACTATATTATATATAGCTATTAAAAAAGCCTAAGAAAAAAACGATTTAAGCTATTTTAAAATTTTAAGATTAAGACTTAAGTACGTGCGTAGTATATAAGGTGTCTTAAAACTAATAAATAATTAATATAAATATTTTAAAAAAACTAATTAAGCTTGAGTATAGGGATAATAACTGTTTTATAGTAAGAAATATATATTAAATTATATTAAGAAACTACGCTCGCGTAGAAGCCATGTGCTAATAATAAACTAAGTTTTATAATATTTTAATTATTAGTAAAATACTTTAAATAGTAAAGATTTAAAGAGATATATATATTTACTAATTACATATCTAAAAAGGCGCCTGAAAGTGAAATTAGATATTTAAAAAAATAAGAATAATAAGAATAATAATAATAATAATAATAATAAGGACGGTGATTAGGACATAGGAAATAAAGAAAATAAATATAATTTAACCAGAATTATAAACAACAACAGCTTTAAGTATATTATTTATAATTTAAATTTTATTAACTATAAATCCCTTACTAGTTACTATAATAAGTATTTAAAGATAAAGTTCTTTAATGAGCTATTTTAATGCCTAAAATACTAATAATAATAGAAAAAAGTTAATACTCTTATTAAAATAGGCTATCCTGTTTAGTTAAATTATCTTAAAAAGTCTTATAGTAAGTATTATATACTATATTTTTAATAAGCTATAAGTACACCAGTAAAGTATTTATACCCCTTTTTAAATTATATAACTAAAAGTAAGAATAAGAATTTTAATTTGTAAAATTTAGTCTACTATCTTCTTTATAGCTATACTTATAAACGGGATGCTAATATAAAAAATTAGTTTAAAAATATAATCTAATACTCTAAATATATATCTTAAGTAAATAGGGATAGTCCTATACCCTTAATTAAAAGTATTTAAAACTAGAAATAGTATTTTAACTGGATTTATAATAAGTAATAGTAGATAATATACTAGTGCTTTTTTTATCTAGAATTTATTTATATTACTTAAAGTCTTAAATCACACTTCTATAACTTACACGAAAAAAAAAAGAATTTCTTTATAAACTCTTTTCTATATCTAGAGTGTATCTGACTTAGGTAGATAGATTAACTTAAAATTATAAAAAAAAAAATATAGTAAGAGCATGTTAATTAGTATCATAATAGAAAAGCTAAAAAGAAAATAGTTAATAGAATAATCCAGTTACTAAAGATCTATTTATAGTACTATTATCTAATATATCTGAAATGCCATAATATGTGTGATAATCTAGCTTTTTACTTAAAATATATTTATAAAAATCTCTTTAAGAAGCCTTTCTAATATCCTAAGTATATATACTAAGATAATTAAGATATAGAGCCTTTTAACAGCTAGAGTATATAGAATATTCATATTTTCCAAGAACATCAGACTTATGTCTTAAATTCTTGCTTTAATAGTACTTATTTTAACGGCTTTATAATATACACTAGTTTTAAATTAAAGCTAAAGTTAGATACTAAAATTAGACTTACTTATTTATATTAGTATTATAGTAGGATAAGAGCTCTAATAACAAGCTATAATAGCAGACCTAAAAATTCAGTTATATTAAAAAAGAGCGAACCTGAGAAAATAGAGAGCAAGAAAAAAAGAAAAAGAATAGAATAGAATTTAGAGCTAAATAAAAATACTAAGTGCTATTATTACCAGCAGCTTAATTACTATACTCCTACTTTAAGTACTATATCTTAAACTATACTATACTTAAATATAAATATTCCTATTAACTCCGCTCTCTTAGAACTAAAGTAGCTGTTTGAATTTTCTAATATTAATTTTTAGATATGTAGCTTATACCTATGCATCTTCTTTATAGTTTATCTATTTTATTAATATTATATTCTCTGTTGCAAAAGCAAGGCACAAGGCTCTCAAGGTCTCAGGGTTGAATGAAGTGTGTTGATTAAATGATGTTCTCTGGCTATAGAAGCAGGCAGGTATATCCCTCTGTCTGCTGACTAACAGTGATCATGTGATACCGTGCTATCACATGATCTCGTACGGAGTCATCCCTTCGTACC